>JAOWCC010000067.1:0-469830 GCA_030867875.1 Actinernus sp. WN-2022 | reverse complement strand
CCCTGGTAAATAACGTGATAAACCCATACATAACCAAGACCAAGAAGGAGTTAGGCCTCCCTGATACTCAGAAGGCATTACTGGTATGGGATGCGTTTACTGCACAGAGCACAGATAAGGTTATGCGCTTATTGACACGGCTCAACATCAAGGTTGTACCCGTACCGAAAAATATGACGCATCTGCTACAGCCGTTGGACCTCACAACTAACGCGTCTGTGAAGAAAATGGAGAAACGTGGGTTCAGTGATTATTTCACGTCCACAATTACGAAAGTGTTGGAGAAGGAGCCGAACAGAGATGTCGCTACAATCGAGGTAGACTTGAAACTCTCAACGCTGAAACCAATCCACGCCATAGTACTAATGGACATTTACGATTTCCTACGAAGCGAAAAAGGAAAGAAAGTTGTCCTGAACGGGTGGAAAGCCGCCGGGATCACCGAGGCATTAGAACATTCCAGAATGCAAGGGCACGTTTCCTCACTAGATCCATTTGAGCAATCCTAAAAGCTAACTACCTGTACTGTAAATGCTTCTTTTTCTCCATGAGACATATGTATGTTGAGATTTTGTAAGTGCAGCAAATTTGTGTTACTGCAACAAACTGCGGTTTGGTTTCCGTCAATCAAACGAGTGAGCAGCTCTTGGTGATTTCACCGTGAGGCTTTGAAAGATCTTTTGAATTGATAGGGTCTACCTAGTTAGGCTTCAAACCCAAATTTTCGGCTTTAAAAAAAACTTAGAAACATCCGTGCACTTGTCTTGGAAGGTTTTATTGACGGAAGCCAAAACGCAGTTTGGCGTTCAGAAATGTAAAGTGCGAGTTTGCAGAATTATGAAAATCGCAGTAAATAAAGCAAGATGCTTATCGAAAAATTCGCGTTAATTTAATGCATGTAAACCTAACTTTTGAAAAATTCGCGTTAATTTAGTGTAACGTAAATTTTCTTCGCGTTGTCAACGTGCATTGTTAATTTCCTATAATAAGGTATATGCAAGAAGCCTTCAATGATGCGACCGCAAAGCCTCATGGGTACTTGTTGTGCGATCTCAAACCTCAGACGCCTGATAACTTCCGGTTACGGACCAATATATTTCCGTGAGAAACATAGTATGCCTATGTCAAAAAGATATAAAAGGGAGTGTATAAACTTGAACCGTTCATTCTACCATGAGTCGTCGAGTGAGAAACAATCTTGATTCCCGGTGTTTGGGCGTACGCCACATTTTAGTCATGAGCCCAAGAAAATAAAATTATTATTTCTGTGAATGAGGTCATCGATCTATTCGGGCATGTTCGGGCAAAGCCTATTGTCTCTAAAACCAGCACCTGTGTCTCCGAATCTCTACAACCCAAATCCTTGAACAAGATGGAAGTGATCTACAAGCTAGGATCTCGAGGTTATCATGCCAGCGCTAACATTTTCCACGGTAAGTTGAGAGTTCATATTCGAAAGTACATTCAAGGCCAAAAAGAGAAATTTCCCACCAAGGAGGGTATTGCACTAACAGTCGATGAGTGGTTGAACCTGAAAGACATTGTGAATGAACTTGACGATCTCATTGAAACCATATCCGAAAACCCAGAAAACCCCGACTATGAAGCCTTTGATCGTAGGAATCCACGACAGACTGAAATATCCGATGAACCAGAAGAGGTTTTTCGTCCAAAACTTCAGAGACAAAATGCTATCCTGAAGACCACAGCAGTAGAAGAGCAAGATACCTCCTCAATGACGACTGAACCGGGAGATGTTGAAGAACAGTCAGTACCCAGTATTACGTTTGGAGGAGAGCCGCCCTTGAGCCAACTCAAACAGTGCTCAGTATGCAAGAGAACTCTGTGTTACTATGGAACTATTTGTAATACCTGTAACGGCGCTTGGCGTTCAGGTCTCTTTTAGAAATGCTATGTAAAATAAAGCCATGATGTGATACTGAATTGTGTCTTTGTATTAATTAAGGTATTGTATTTATGTAAATATTTCTTTATAAGTACTAACAAATCCACTTTATACGAATCATTTCGACATGGCATCGACTAAAGCAGTAGTTCGCTTTACCCTGTTGAGAAGTGTAGCAGAACAAACAGACTTTGGAAATGTAAATTGGTTTGAACTCATTCGAGATTATACTCAAATATCCCGATTAGAGATTGCTAAGAATGTGCTTCCAGCAGTTGAAATTGAGGTGAATATCGGTCGTCTATTAACCTTTCTACGCTTTGCTAAAGAAATGGAGCTATCCGAGGAGGAATGGGGTGAATTGTTTCTACACATGCTCCAACATCATCTATTTTTACATACGATTACTGAAGCAGTACAATAGAAAAAATACAAAGTTAAATTTCTATAGAGGACTGTTCTATTGGAAAAGGAACGACATCACAGAAAACGTCTGGATTGAATGTTGGCAGTCTGGATTCATTGTTCATCAATTCTAATATGCTATCAATAGTGGACGATCTTTCTTGGCATTGATCAAACTGTGAATGTAAAAGGAACACGGTGTTCTTTGGAAGTTCGTGCAGTTCAGAAATATAAACGGCCCACGATCGGTGAAGCGGAATACCTAGCATATGACACACGCCACTCGCAATCTCCCACACTTTATTGGACTTGACTTGATCTTTCGCCTCCAAATAATAGGCATCCCAGCATTCTTGTTCAGAAAACATGCAACAGTCGTGCTGTCGTTGACTTGGATATTCGATTTCACAGCCATAGCACTGCTTTCGAAGTTCAGTATAAACCAATTCTCCGCACAGAGCAGCATAAGACAAGTTCAAGATTTGAGAAATCAAGTTCACGAGTTCATCCTTCTCAACACGTTCGACTTCGTCCACGGCAATCGTTTCTTGGCGGGCTTGCATAAAAAATTCAGCCATCGCAAAGATAAAAAATCACAGCTCTTTCGATCCAAGTAAATACTCTTGTGAAACGGATTGAAGGCAAGTGTGCCGAGGACGCGGATGTTTGCTTCGTTGCCATGATTTCCGCGCATGACGTCACAAAATTATGAATAATTATTTGCACCCTCAAAAACCCTCAAAAATAAGGGACGTCACAAAATTATGAATTGCTTATTTATGGTCTCCAAAACAAAAGACTTGCCCAAACACGTTTGCTTCGTTGCCATGGTTTTCGCGCATGACGTCACAAAATTATGAATAATTAATTGCACCATCAAAAACCCTCAAAAATAAGGGTCCATCGGTGCGCCCTATACTACTTACAAGTTTGTTTGTTTGATTTTTAAGATATTCTTTGCTTAATTGACATATGGAACCATAGTCCTGTGTATTGACTTTGTACCCTTGCTCCCCAAGAGAGCTGAGACCTGGTGTTGGGTGCATTTGTATACCCAAAGGGTTATGTGGTCCTCAGAATGTACATTTTTAATGACTCAGAATAAAAAACAACCTTAAATGTTGTGAAGTGTTCTATTGGTCCCTAATAAAAGCCTTCCTAGTAAAGACTGGAAATACATTATATAAACTGTGTGATACTCTTAATCCTCCATAATGGGAAGATGGAGGCTGTATATACATTTTACCACAATTTCCTTTGAAACTAACAAAGTCCAAAATTAGTAACAAGTAGAAATCATATATTTTAAATAACATTGCCTTCCTAACATAATTATCGTAGTTTCTTGTTTTAAAGTTGATCACATGTAGAGGGTTGTGGGTAAAAGTCCCATCCTTTTCTGTACCATGGATTGAAGTAGGAAGAAAAGTGCTCAGGCATATCCTTACTGAACAAGTTGTATTTCCTTACAACGGTATGTCACTTACTGTATAATGACTGTATCATGCCCCTTTCATCAGAGTACTGCACAGTTCATTTAGTATTTATATGTGCATATAAGTATTAGCCTGAGAGAGTTTTTTAGTCTCTAGGGCCTGTGAACAGGCTATACAAGTATAGGTGTTTAAGTGGCTTCAATTATCTTGAGTGAAATATCAAAATAATCATATATTTGTTACGAAGGGGTGTTCAGATTTTGAGGAAAATTGTGTTACCATTGTTGTTATATTGGTATGCTATAAACCATGTACATTAAGATGTGCAGGTACCAGGCCTAGGAGATCCCTCTTGACAATAGCACTCTGATTCTTTATTGTTCATCTCTTATTGTTAACAGGTTCAGGTATATTGCGAGTCATGGAGTTGCGAGTTGCGAGTTGGAGTTGCGAGTTGGAGTTGCGAGTCATATTTTTTAATGTAGGATTTGGATTAGCGGTGATGTATTTCTAAAACCCAAAAATTAGTGACTAGATCTAAACACCCTAAATTAGTTAGCCACCCGTTGTTAACGGTTAGGGTATTTTTTTGATGTAGGTTAGGATTTGGATTAGTTCATATATATACGCCAACAGCACTGAGCTCTCAAAACACATCTGGAAACTCAAGGACAACAAGAAAAACTATGCAATCAACTGGTCAATCATCACCTCAGCAAGCCCATACAACAACATTTCCAAAAGATGCAATCTCTGTCTAGCGGAAAAACTTCACATCATTAAAGCCGACAAAGCCAGCCTCCTCAACAAAAGATCGGAACTAATTTCAAAATGCCGCCACGAGAACAAGTATTACTTAATGAACACCAAAAGCCGAATAACATAACAACAATAAGCCCGTAGAACTATAGACCGATTTATACAACAATAGATAACTAGAACAATAGCGCCGCTTGTATATATATGTAGGTTAAAGTAAGGTTTATTCTTCATTAAAGTCTGTCTGATGATCGCGTAAGCGTGAAACTCGGAGTAACAGCTAAAGTGATGTCTTGTCTTTAATCTATCTACAACCCACAATCTATATATATATATATATATATATATACATAGGGAGAATATGTTGTTTAGTGATCTAGTCCCAAAAACTCATATTAGTGACTAGCTCTAAACACCATATATTCAGTGAGCTATGTAGGCAGGGCCTTGGATCATGGAGATGTTTGGTCTTCCTGTGGTTAGTTGCCAACATGATTTTGGCGGGTCAACAGTTATTTTAAAGAAAATTCAAAATAGTGGACGATTCATGCTTGAGGAAGCAGGAGCAAGGCTGAGTATTCCAGAGAAAGCATGAAAATACTTTAAAATCTTACTTTCATAGGGCAATTAGCATATTTTTACTTGAAACCAAATGATGGAAAAGAGCATATCAAAGAGAAAGTGCTTCACCTTACTACAACATTCTTGGTATTCTAAAACTTGATAATTTATTCAAATTAAGAATTGCTGAATTTACCTACAAAATTATAAATAGGAAAACAAATACCCTAACGGTCTTCTCTAAATTTGTTATTCCAGCAGCTGAGCAACATTCTTATAACACAAGATATGCTGCTAACATGAACCTGGTTAGACCAAAAGCTAGAACTAACTTTGGAATTCATACATTCAAATTTATTTCCTCCAAAATTTGGGAAACTATTGACACTTCTGTTAAACATTCTTCCTCTTTCGTTCTGTTTAAAAAACGGTATAAAAATATCCTTCAAAAATACAATTTGATTTTCTTTAGCTAAGCTCTTTCTATATTTAAAATAATGTTGCAGTGGTTGACTATAAAGCTTTCGCTCCTTTGACCACTGCGCACATCTTTATTATTTATTTAATCTTTTATTCTAATGTATATTTTTTTACAATTGCTTATCTTTGTATATGAAATGATTGTATTGTAAATAGTGAGAAATAAAATGAAACTGAAACGTTTGTTAGCAAACATAAATCGAAAGTAAAGTAAAGATCCTGAATTCAGGATTTTAAACCCGCACTTGTTTATCTGGCTAACGTAATTTAGCATCAGTGTATTTAAATCCGGAAGTAAACGGGTAGAATGTATCCCAGGATAAAGGGAACATAAATTTGTAAATGAAGCTAGTATTTTAATCACATCATTTTGTTCTTAGGAATATAATAGAAGATGCGCCAGATGGCTTTTGGCACATGTAGGGGGTTGATGGCATAATTTACGTCAAAGTCGACGGTAGAAGACTAAAACTACTAAATGGTCAACTGACGGAAGATGTTTTCAATGTCTCTGCCACCAAGAAAGGTGATCTGTTGTTAAGTTAATTTTCGTGAAACTTTAATACGTTACTCTATTTTACAAAAAAAAAAAATATCTTGGTGGTTAGGTTCACATGTTACTAATAGTTGTCGTTAGACACGTACATCGTGGTTTCGGCGATTTCCCGTGATAATTTTCACCTAGTTATTTCACCTTTGGTTTTAATCATTCATAACGAGCCAGAGATCACGAGTTGAAATCATCGTGAGCTCTGGTTGCTACGAAGTTATGTCACAGTTTAGAAATTGAATTTAGTGTATGTGACTATTTAAAAGCTCATGGGTTAGTTAATCTATAACAGCAATTAGAAAATGTATCGTGGTTTTTTTTAAGATAACGTAAAAAGGGGTCGAAAGAAGCAACTTACACCTACGCAAATATTACGTAACTTGGAAAATACATGGTCCAGACACTCTCAATGATCGGCCAAAAATGTCCCGCTGAAAGTGCAAATCTTTATTATGCCAATTCGGCTATCACAATACCCACGAGCCACCTTAAGCACAAAGAAGACGTCGTCTTTTCTCAGTTTAAACAGTCAGAGAGTATACAACTTTGAACAATTATTGCATTTTCTAAATGCATAAACCAAATGCTGATGCAAAGCGAACTCGGGCTTGATGTTTTGTGTACTTGACCTCACAAGTCATTTTTTCTCATCTTGCAGGCGCAGCTTAAGGTGTCTATTATTAGCCGAGCGAGAAACAAAATGCTTCCAAAACCAGCCGGACTGGCGAGAATATTTTTTTATCCCAGTGAAACTAACACGCTGCCATTTCCTATTTCTTTTTGCAGATTACAATAAAAAAACTCGGGTGCAGCAAGGAAAACGAATTTTCCAAACAGATCAATGCGAATTCTGCGTCGCAATTTGAAAGTATATTTAAAGAGCTTAAATGTACCAAGGATAATGGTGTCGAGGAGGAAATCCCACCATTAGTTTTAAACGACGAACTGTACAGCAGTGAAAATGAAACCCCAACAACAACACCTACAAAACCGAGTGGGAAAGCATCAAAGAAGACGCAACCAAAGAGAAGACTGGAAGCTACATGTACCAAAGATAATGTTGAACTGCTGTTCCCTGAAAAGAAAGCGAAGGCTAATACAATTGACGAAACGATCGCTTCGCATCATATTGGTACGATATATGTTAATACTACCAACCCTTCAAGATTCCTCAAAATAAAACTGCAAAAATAACACCCTGTAGTAGAAGAGAAATTCCATGTGAATGTCATCATAGCTTTTCAAACTTATCAGATTAAATTGGATTACAAAAATCTATTTTAGAATTTTGAATTCGGTGATTTCAAGCTGCTCGAATTTTTTCTTAAAAGCAGTGTTTTTCATCCACTCGAATATTTGCCATCCTTCATCAACATTGTCTCAAATTTTCTCTAGTATACCTGGAAATAATTCGTTTTCGTCCAGAGAAAGTTTATCATTTGGCAGTTGACAGGTGTCCCTTTAAGTTCGTATTCTATCATCGCATGGCGTGAAAAGGAACGGAAAATGGAAAAAAGCAAATTGTTAAATTTCCATGCGTGAAATAAGTACTATTTACACGCTACGATTTATTGGGCTCATTCAGGCCCGATTCATCGGCTCAGTGTATCGGGACGCAAATCTTACACCCGATTTGAATCGTGATGATGAAACATAAATTGGCCCCATTGAAAATATATGTGGCACAGTCGTGGAATCGGCGCGCGCGATTTTCCCAACGAAACAGTCTTGCCAATAAAAATTATTGAGATGTGACGATATCGGAAAGGGTTTTCAAGATGGCGGCGGATGAAAAGACAACACCAAAGAAGAGAAAGGCTCGGTTTTTGAGGAAAAGGAGATTACTTTATTGATATCGGAGTGGGTAAAATACCCGTGTCTTAATGACAAAAGTGATACAGAGTATATGACAGAAATAAGAGAACTTTCTAAACAAAAGTTGGCATTCTCACTAAATGAAGCCCTTGAAAACGAAGAGGAAAATGCTGAAGCCATTACCGTACATTTCTCTATTTCACAGGCTTCCCAGTCTCCGAATTTGGTTTTCCGTGGTTGTGATTGTTTTGTATTCCGGATCCCTGTTGTTTTAACGATAACTTATTTCTGTTTACCGAAGTCCTAGGGAACATTTAACCGTCTCTAAAATACTAAATTGCTTTGTTTCCCCGTATTAATCTTTCTGTGAAAAAAGAACAACGAAGGCTCGTTTTCAACGTTTTATAATCGGGTGTAAAATTAAAATCGGGAAACAAATAGCACTGTGTATTTCTCTATCTGATACACTAAGCCGATGAATCGGATTTCAAAATCGGTCCGACAAATCGTAGCGTGTAAATGGGGTATTAGGATGTACTACTACTTCATTTGAACTGGTATGTTTTAATTTCCAACTTGTAAAACTCTTTGTCATCTGAACACTCACATGGACATGCTCCGACTCAGATATCCTCTTCACTAAGCTTTACTCGTCTTCAAGGTTTGTTCTGCCTCGCGACCGAACCTTTACGGGACTGCCCAGAACAGTGGCTGGACAGGCCAATAGACCAAGAACACGTGAATTTCTTAAGCAAAGAAACTGATAAAATGTAACATTTTATCAGTTCTCTGACCACCATTGCCAGATTTGATCTACATGTCCTCGTGAGCGCCAACATTATTTAGGGTCAGCGGAAAGTCGCATTGTAATAAAGGAATTTCAAGATGGCGGCTAAACCTGGAAGAGATCGTGAGTGAAACAAAACAGGTAAGTCTGCCGTGCTCCCTTGCATTAACTAACAACAACTCCAAGGTACCGCTTTCCTTTAGTAATATACGCGCTGTCGCATAGTAAAAGCTTCATACAGGTTCATGATAAATATAGGTTATCTAAATATATGTTAATGTTGGGTCTCCTTTCAAGGTGTTCCCGTAGATAAGCCGCACCCCCGATTTTGAACGAAAATTCTGGGTTAAAAGGTGCGGCTTATACAAAGGTCTTTACGGTAATGTTTATTCGTTGGTGGAGTAATACTAATACGACCGGAGAATTCGAAGGGCTGCGAAGTTACAAGAATTAAGCTTCGCATGGCAAGTTAAAATGAGGGATTAGGTAAACAATAGAACGGCAAATCTGTTTGTTGAGAGTTTCACAAGTTATTGTAATGTCGGCAAAAGTTGTTGAAATACAATGCTGATTTAATTATCAAGCGCAAGTAAGTGTTATAGAAGTAAATAAATAACCCCTGTATAAGAGATGGATCGCAGTATGAACCCTCGAAGTGATGATAATGAACGGCAAGGAGACACAGGCTTGTTTAGGTCGGGTACTTAAATGCAACAAGGGATGTCAGTCAACCTCGATTACAACAAGAGAAAGTTTTACTCAATGTGAAACACCACAAGAGTTATAATCGAAAGAATGATGTTAAAAGACATTGGACAAATGGAGATTTGATAATTCTGTGCAGTGATAAGGACACCTTAATCGAATGTATGATGGATTAATGTCTCATGCAAAGATGCAAATTTGTCCAAGATGTGGCTCTGAAATGAAACTGAATACACTGACCAATCAGATGGCCGAAAATGGGAATGCAGGCAGCAATTAAATGGCAAAATGCACAGAGTGGAAAAGACACTGAGAGCTAGCAGTTGGTTTGAAAGCAGTAATTTAACTTTGGCAGAGATGTTGAAGATCACTTACTGGTGGACCCGCGATCTGACTCAGACACAGATTAGACAAGAGTTAGGACTATCTGGAAATACTGGCATTGACTGGGATATGTACTGTCGAGAAATATGCGAAATAACATTAATGGCGTGTACGGAAAAACTGGGTGGCGCAGGAAAGATAGTTCAAATCGACGAAATTAAATTTGGAAAACGTAAATATCACCGTGGACATCATGTGGTAGGCCAGTGGGTGTTTGGCGGTATAGAGGACGATAGCCGAAAGTGCTTCATTGTAGCTGTTGATAGAAGAGATGAAGCAACTCTTCTACCCATTATACACGAACGGATTTTTTCCTCTGTATTTGGTACCCATGTTGTAGTTCAGTGCTCTTTAGTACTTACATAATCATACTTTTATACAAAACAGTAGAGTATGTTCTGAATAGTGAACATATCAAGGTAATTATTATAATTTATCCAACATGTCTGCCTAAATCCCCCTTGCTCATTATTTATCACTAGTTGAAGTTTATAACACACACATCTACATGTATACCTCAAGTTAAATGAATGAAAGCCAGGAATTGTTTAACTTAATAGTAGGGGCCCTAATTCTTTTGCAACTTGTGTTTAGAACTTCGTGCTTTTACGTGAAGTAAATGGTTCCAGTACAACTACATGTACAGTAGACTATCCGCTGGTTAAGAAAGCCGTAGGCAACTTTGAAAAACCTAGGTACTTCATATATGGTCTATTATTGCGTCTTCTCTTTATAATAGTCTTGCACTATAGAAGACATATAATAGACCATATATGAAGTACCTACCATTTCAGTGGAAGTCGACCACTGAACTGGTTTATAAAGCAAAGTGTTGGCTCACCAAGATCAAGATGGTGGCGTTGGTAATTTGTACGACTTTTGCACAAATGTTTACGTTTATGGCGGCATTGGGAATTTGTACGACATTTGCACAAACGTTTCTGGTATTTTCCATGACAGAAATGAAGGTAACAATTCCAACTTCTGTGTGTAACTTGTTGTCATTTGTTCTTATTTTAAATTTGTAAATCCGTGTCTGTAAGTTAAGACTTAAGCTTAAGTGTAAACAAAACAAACGCATCCTTTCTTAATTTTACAAGATATAAGAAGCTTAAATATATAAATAAATCTACATTGTAAAAATCTGTGTCTTTGGCTTTGAAACCTATCTATTAAAACTCAGATTCATAAGTGTTTTTTATCGGTACATAATATTAAGTTATTACAACAATAAATGCATACATTCAGAGTACTCGACTCTCAAGCTTTTTTTTTGTCTCAAAATCAAATAAAGTAACTTATTATTAAAGAAGCTTAAGACTTAATATTCTTCTACAATATTTAAGTTGTTCCACACCTGCTCACCCCTGTTCCACCATATGTGGTCAGCTACGCAAATGCCCCATGTTTGTGATTGGTTCATTGATGTTTTCTGGTTTTATGACACTCAGCTGAAAACTGCTCTAAAACCAAAACCAATTTAATTATTTTTTAGATCAGTTTTCAGTGTCATAAAACTAAAACCAAAGTACTTATACAGAGCCAATCACAGGAGCAAGTGAAAATGCAATGAGCCAATCATGAACTGAAGTAATTCACGATTGGTTTTACTTTGAAGAACCAGTCACGAGGAAAAGTAAATGCAATCGTGGATAACTCTCACTAGACGGCGTGATTGCATTTGGTTTTAGTTTAGAACTTGATTGGCTGATAATTAATTACAAAACATTTCTCACAGCCAATAGAAAATATAAGCAAACACAAAACCAAAGCAATTACTTATTGTTTTCGACACTCAATTGAAAACCGCTCTATTAGAGAGCCATTCATGAGAGCATTTGAAGTAAAGACAAATGAGTCACTAAGCCAATTGCAAACCGAATTACATGTAGTGTGATTAATTTCAGTTGAGTGTTGAAAGTAAAAAGGAGGCCAGTTCCAGCATGTCCCAAGAAGAGAAAATTCTACAATTGATGGTGGAATATAATGTTAACTTCTTTTTGACACAAAGGAATACAACATATTTTGTGGAAAAACAGAAGACATTTCTGACCAACTCCAATTTTGCAATCTTTGGGGCATTCTGAGTGCAAGCCTCGAATCCAGCTCCAATGCCAATTTCGTCGGTTTCATCAAGCTCTTTCCCGTAGAGCGTCCCTTCCACGTGTGTCTCGCAAGAGGCGGGCCTCGATTCGATAACCACAGATCTGTTGTTGTCGGGGACTGGGTTTGTGGCGCCTCAATCTTCTACAGTGCCCCCTGGTGTGCTAGGTAGGTCTTCGAGTGTTGTGCCGTCCTTTGTGAATACTTTTTCATTGCCACTAGCCTACTCTGTGCCGTCGTTGGGTAGCACCTTGCCTCAAACGAGTTTCACATTTGGTTCGAGTGTTCCAAGCATTCCTGAGCTTCCTGCCCCCATTCTTGATCAGCCTTTCGTGGTGGGCCCTGGGATTTCCCCCATCCCGGCCAAGCTTGTGGCCCAAATTAGTGCCGGAAAGTACATTGATTTAAGCAATTTAATGGCTGCCAATCTTGTCCTGATTGACGCTGAACCGCAATTGCTGTTCGATGGCCGCGTAGTGCTCACCTTCGGCTCCAAAAAGCAGCGCCGCCAGATCGAGGACGTCTTAAGTTGGGTGGAGGCTTTCACTCTGTTTACCCTTGTTATGACCTCCTATTTTCCTCACCGTTGGAGTGATTTGACAGCTTACGAGCTACTTATCTTACCCACTTATCGTCAGTTCGGTGGGCGCGTGTGGCTCTCTTTTGATCAAGCTTTCCGCGAACATGCGGCTGCGATCAACCTTCCTGACTGGTCATCCATCAATATACAACTGTATAACTTTCATGCAGCAGGGGCATCAGCTCGTTCGCTCCCTTCTGAAGCCGTTGGTTCCACTTTTTCCGACATCGTATGCAGGTCATGGAATCGTGGGAGGTGCTCTGCCCCTTACTCATATTGCAAGTATGCGCATAAGTGCAGTGGTTGTGCAGGCGCTCATAGGGCACAGGTTTACTCAGGCTCATCTAAGTCTGAGCACAGACATAGATCTCGCTCTCCAGTGTCATCTCGGGATGGGTCTGAGGCCAAAAGACGTTAGTCGCATGCTTATTTAGGATTATTTGACAGTCAACAATGGAAAATACGAGACTAAGAGTCAATAGTGGCAGGCTTAACCTATATTATTCTGTCCAAGTTGTATGCCTGGATTATTTGACTGTCTTCATGTCCTGTAAGCCTGGTTAGTTTGTACTACAGAGGTTTTCCATATTTTTATTTTTTGAGGCTACATGTATGCCCAGACAAATGGTATGATTGTCCTTAGTACTTGTATACCTTAAGGGTTATCTGTATTAAAGCCTATTTTTGGTTTATTTAGTATTTATGTTGGAGTTTCTCTTTTCCTGCAGCTGCCGGCCTTCCCCCAGTAGCTAGGGTCAGTGGAGTAGTTCGCTATGGAGCTTAGGAATCATCCAGACTGTGACCGCGATTCTTATGTGCTAGAAGGGCTGCGTAATGGCTTCAGGCTAGGTTTTTATCATCATTCAAAACTCAAACCGGCCAAGCGGAACAAGCCCTCAGACTACTAATGTGCTAGAGCAATTGACGACTATCTGACGCCCCTTTTCTTCCCCGCCCTTACCAAACTTGCACATTAGCAGCTTTGGGGTCATTCCCAATAAGGCACAGGCTCATTGTAGATTTGTCTTCTCCGGGGGGCTTTAGCGTCAATGATGGCATTGATCCTAATCAATATATACTGCAATACATTAGGATAGACGAGATTATTCGCATGGTAGCCAAACATGGTCAAGGTGCTCTTATGGCTACATTCGATGTAGAGGCAGCCTATCGCAATATTCCAGTCCACCCAGAAGATCGTTTTCTTCTAGGTCTAAAATGGTGTGGTCAATTTTTCGTTAACTTAATTCTCCCCTTCAGGTTGTGCTCGGCCCCATTTATTTTCGACTCAGTGGCAACCATGGTTGAATGGATTCTTGTCAACAATTACATGGTATTGGACTTAGTTCATTACCTTGATGAAGGATCCTCTACGTCTCTGGTAGTACTTGGCATCCAACTTGATTCTGTTAATCAGACAGCTCCCCTCCCGTCTGGCAAATTAATTGCTCTGCAGGCACTAATCGAGTCATGGGTTGTGAGGCGCTGGTGCAATAGGCAGCAGTTGGAATCCTTGATTGGCCATCTTCATTATGCAGCAAAAATGGTATGGCCTGGTCGGACATTCATTAGACGCATGATTGATCTTCTTAAGTGCTTCCGCAGGGGAGATCATCCCATTCGCCTGAATAAGGAGTTCCAATTAGATCTTCAGTGGTGGCGGCACCAGTCTTTATGAGTGGCACGGGGTGAACTTTTGGCCGTTTCCAGGAATGGTCCTCATTTTCATTTTCATTTTTTTTTTTTTTTTTTTTTAATTCACACTTATTTAAAAAATATGTAATTATGTACATTTACGACAGCCATAAAAAAAAGAAGAAAAGGTATAAAGGTATAAAGATTTTGTAGGAGGAGAGTGCGTAGTGGCCAAAGGAGCAAAGCTTTCGAGTTGGCCACTACAATGTTGAAATTGATGAGGGAAGGAAGGTGATTAGCTTACATGTATATGGCTTAGGTGTAGATTTAAGAAAAGAAAGAAAGAAAGGAAGGAGTCAAGAAAAGTATTTGATAATAATTTACAAGTAAAGTAGACTTACATATTTAAAGATTAACAGATAAATTAACAGATAGATTAACAGATAAATTGATGAGGGAAGGAAGGTGCTTAGCTTACATGTATATGGCTTAGGTGTAGATTTAAGAAAATAAAGAAAGAAAGGAAGGAGTCAAGAAAAGTATTTGATAATAATTTACAAGTAAAGTAGACTTACATATTTAAAGATTAACAGATAAATGTTACACTACAGATATTACGTATACAATAACATCAGTATTTTGAAGGAAGAAAAAGAAAGAAAAAAAAAACACAGGAGAATACAGGTGACTATGACTGACTGCCAAGGAGATATATTTTGTATTGATTTTTAAAACTATTATGAGGCAAACATTTAATCTCGAATGGTATTTTTTCCCATATTTTTGCTGACAGAGCTCTAAATCGTGTAAGGCCATAATTTGTTCTGGAGGCTGGTCTGTGTAGGTTTTGTTTAGCAGCATATCTAGTATTATGTTTGTGTACATCAGAGGCAGACACAATCAAGTCAGAAAAAGTGGCTGGAATTCTATGTTTCACATATATTATTTTATGTACAAGAGTAGATATTTTAAAGTTAAAAATGTTCTCAAGTCTGAGGATTTCTAGAATTCTATAATATGGGGTGGCACTTTCGGTTTTCTTTGCAAAGAAAATACAGCGGACACATTTATTTTGCTTAGTTTTGATCTTATTTAGTCTGGATTGGCATGCTATTCCCCAGCTCATTAGAGCATAATTTAGATATGGGTAAATAAGAGTATAGTAGAGTTGCTTTTGTGTATTAATAGAAATATAATGTCTAAGTTTGAAAAGAATTCCTACATTTTTTGTCAATTTGTTGTTAATATGTTTGAGTTGAGCATCCCATTGTAAGTGCTGATCAATAAAGACACCTAAATATTTTATTTGTGTTTTTTTCTCTATATTACAGGTTGTTATTGTTATATTAGGTTTTTTCCTGGGTGTGGTTATTAGCATATAGTTGGTCTTTTTAAAATTGATAGATAGCTTATTTGCAGCACAATACTTTAAAACATTCTTAAGCTCATCATTGACAACTTTTCCTAACTCATCGAGATCATTAGAGGAATAAAACATATTTGTATCATCGGCAAAAATTCTAAAGATAATTTTTTTTGAAGAGTTTGGGAGATCATTGATATAGAGGAGAAAGAGTAGAGGTCCTAAGGTAGATCCTTGGGGGATACCACATGTAGTAGTATATACAATAGCGGTTCTGGCGCACATCCTTATTTAAGCCTTTTTTCTCCCATCGTATATCCCTACTCCGCTAAAAAATCGTTGAAATTTGTTTCAATTCGCCTCCCCATATAAGCCCCCGCAGTCCCACGGATGGCCCCACCCACCTAATTAGATCTAATTAGAGATACGTCATTCTAATGTATATCTGAGATACCGAATTATATGAAAAAATGCGCGGCGAGAATTTATGTAGTTGGTTAAAGGTTGGAGAGCAAGCATTCTGCAGCAAGTCGTGCATAGGTACATATTGTAGGACCCATTTATATAAAATAAGGCAGGGAAGGCGGATTCCAACACCTTGTCGCGGGTGCGGAAAGGGAACTCAGAGCACTTTTTATACTTGTGTTGGGTGCGGCTCTGTGTTACTACGCGTAGAACTATCCAGGAAGGAAAAGGCAGCAAGGCGGCAGTTCTTAGAAGTACTGCAGGAGCTGCTACAGATTCGAAAACCCACAGGGATACGTGTGAAACATGGCTGCTCAGAATTCCCCACTAGCATTTGAACGCACTAAATGGGTCATTGGTAAGTTCTTACGAGGCTGGCAGATGGATATTCCAGAGGGTCACGAATTTGGTGCCGACCCAATGGCCTTCTTAGATGGTGTACGTCATATAATCCACGAAAAGCTAGAGGAAGAGATTGTCGATCTAAAGGGGGTAAAGTTCCAGCTAGCCTTGAGAGTACAGCTACTAAAGTACAAACTCGATGGTAGTGAAGAATCCATCGACGCAATACTTCGCCACAAGCAGGAGGCCGTTTTACAAGTCCATGAAATCGATTCCGCGCTAGATAAGTCTTTTCCAACGATCCAAGAGACCCTAGAGAAATGGACACATAGAGGCTCAGGTTGGGTGGTAGACCGAGTAGTTCTGCTTTGGCTCGACATAGCGCGATACCAACCACTACGAGGAGGCTCGTACATTCCACTACCTAAAGAAGTCCAAAACAAGAAGGCTGTGATTAATGTTCAAAATAAGGGTGATAACTGTTTTCGTTGGACACTCCGATCAGCACTGTTTCCAGCCGTAAAAGACCCACAGAGACCATCTAAGTATCCTATAGAGGATGATCTAGACTTTAAGGGAATCGATGTGCCAACTCCCATATCACAGATTTGCAGGTTTGAGAAGCAAAACAATCTTGCAATCAATGTCTTCGGCTGGGAGAAAGGTGTGGTTGTCTACAGGATTAGCAAACAATGTGTAGACACCCGCCACATTATAGATGAATCCGGAAAGATTAGCATTATAGATAAATCCGGAAAAATTAGCAAGAAATGTGTGGACACCCGCCGTATCAACATGCTGCTCATAGAGAAGTCCGGAAAGTATCACTACACTTGGATCAAGGATTTGAATCGCCTCCTATTCGATCAGAGCAAGTACGAGCACCGAAAACACTTCTGCGAGAGGTGTCTCCACGGATACTGCAGAGAAGATCTACTCGAAAAACACATTCCAGAATGTAAAGGTATAGGACAGACAGCAGTGAGAGTTGAGATGCCTGAAGAGGGTAAGAACAAGCTATCCTTCCAGAACTGGTACAAACAGATGAAGGTTCCCTACGTCATTTACGCCGATTTTGAGGCATTGACCACTAAGATCGAAGAACCAGAGCCGACAGCAGAGCTGGCACCAGAACTGCGCAGCAGCACCCAGAAAACTCAACTACATGAGGCTTGCGGATTCGGCTACATCGTGGTGAGATGTGATGGCTATACAGAGACTCCAGTCGTCTATAGAGGGCCCAATGCTACAGAAATGTTCCTGGAGGCAATACAACGAGAAGAACAAAAAGTTGAAGCGGCTCTATCTAGACGTAAAGCCCTATGCATGACTCCAGAGGACAGCATAGCCCACCGAAGTGCAACAATTTGCCACATCTGTCAGAAATCTCTTAATGGGGATTCAGTTCGCGATCACTGCCATATCACTGGAAAGTATCGTGGAGCAGCACACAATGCCTGTAATCTACTCCTGCGGATAGACCCAAAGAAGACCATAATACCAGTAGTCTTCCATAATTTGCGGGGATACGATTCTCATCTATTAATGCAGTCTATTTCCAAAGTAGAGGGGCAGATAAATTGCATACCAAATAACATGGAGAAGTACATTTCATTCTCCCTAGGGAAACTGCGATTCATCGACAGCGTTCAGTTTTTGCTATCCTCTCTTGCTCAGCTAGTATCGGCTAAAAACCCGGAAGGATTCCAAATCATAGCCAGATACGAGCAAGACGAACATAAGCGCGGGCTTCTTCTACGCAAGGGCGTCTACCCATACGAATACATGGACAGTTGGGAGCGGTTTCAGGATGAGCTACCGCCGCGCGATGCTTTTTATAGCAAGCTTTCTGATGAAGGAATCTCAGATGAGGACTATACTCACGCACAGAAGGTTTGGGCTGCATTCGATTGTCAAACTATGGGAGACTACCACGACCTATATCTTAGAACCGATGTACTTTTACTCGCAGATGTGTTTGAAGGCTTTCGAGCGACATGTATGCAAAATTATGGATTGGACCCAGCTCACTACTATACGAGCCCTGGTCTATCGTGGGATGCATTGCTAAAGAAGACTGGTGTAGAGCTTGAGCTGCTCACAGACTACGATATGCATCTTTTCATCGAGAAAGGGATGCGAGGCGGCATTTCGATGGTCAGTCGACGCCATGCAAAGGCCAACAATCCATATGCGGTAGAATACGACCCAATCAAGCCCACTACGTACATACAGTATCTGGATGCGAACAACCTATACGGATGGGCTATGAGCCAAGCGCTACCAACAGGAGGATTTGAGTGGTGCGACGTAGAAAAGCTACAGACTATCGACCTCGACATCGCGTCGTATGTAATCGATATCGAGTCGTATGTAAACATACAAGCGGACAAAGGCTATATCCTTGAGGTCGACCTTGAGTATCCTCTAGGACTCCACGACGCTCACAACGCGTATCCACTAGCCCCAGAGCGTATGAAAGTCCAGAAAAAATGGATGTCAGAGTACCAATGCGGACTACTAGGTGAAAAAGTATTCCCAATCGAAGTTGAAAAGCTTGTGCCCAATCTATTCGACAAAGAACGCTACGTCCTACACTATAGAAATCTACAGTTATATCTTTCTCTTGGTATGAAATTGAAAAAGGTGCACCGAGCACTACGATTTGACCAAAGTCCTTGGATGGAGCCATATATACGTATGAATACGGATCTTCGTAAACTGGCTACAAGCAATTTCGAGAAAGACCTCTACAAGCTGATGAACAACTCAGTATTTGGTAAGACAATGGAGAATCTGCGTAAGCGCGTAGATGTTAAGCTGGTGCGTGCAAGAGAGGAGGACAAGCTTCGACGGCTGATATCAAGCCCAACATTTGCTAGATCAAATATCTTTGATGATGGCCTCGTAGCACTACACATGCATAAAAGCAGGCTCGTACTTAACCGCCCAGTTTACGTTGGTATGAGCATTCTAGACCTATCCAAACACCTGATGTATGATTTCTATTACAACCAACTTAAGCTCCAATATGGTAATAAATGCGAACTGCTATACACAGACACAGATTCGCTATTGCTTGAGATCCAAACAGAAGACGTCTACGACGACATAGCCAAAAATGCAGACCTATACGATACGAGTGATTACCCAAAAAAACATCCACTATACGACACTACCAATAAAAAGGTTCTTGGAAAGATGAAGGATGAGTGTGCAGGAGTTGCCATCGTAGAGTACGTTGGACTTCGACCGAAGATGTATTCGATTGTATGCGCAGACACTAAGGAGATTCGCAAGGCTAAAGGAATACGGAAGCACGTTGTGAAGAAGCACATTCGACACGAGCAGTATAAGGAGTCTCTTTTCGATAGGAAGACCTTCAGACATGGAATGAATATGCTGCGAAGCATTGGGCACCAGATCTATGGTCTGCGAGTTAATAAAATCTCCCTTTCACCACTGGACACAAAACGTTGGATTTCTGAAAATGGAATCGATACATTAGCCCATGGCCATAAAGATATATGTTTGTTCCAAAACGAACTAGCTTAGGATCCCATTCGGAGGTAGTTCGGTATCAAGTGGTACGACTTGTATCTCTTCACGCACGAATCCACGCGTTGGTAGTTGCCGAGCAACATTCGAAACCTGCGGAGCATACAAATAATATAGGACTGGCTGACCCGAAGAAACCATACTACGCGAAATGCTATATGTTTTCAAACTCCATATAGGATCGGTAGCACGCTTTCGTCCACCTTCTAGCTCACCAGGAGCGTATAGATATCGAACACTGACATCGAATGGAAGTCTTTCCTCTTTGAGCCCAACTAGACGTATCCGTTCGTCCCGAGCCGGCACGGGTTCTGCTGGGTTCGATTCGATTTCGTTTTTGGTAATTGCTATGGATGGTTGTTTTCCTGTCAAACGCGTAGCTTCGTTGTTTAAAGCTTTTACGACCGCAGGTAGACGAGACACCCATTCGACAGATCTATCATCCTTCCCCTGCGAAGTAAGTACCATCTCCTGAGCATATTGGTATCCAAACAATCTCTCAGCTAAAGTACGATTAAATCGTTCGACGATTGCTTGATCCCGGTGAATATCCACACGACCACGACGTACGGAAACTTCATGTTTATCTAGTAGCGAAGACATTGCACCCATAAATTCACGTCCTGGATCGACTTGTAAAAGTTTTGGCCATGTTAGTGGACTTCGCTTATATATTCGTTCGAATGCCGCAGCAACTTCTTTAGATTCTTTAGTGGCTAATGGTTCGGCTTCTTTGTATCTGGATGCTACGTCCACGATCGTCAGCGCATACTTATATAGCTTTCTTCCACGTCCAGGTCGATCGTGAGGTAGAAATATCAAATCGGCTTGATGGACCTCATTTGGTGTAGATACATTGAATTTAGGTCGTGGAACGTATTTGGGGGGTGGTAAATAGATCTGCCATATAGCTTGTTTTTCTAGCCACATCCGAGTCACATCTTCAGATATGTTTGTCGAATTGGCAAGATGTTTAATGGCTGCTAGTCCTTTCCAATAACCCTCCGGACTATAGTATCGTAAACTTAGTTTAGTGTCCATTAATATGTACATACATATATGTGCATACACATATGTGCATTCTAAGCTTCAATAAGCAGAAAAGTTACTACCTATTAGTCGCATTTTATGCGGAGTAATTACCTAGTAATACTCTAGTAATCTAGTAAGTGATCTAGTAATCTAGTAAGTGATCTAGTAATTACGTTAATCGTAAAAAAGCTCGTTTTTTAAAGCATAGCTATAACCAATTCTCATAAGAATTTAGTGGCAACGTATCCAGTCGCGAATACACTACCACCTAAGGCCACCAATTCGGCAGTTTTCCTCGAATTAGATGGTCGATAATAATCTGAGAGTTTAGGCTCTTCCAGTTTCATTTGTAATATATGATATATATGGAGTTTTCGCATTGCATCGATTCTATCTTTAAGTCCAACGTGTGCGTTATTTTCTTTCCAGTGGTTCCAGGTGGCTTGTGCTTCTAGTCGTTTTTCTCGATTTTTCTCATAGGTTGTAATAGCGGCATTTGCCTTCTCCTGAGCTTTATCATGTCTTACCATCTCTGCGGCAGCAGCATTAGGCCCGCTAGTTGCTTTTTCTATTTCGTGTGCGGCAATACTAGCGGCAGCACTAGTTATGGCGAAGACAAATCCCATAAATATTATTGATGCCATGGCTTCGAAGGCGAGGTAGAGTCGCCCCTATTACTCAGCAGGCTTCCAATACCCTTTGTCCTTTAGGTATTTCTTAGCTGCAAGGCCACCAGTTAGAACCGCTATCCACTTCACGAAGTTCAAAATACTAGATGAAGGATCGTTAGTCAAAGGCTCTTTGATTGCTTTTTTTCCGACCCAACCGATACCTGCCGCAAGCCCAGTCAATATAGTAGCTTCCTGTATTGTGTTCATAAGTTCTTTAGCCATCTAATTGGAACAACGTTTACATCACCGGCCAATGTTGGACGTTGCATATATGTCTACAGCGTGGCTTCAAATGCTATATCATGCCTTGAGTTTTTAGGTTACGACCTTTTGGGGTTTCTTTGGTAGCAGCAGCTGAGCTGTCTGTGGCGGCAGCAAAGCTGCCATTGGAGCTGTGGTTAACTCGTTGCGTTTGTTCGTATTGCTTATACTGATAGTACAAACCCACAAATGCTATGCTTACCCCAATTACAGCAAGTGTGGTATTAGTTGATATCAAACTTGGCTTATCGGTGGCAGCAAAGCTGCCATGACTGTCTACCTGCGCCTGCGTTGCCGCCTGCGTTGCCGCCACATTGGCGATATTTTCTTTCCTCCTTTGCGCTATGAGTTTGCCTGCAGCGACTCGTTTTGGATTTGGTGGGGGCTTTACTGGTTCTTTTGTGATGGGATCATTTCGATCTTCGGAATGGGTATCAATTTCCATCTTGTTAAGAGTAATTACTTAGTGGTTGAGGTAACTTCAATACGTTAATTACATTTAAGATTCTTTTAAATTTGAATATACCTCAAGTACTTCATCAACTTCATTTTCGCTCGGCAATACTTGCTCCTCGGAGTCCTGTTCCGCCGACATAGAATGTTTAGCAACGTGACAAAGGGCACTAGTTAGTGCTACAAGTGGACCTGCTTTGTAGGCCAATCGGCCAGCCAGTGCAGATAGCTCGTTTCGGACTAAGCGGTCTTTCTTTAGAGCTTTCAACAGCCTTCGTTGTTGTCGAGAATCTAGAGGCCTCACATATGCGACTATACAAGTTGCTAGACTTAGTGCTCTATCCACTAAGCAGTCATTTATTTGCTTTGCTAAGACGGCTTGGTATCTACGATATAGGCGTTCTATGTCTTTATCAGGTAACTTAGAAATGTCCCCAAGAGAAAAATTCTTCCCTAGATATTCTTTTGTCGTACCAGTCACGGCTAGAATAGAAAGAGCTTCCCTATGTTCGATGATTTCTATGCTACGATGAAAGATTGCTGCCGCTTCATCGGTGGTAGCGCAGTGTAGCGGCAGCTTGCTGCCTTCGAAGCCGCTAGCTCCGATGGCAGCTTTGCTGCCGCTAGCCTTTGGTGGAGGACCTGTCACATCTATTTTGCCGGATTCAGTTAGTATGTTCATTAATTCATCATCAAAATCTTTATCCATCTTACTTCAACGTATTGTGACATACCATAGGTGAAGGTATCTCTAATACGGTTGAAAAAGGATGTCGCAAACAGAAACATATATGTGCGAACTTAGTCTCAAGTTCTGAAATGAATAGCTTCTTATCATCTAAGGATATGCTAGCGCCGTAGTCATCGAATAGATCCTTCAATCCCGGTGCGCTTGCGATGCGAAATGCCACAATGATTGCGCAATTCTCGCGAAAGTTCTTACATATACTCTTTTGTGTTTGTGATGAGGCCCAAATCGAAATACCAATGTGGCGTGCAGAAAAGGCTAAATCGGATATCTTATTGGTCCTTCCCTTAACATCCTTGCTTGCCGCACAATCATCAAGGATAATAAGCGTATTCGTTCCTTCGAAAAAACATGCACAGTCGCCTAGGGTTGCATCAATGTCATTCTGAGAAGGCGCTAGGACAATGAAACGAGGATCTCCCTTACCAACGCCTTTATAGGTTTTATTGTTAGCATAGGTGGGACAAATTAATACAATATATTCAAATTTAAAACGAAATGGACCTCTCAATTGATCAACTATGAACTGAGTCTTTCCGCAGTTTGTGGGGCCAATTATGAGTGCGTTAAAGGGAATTTGATCTGTCAATGTGTCCATGGTAATGAGTACATTAACGAGTACATTAATGAATACGTTAGTGATAAACATTTTGTAGCATTCCTTGTTCAATAGTTGCTTGTGTATCAGAAAGCACGAATATGTGCATGTTCACCTTACCTGAGCCTCCACTGCGATGAATCCTAAGGCGAATGGATGCTCCAGCATCTTGTTGGGCTAAGCCATCTCCATGAACTATACTGGTTTGAGAAGTGCGGCAATCGATGAGTGCGGCAAACTTGTTCTCAAAGAACTTCTTATGCGTCATCGATGTAGCGGCGGCAGCCTCTCCGAAACGCGGGACAAACCAATTATTCGCTGACTTCCATAAATCCTTTGGTAGCATCCCAAAAGAATATAGAGCGTTAGGAATGCCATTGACGTGTACCTCGACCTTGGTGATTCCTGGATTTACGAATTTCTCACTATCTCTAGTGCCTGCCACATGAGGATCCACAAATAGAAGAAGAATGCCATTGAGAGAGAGACGAAGTACGTTTATGCTTTCAGATACGAGTGTGTCGGTTCCTAGATCGATCGAGACGGTTTTGAAGTACTCATAATGGTTATACAGAAAGGCTTTACCGCTGGCGTAGGTACTATTGGCCTGCGACGCAAGATCGAGACTTTCGATGACTTCATATTCTAGTTCAATGTTCGATAGTTTGTACGTTCCTACTTTCGTACTGTCGGATCCGACTATGACGTCTATGGCCGGTGCCAGTGTCAAATGAAATGACATCTTATCTCGAATCGCATGTGGATAAAAGACACCATGGGTTGTGATAACTTCATGATCAATAGGTATCTTATATACGCTACCGTATGCCGCTAGTGTCGCATTATCAGCCGCATTAGACTTAGATGCGTTACTGGCCTTTGAACGAAGTTTGTTCACATTAGCAGCTTGAATGCCCCGCTCTACGCTATTCTCTCGTTCTACCTCAGATAGGTATAGATCGCTATATACCTGTAGTAGATCGGGTCGACTTAGATCTTCTAATCTAGTAGTTCCCATCCATACGACTCGCTTTGAGACTATGCAACGTCCAACGTTGGCCACCAAATAGTTGTCGGCATGACCCCCGGATAGAGTGATATTGGCACTAAGGGCTAGACTACCAGGTACTAGAAGTCTATTTTCGCCTAACGTAGGAACATTAACAATTAAAGTTTCCCCCGGATTGGCTGATGAAGGAGTGAAAGTTACACGATGGAACACACGACTGGCTTTAAGAGATCTACCTTCTCTAGGAGAATAGTCAGGATGGAGCTTCGTCGATATCATGATGTTTGTTTCACAATTGAATACGTTTTGTTCCACAATTGAATACTAATAGTATATCACATATCAAGTGTTCAATATGGCAGAACCTTTAGACTTCGATCCTATATCTGAAGAAGGTAGAGCCGATGTGAATGATCTTACTGCCGAAGAATGGGCGGAGATTAGACCTGATGATGGCGAGGCAGAAATGGATTGGTGGAATAGAGCTAAGCATAGCTTCAAAAATACGACGAAAAACATACGCGATAGGCTATGGAAAAATCGTAGTAACTGGGGAACCAGTTCGGCTGAGTATATAGAATTAGTCAATCAAGGTGATGATGCGGAAACGCAATTTACGGCAGGCAGTAGCGGCAGCGGAGCTACTACTGCGGAAACGCTATTTGAAAGACTGGAAAGACGGACTGAAAATGCACAGGACCAAACCACTATAAAGTTTCCAAAAGCAGATCTAACGAAGTTCACTGCTAGTTTGGATGACTATGATAGGGTCGTGATAAAACTCAATCGTAAAAATGCTGGACCATACTTACTGTCGGATGCCGTAGACACTCCCAACGCATTACCGAAAACGCTTAAAAACGCTCTTGGACCTACTGCGGAAAAGGAGATTAGTATGAAAGAGGATATGGCCACCGAAAAAGATAAACAAAAGGCCGATGAAATAAAAAAGATGGATTCATTAACTAAGGGAACTCCAGAATATGAAGTGGCAAAGAATAAAGTAGCAGCACTAGAGGATCAGAAACAGGAGATCGAGGAAGAAATAGAAGCCATCAAAGATCGTATGTCGTTACGAGACCGCATAAAAGCCATCTTCAAGAAACATGGATTTACGGTGATTGGATTGTTAGCTGTCGCTGGTGCCGTAATTGGTACTGTCGTTAGTATATTGACAAAAGGCTTGGCTTCCGTTGCTAAGGGAGTTGGTGGTGCTTTGAAGGATCTTGGAAAAAAGTTGGCTAACGTGCTACCTGCGGCGATAGGCGCTATTGCGAGTTTCATATTCCGTACAGCTGGAGAAGTTTTCGGCTTCCTTACCAAGAATGCC
Source organism: Actinernus sp. WN-2022 (assembly GCA_030867875.1). Lineage (NCBI taxonomy): Eukaryota > Metazoa > Cnidaria > Anthozoa > Actiniaria > Actinernidae > Actinernus > Actinernus sp. WN-2022. Next base: position 443,894 of record JAOWCC010000067.1, on the reverse strand, counting down.
TGGATACTCATTGTAGCTGTGGTCATATTCCTAGTAGAGCAATATAAATCGTCGAAACGTCAGCGCTAACGAAATATCATCCATGAGGCTACGCCGGCCACAATACCCACGATTGCTAAATTGGTTTCGTGATTCGTTGGCGATGCGCCGCGACTTTGTCGACTGTGTGGTGTCGTATCAATCGTGGCAGCGTAGCTGCCTGTCGTATCAGTAGTGGCTCCGCTGTCTGTAGCAGGTTTATTCGTCTTTGTTTTCGAGCCTTCCATAGGGGCTGGTGGTGGAGATTTTTCGTTAAGATTGATGTCATCATTTATTCCTAAACTGATACCAGGTTTATTTGCCGTTCGTAGGCTGTTTACGTACGTAGCGCCCTTAAAGATAATCATATAGCTAGGTATTAACAGACAATCCTTCGCAACTGCTAGATCTAGACGAGAACTAATATCCTTAATAGATTCTTGGTATTGGGCTAGAGTGTCTGAAGCCGATTCTATGATGGCATCTTCAAACATCGTATCGAATTTATTTTGGGCGGCTGGGGACTTCGATCCTACGATTGGTGAGCCGGTTGAAGCCTGGGATGATAGGACACAAAACAAATATACCATTATGGATGTATTAATTCGGACTATCCCGGCCTTTGTCAATCCTTTTCCCTTCTGTGGAACGAACCAATTGTAGTGCTTCTCGTTCATATCATTTCTATGCGAGGCAAAGTTGATTTCATAAGCACCGAACTCTCTTCTGATCTTGTCATATGTGACGTAATTCCATGGAACGTTGTTAAACTTATTAAAGACGTTTTCTCTGGGGAGAGGTACACTTAATTCGAATAGTATTCGCCTTATCGTATAGTATACGTGAAAGCGGTAAAAGCTCCGAACATTATCAATAATTGCTGCATCGTCTGAAAGATGGTCATCGAATGATACACCGCAGCCTGCCGTAGCACACCAAACGGCAAAGCAGAATTGTTGCTGCCAAAGTTTCATTGGTTCAGCATCGAACCACATATTCGTTTTTTCCATCCTATCGTTAGCATTAGTGATACTGTCTTGCAGGGCATAGCTCGGATCTTTATTCGTTATCTTATCATTAAGATCGAGTCCTAGATCTTGAAAGATATGTCGCGGCTCATATGTAAATAGCCGATCCTTTGCTACGTAGATCTTTAGCGTTTGTATGATAGGGTATATGTCCTTAGCGACGTGTGCCCAGGAAACGGCTGGAACTGGATACTTAAAATCAGTCCTTCTGAATGGAAGTGGAAAACCCCTACCGAATGCGGCCACCGCATGTTTTTGCGTTGTCACGCGTAACGCTTCGTGTAGATGATTTCTGACATCTACTGGTATGAGACCACTCATATTCCAATGCTGCCCACCATCGTAAAACATAATTCTAGTCTCGTATGTAGACTCATCATGTATGTCGGATGCCGTTGTCCTAGCTGAGAACTTATCGAAGTCCGCGTGAGGATATTTTTTCTTAAAGGCCGCTAAAGCCTTTGCATTGCGAGGTGCGATATAGTCACCCCAATCACCGTCGAAATGAACTCTGCCTTGGATACTAGGCATGGTTTCTTATCCTTGGCGCCGGGCCAATCAATCCGTTCGATTCATCCGCTTGACTAATCTGTTTGATATTGATACGTATTAAAGTTATGCCATATGTTAATATCGTGAAGTAAAGAACGTATGTTAATATCATATCGAAGTAAACTTCAGGCTTTAATATGGTAATCTTAAATGTCACCACTACCTCGGCTGACCATACGGTCTACTTTCAAGAACCTATTTACATCCATAATATTTCTCTAATCGCGGTCGCTTTTGAGAACGGTTGGTGGAACCTATCAGAGAAAGCTTCATTCACTTGGAATGCCCCAGGCGAGATACGGATTCCTTATGAACTTAAGCCGGGGAATTACAATATAAACATCTTAATGGACGCCCTCAAACCCGCGGTTACTGCTGGTTTATTGGAATTCGTAGCCCACGATCATAGGAAGTTTTGGATTCTAAAAATTAAGAAACCAATCCTGTTCAGTAAGAATCTCTGCGATTTGTTTAATATCAAGGGTACTCCAGAAGGGGATAATGTGTCACTCAAAGTAGGAGAATACAAACTGGTGGTACAACTTCTTCACTATGTATATATCTATTGTGATGTGGTGGATCCTAGCTTCTCAATTCTTAATGGAAAGCAATCAAACGTGCTGGCTATCATTAATCTCGTGGGCCTTAGGTTTACAGAATGTACTTACAATCAATTGCTTCCCTTGCCCATACGATCTCTAGGGACAAGACGAAACAGCCTTCGCCTGACACTTAGAGACGAAGAAGGAAATATTATAGACTTCCGTGGTCGACCTATACGATACGTATTGAAGATTGAGTAAGTTATAATATATCGAAATGGCAAGCGATTCAATTCAATTACTTCCAACGGCACCAGGTATTTATCCGCCGCTGGCTAGCGGGGCTAGCGGAGATAATTTTCGGTTGCAAACAGTCCGAGATACTCTTTCAGATATCGAAACTCAAGAAAAACACTATGAGGGTGTGCGTAAGAAATACGCCCGCGCACAAGGAATTGTCCATGGTGTCGCTGTGGTAGCAGGAGGTCTATCCGTATTATTTTCGGGTTCAGGACTAGCAGCAGCTCTAACTGGTTTTGGTATAGTGCTTGGTTTACCATTCGGTGTTATTGGTGGGGCCTGTGGGATGATTTCAGCAGCTACGACCCTTGAGGCTAAAAAGCTTGGAAAAAAGGTTTCTAAACATGAGAAAACCGCTATGTTAGCTAAAGCGAAAATTAATACGATTCGCGATCTAGTATCAAAGGCCCTTCGCGATGAAAATATATCTGACGTCGAATACAACCTAATCCTCGCTGAGGTAGATAAATACGAAACTATGAAGATTGAAATTCGTCACAAAACTTCGGCTAATTTAAGCCGAATGAGTGAAAAAAGGGTGGAACAAATTCGAGGCGAAGTCAAGCAAAAAATGCTAGAAGAAATGATAGCAAAATTGGGGTAAAAATTGACATCTCATATGAGAAAAGTGAGCGTGGGCGATATTTACGCTTTTCTAAGCGGTTCGTATAAATTAACTTGTATGTCGAGTTCGTATGCAAATTTCGAGACATAGCGTAGGCGGCGCTAATTAACATACGACAATTACTTAAGACATAAGTAGGATATTTTTCGCCTACGTCACTGTCTAGCATGTATAGCCCTCGCGGTTCGGCGCTGGACTGGAAGGAAAATGGAGGCCCTTTCAGTTCAGAGTTCGAATCCGTCTGGGGACTATACATGGTAGATCGGTTTGTGGGGGGTAAAAAGCCTCCAGCCCCCCACAAATCGTAGCGCGTCTGCCGATGTGGCAGAAGACGAACAAATACAGTACAAACAGTGTCAATCCTGGGTCGGGTGCTTGGGTAGAGCTTACAGATACTCGAATAGGGTTCCAAGGAGTGCCGGTTGTGCCTCAACCAGTTAGGACCAAATACAGTAGACCAAATACAGTAGACCAAATACAGTAGACCGAATACAGTGGACCAAATACAGTAGACCGAATACAGTAAGCCGGGCCCGGTAATAAGCAAAAACCTCTCTAGGAACGAAAAGGCGAAGTAAGGAAAAAGGAGAAAGTGGGTTCCTAGAGAGGTTCTGGAGACGTCCAGTTTTGCTTTTGGTCTTTTTCTTTGTTTTGATTTTTTCTTCTTAGAACTAAAATCATATGTTCTAGTTCGAAATTTTTCTATCTATATCGTGACCAGAAATGGGAAAGAAGTGCTTTTTATAGCGAGCGGGGTGCCTATTTTACCGGTATCGAATAGTGCACAATAAATACAGTCACACTCTATGGTGAGATGCCATAATACATACAGTCACACTCTATTTCGGTTTGTGGGGGGTAAAAAGCCTCCAGCCCCCCACAAATCGTAGCGCGTCTGCCGATGTGGCAGAAGACGAACAAATACAGTACAAACAGTGTCAATCCTGGGTCGGGTGCTTGGGTAGAGCTTACAGATACTCGAATAGGGTTCCAAGGAGTGCCGGTTGTGCCTCAACCAGTTAGGACCAAATACAGTAGACCAAATACAGTAGACCAAATACAGTAGACCGAATACAGTGGACCAAATACAGTAGACCGAATACAGTAAGCCGGGCCCGGTAATAAGCAAAAACCTCTCTAGGAACGAAAAGGCGAAGTAAGGAAAAAGGAGAAAGTGGGTTCCTAGAGAGGTTCTGGAGACGTCCAGTTTTGCTTTTGGTCTTTTTCTTTGTTTTGATTTTTCTATCTATATCGTGACCAGAAATGGGAAAGAAGTGCTTTTTATAGCGAGCGGGGTGCCTATTTTACCGGTATCGAATAGTGCACAATAAATACAGTCACACTCTATGGTGAGATGCCATAATACATACAGTCACACTCTATGGTGATTTCGTAGACATCGAATAATGTATAATAATATAGTCACACTCTATGGTGATTTCGTAGACATCGAATAATGTATAGCAAAATACAGTCGTACTCTATGGTGAACTGGAAGTGCTAAACGAGCCACATAATGATCTTCGAAGCTTAGGAATTGCTGTCAACGAGGGGACTGACGATGAAGATGACTAAGCGATATCTAGATGATCCTTCGTGTAGGAATGAAACACCCGCGGCAGGGGTATGGCTCAAACGATCCTTTTCTGATCTGGTGTCGGTGTTGCTTACAGCACTCGAATAAACAACTCTTACCACAAATAGTTGTCCTGCCTATTGTTAACCATCGGCACTGATTTTGTCCTCGCATCTTGTGGCTGATAATATAATGGTTGCATAAAATCGGTCGTTTTTTATTGGGGGTAGTTCTTAGTAAGGGAATAATGGGGGTTATATGAGGTCTGAATATTCGTTCTCTAGTTCGTACTGGAAGAAGTACTCGACGAGACACTTAACGATACCGTAATGACCATTGTAGTAGGCATAACGTAGTGCGTGGTCGGCGTCCGTATCATAATAAAAGGGATAGAAGTACTCAATAATAAATTTAACAACGTCAAGAAAGCAATTTCTAGTGGCCTTGAATAGCATACCACCAATGTCCTCATATAATTCATCATAATCATATTTGAGGATCTGGGAGTGCTTAAAGAGAAACTTGACGATATCGATATTACCATTTTCGCATGCGTAGCAAAATGCACAGGTGATGTGTATGGCTAGTATATTGAACTGGAAGCGCTTAATTAGCCACTTAACGATACCAAAATTATTATTCCTACAGGCATTGATTAGTATATCCCCATCGTAGTTATGCTCGGTTTCATCGTCACCGTCTTCATCGTAGTAGTATGCCCTAAAATTACCATTAACAGTATGGCTATATCCTACTACGATACCACATTCGCAATCGTATACGTCATCCTCGGAAATATTGAATTTCTTAACCAAATTATCTCTCTCATCATCGTTATGAGCAGACATAAGCCCTAATAGGACTACTCGTCTACGGAATTCTTTGTCTACGTTTTCGTAACGTGCTATAGATGCGGCATCATTTAGATGTTTTGAAGTCAAAGAAATAGCGGCAAATGATGTAGGACCGGCATACTCTACGATCTTAGTCAAAATTTCTATAGGAAGGTACAATATATTAGCCATAGTACACTTCCGATGTTTAAGACAAACCTGTGGGTTTTCGAATCTGTAGCAGCTCCTGCAGTACTTCTAAGAACTGCCGCCTTGCTGCCTTTTCCTTCCTGGATAGTTCTACGCGTAGTAACACAGAGCCGCACCCAACACAAGTATAAAAAGTGCTCTGAGTTCCCTTTCCGCACCCGCGACAAGGTGTTGGAATCCGCCTTCCCTGCCTTATTTTATATAAATGGGTCCTACAATATGTACCTATGCACGACTTGCTGCAGAATGCTTGCTCTCCAACCTTTAACCAACTACATAAATTCTCGCCGCGCATTTTTTCATATAATTCGGTATCTCAGATATACATTAGAATGACGTATCTCTAATTAGATCTAATTAGGTGGGTGGGGCCATCCGTGGGACTGCGGGGGCTTATATGGGGAGGCGAATTGAAACAAATTTCAACGATTTTTTAGCGGAGTAGGGATATACGATGGGAGAAAAAAGGCTTAAATAAGGATGTGCGCCAGAACCGCTATTGTATATACTACTCATGTTATGGTTCTCAAGCTGGATTCCTTGTCACCAATTTTTGTCTTGGAACTAACGTCAGATGCTGCAGGGGCAATTGGGTTTGGGGCCTTCTATGGTGATCAATGGTTCTATGGTTCTTGGTCAAATAGTCAAAAGCCCTTGTCAATCGCTTACAAGGAGCTATTCCCAGTGGTTATTGCTGCACGAGTTTGGGGGGCAGGCTGGTCTAAGAAGCATGTCTTTGTTCTGGTCGGACAATGAGGCAGTGGTCGCCATTTTAAACGTCAGGACTTCTAAGGTTCCAAGCATTATACATCTCGTACGGCATTTACTTATGTCAGCAGCCCGATCCAACTTCACCTTTGCTGCCCAATATATTCCAGGTGTTAATAATTATATTGCTGATGCTCTCTCTCGCTTCAATTGGCAGGAATTCAGGCGCTTGGCCCACCAAATTAGTAACTTGCGTACACAGAACAGCAACAGCAGACTCAACAAAAAGAAGCAAGCTATCTAGACTAAACACACACAAGGTTACACATTTAAATAATGGGTGGAAGACAACCTAAATGGAAGCATGGGCTTATAGTTGTCTTTTTTAAAGATGGACACGTGCTCAAGTTAAATTATTAATTAAATTAATCAAGATCAAGTAAGGATACCAGTGACTGAATAGGATGGTAAGATTGAGACAAATTAAGGTTGAAAAAGGAGAAGAGAGTATAGGAAGTTAATGAGGGTTTGTTTGATTAAGTAAATAGATTTTCAGATTATATTTGAAACTATTTAGAGATGTATGACTTTTCCGCTCATTAGGGAGGGAATTCCAGAGTTTAGGTCCTGTATAGGCAATTGAAAATTGTATAAAATATGTATGCATGTTTTTTGTGCTTATAGGGAAACGCAGATCAACTGTAACGACCCCAGTGGAGCTAGTTAAAGGTAGCTGCTGCAGGGAAGAATGCTTAAAAACGTTTAAACTGCAACAAATAGAAAGTGCCCGGAACAACTTCTTTCAGCATTACGCCAGCTACGAATTGAAGATGGTCAGTTTACCTACAGCATAAGTGGAGTAAGCGTTTGTTGGTCTGCATGGACTCAAACACTGGGAATAACAAAGAGGCGGTTCATGATGCTCAAATCTGAATATCTTCGGGGTAGACGAACCGCCGAACACGGATCATTCGGAAACATCTCCTATTCAGATGTGACGGACAGGGTGCTGAATTATCTGGAAAATTATTTCTCGCAAAATTGCGACTATATGCCTAACACTACTGACCTACTGAGCTGGCTGACCTTCGAGCTGAGCGGTCATGCTTGATAGTTGCTCCGTAAAACTGTTCTAAAGTTACTTAACTTCACTTAATCTAATGAAATCAAATGACCACTAACAACAAAACACTCCGAAAGGAGAACGAAGCTTTAAAGAACGAAGTTGAAGAATTAAGGAAGAGATTACAACACCTCGAAACACAGTTTTCAGAGAAGACGGATAATGGACATCCAGACTCTGCTGAAGTTGAAGTCCTAACGCCTGAAAAAGCAAAATCCGTACAGTTTCTCAGTGACCAGTACGATGATTTGACTCAATTCAAGATTCTAGCGATTAAAGAACTGAAGGATATGAACACAAAGATCAACAAAATATCGACGAGATGTGAAGAAATAGCCGAGTGCATGGGCGCCATGGAGGCCTACAGCTACCAGTTTAACGTTAAAATAGTTGGTATGCCTCTAATGGCGGAGAGAGAAAATACAGAAATGACTGCCAACCTCTGCCTCCAGCTTTTTTCGACTCTTGGTGTAAAAGATGTGTCTCTACAGGACATAGACACGGCTCATCGTGTACGAGCTCGCAATGCCTCTTCCCGACCGGACGCTATAATCTGCAAATTTGTTCGGCGACTGGCCAAAGACAAAGTTATGGGAGCGAGGAAAGAAGTATCCAAACTGCGGGCTGAGCATCTTGGGCTTGCCCCCCATATCGATGTCGGGCATGTGAGAATTTACGATCACTTAACTCCGCGCTTACAATCCCAGTTATCAAGCTCAAACATGCTGATGACCTCGCCAAGCTTGCTGATGATGACTCTCAGTAAAGATAAGTATCAAACTGGACAGTACGATGTTAGTTATAATAGCTGACTTTATTTTGTACCACCGTAAAGTTCAAAGTACGTGAAAATAGTAGAATTATTAGTAAGTCTTTGTTCCGCGAATTACCCTATTACGGAGTTAATATCGTTCAACATCATGGTCAATTTAATAATAACATAAATACCAAACTACCTACAAAAAAGTATTTGGACAAATTATCTACCATTTACAACTTAGACCTATTTAGTCTAAATACGAACTCTGACATAAACCCAGACTTGAAACGAAAGCTTGATGATTTTCAAAATCATTTATTACAGGAACTAGATAACCATTTTAGCATAATCGGCGTAACCGAGACCAGAATAACAAACAAATCTCTTTTAGACTTCAACCCAAACATTCCTGGATATAATTTTGAATATGTTCCGACACCTCTGTCTGCTGGGGGAGTTGGAATGTATATTGATAACAGTCTAAGTTACAGAGTAATTGAAAAGAGTTCTAATGAGGCGTTTCAGGCTCTTTGGGTTGAAATTGAATTTTCAGACAAAGCAAACATCATTTGCGGTGTTATTTATAGGCAGCACAACTCTCCAGAGAGTTTCCAAATTATTTTGACACGACCCTTGAGAAATTGAATGCCTCGAACAACAGACCAACCTACATACTCGCCAACTTCAACATAAACCTCCTTCGTTTTGAAACCTGTAAATATGCCCACAATTTCTTACTCTCTTTGCAAAGCTACGGATTCATTCCGACCATCGATAAGCCTACTAGAGTATATAACAATTCGGCAACACTTATTGACAATATTTTATTGAACGACGTAAATAACTTGGTAATCAGCGGGAACATTGTGTCAGATATCAGTGACCATTATTCTCAATTTTGTATAGTCCCATCTTGTAAACATAAATTAACCGGTAAGGCATTGCAAAACAAATATCGCGATTTCTCTCATTTTTCTCCGACCAGATTCAATAATGATCTTGTGGAAATTAACTTCGAAAAGCTATATGAAAACGCAGGTAACAATGTAGATAAAATGTTTTCGACCCTTTATAACAAAACCAATAAAATAATTAATAAACACGCGCCTCTGAAACCAGTATTTAAACGTAAACATAAACAATTACTAAAACCATGGATAACAAAGGGTATACTTAGATCGATAAAAATTAAAAATAAGCTATTATACTTAGGCGATGAAGACAAATATAAGTTATATAGAAATAAAATTTCCTTACTTACTAGAATAAGCAAAAAGCGATATTATCATGATTTCTTTTCCAGTAATTTAAATAATATGAAAAAAACATGGGAAGGGATTAACTGTTTGATAAATAAAAAAGGCAAGAATAGACGCACGATTACGGCGATAAAAAGGCTTAACAATGGTGGAATAACTAAAGATCCAACCGAGATTCCTGAGGTGCTCAACAGCTATTTTGCTTCAGTTGGAAATAATCTCGCGTCTACGCTGCCGCCCTCTAAACGCGATTTTCGAGAATACTTAAGCGGTCCGACACCAACTAAACCTTTTTTATTTGATTCGGTTACCCCTAAAGAAATAGAATTTGAAATAGACTCGTTGCCACTTAACAAAGCCCATGGATTATATTCCTTTCTAACGCGGATTTTGAAATGCGCCAAGAGTATTTTTTCTGTACCATTTGCAAAAATAATGAACCTCTCAATAGAAACAGAAACATATCCTCATAAATTAAAACACTCAAAAATTATACCCATACATAAAAGTAACGAGGAAGTCGAACCGGGAAACTACAGGCCCATTTCCCTTCTTTCTAATATTAATAGAATTTTTGAAAAGTTAATGTATAATAGACTCAAAATATTTATTGAAAAGAATAACATACTGCATTGAACGCAATATGGGTTTCGTGAGAAACATTCCACACAACACGCCTTACTAGACATAGTCAATAAAATACAAACAAACATAGATAAAAAACTATTTTCATGTGGTGTTTTCATAGACCTTCAGAAAGCGTTTGACACTGTCAATCACACAATACTATTAAGTAAACTGAACCATTACGGAATAAGGGGTATCATCAATAACTGGTTTCGTTCATATCTCATAGGACGATCACAAACTACTCAAATAAACCATAATATATCAACTAAACAACAAACATTATGTGGTGTTCCACAGTGTTCCGTATTAGGTCCTTTGTTGTTTCTTATTTATATTAACGATATCCACAGCTCCTCTGATAAGTTCAATTTTTTTCTTTTTGCTGACGATACCAATCTACTTTATGCTGACAAAAACTTGAAATCTCTTGAGGACGTTGTTAATAAAGAACTGACGCATGTTTCTCACTGGTTACTTGCAAATAAGTTAACATTAAATAAGTTAACATTAAATATTAAAAAATCAAATTTTGTCATATTCCACCCGTATCAAAATAGACTAGACCATAAACCTAACATTAAAGTGCTTCTAACCCTTCTTGAAATTTATCTACATATGAACCTTTGAAAGGTTTTGAGTACTTCTGCGAAGAAATTTTTGATTTACAAAGAATACTCTATGTTCTACGCTTGTTTGAAATGGTGAAAATTTGACCTTTCCTGACCCAGACCGCGTAAGAAAAAGCCTGGGTCGATTACCGGGTCGACGTCATCTCATTAATACATTATCCTCCATGGCGCCTTTCTATCACAACAACATCGATGCATAGAAAATATACACAGTTTGTGAGTTGTTAGTAAAGAAAAAAGTCATTTTAGACAAAATGCTAAGTATTTATTCAAATTATTGCAAAGTCGAAATAATTATATGACGTCTACCCGGTAATCGACCCAGGCTTTTTCTAACGCGGTCATGGGTCAGGAAAGGTCAATTTTTCACCATTTCAAACAAGCGTAGAACATAGAGTATTCTTTGTAAACCAAAAATTTCTTCGCAGAAGTACTCAAAACCTATCAAAGGCTCATATGTAGAAAAATTTCAAGAAGGGTTAGAAGCACTTTAAAGTCTTTGATCATAAATCTGGCCATCCTATACCCCTTGAACAAAAGAACTACATAAAATACATTGGTGTTCTAATAGATTCTAATCTTTCTTGGAAGACACACATAGACTATATTACTTTAAAAATTAGTAAAACGATAGGTATTTTGTCCCTCTCTCCACTCTTCTGAATATTTACCGTTCACTTATTTATCCTTACATATCCTATGGTTCAGCAATCTGGGGTCAGGCAGCCCAAACACACCTTAATAAAATCCTACTTCTACAAAAACGTGTCTTACGACTTATGTATTTTGCGACAAATAGAGAACATGCTATACCATTATTTTTAGCCTCTAATATCCTTCCAATTAATATGTTATATTATAAAACACTTTCAGTCCTAATGTATGAAATTAACAATAACACTGCTCCTCCTAACATAATAAATTTATTTAACTGTGTAAGCTCCGTACATTCCTATAATACTAGATCATCAACAACAGGAAAATTCTATTTGAAATATTCAAGAACTAAACATCAAAGTGAATCCTTCTCTCGCATTGGTGTAAAAATATGGAATGGGATTCCTGATCACTTACGGAGAAAACAGTCTAAAACATTATTTAAGGCAAATATCCATATAACTCTTTTACAGGTTTTGAAACAGGAGGAGACCTATGTTGATGTCACGGTATTAATTGAAAAAGTTTCTAAAACGTCCTTAACGTCATGATCATTATAAAAACAAAAATAAAACAATAACAACAAAAAATCTTCCTATTTATTTATTTCTTTATTTATTTATATATATTGTTACTTATTTATTCATAGTTATTGTAAATTTGTTTAATTATTGTAATATTTGTATAGTTATCACAAAATATCTTCCACGTAAATAAGAACTATTATAGCACTACCCGCCTCGATTAGCTAAGCTATCTGCGGGTGTGTTAAGAAATATGTATTTATAGATACTTGTTAATAAACTTGAAACTTGTTAATAAACTTGAAACTTGAAACTACAAATTGGCACCTCTCGTCAACAACAACTAAAAATGATGTCTACATCGAAATGAAAGCAGACTTTGAAGAAGAGGGTGTGTCCAATTGTGCGGAGGCAACGTTTAGAATGATCTGGAATAAGCACTTTGTCCACGTGAAAATTCCAAAGGTGAGAATCGTGTGCTTTTTTGGTGTCAGCTTTTAATTATAATTGATCTGTACACGTTAAGCTAAGATAGTTCATAATGTCCATGTAGATGATAGACCAAAACCTGAAATGGGTGAATCACATTGATATGATATCGCGTCTGCGATAAGTGCAATTAAACGCATAAGAGACTTTGTCTCCTGTGAAATACTTCTTATGGTTTACAATGCTTTAGTTCAACCGCACTTAATTATTGCAGTGTGGTATGGGGAAATCGTAACAAAGGCCTTTCTAAAAAGCTCCAAAAATTTCAAAACCGTGCCGCGCGCATAGTAACTTTTTCAAGTTACAATGCTAGCGGCGAAGAGTTATTTAGGTCTCTATAAAATTGGAAAAAGCTTGATCATCAACGTAAAGTAGATAAAATCAATGTTGGTGTATAACGCTTTGCATAATGAAACCCCGGAGAATTTGAGCTCAAAATTTATTAATAGATCTGAAATAAAACATTATAGTCTAAGAAATTCAGAAAATAAACTGGCAGTACGCTCCGCACACTGACTATTACAAAAGAAGTTTCAGTTATAGCGGAGCAGTGCTGTGGAACAGTTTACCCCAAAACCTAAGACACGTATCGTCGTTGACAGACTAAGTCTCAAATAATTTGTCATGACTTTCAGGGTGATATGTCATAATAATGACACGCGATAAACACAGCGTCTTTGTAAAGGATTTTTAGTTTGTTTGATCATGTAGTTTAGTTTCTAGTATTAGTAGTAGTATGGTATTCGCGTATTATTAGTGTCATTAGAATTATTAGTATTAGATGGAAATCATTATGGCTATTTTATTCTTATCTTTTGATTTTATATTGTTATTATACATTACATTATTAAATATATCTAAACCTGAAGGACACACGATCGCAAAGCACGTTGGTCCATTTCACAAAATCGGCTCATTTCGCACAAGCTGCCGTCGAGCGAACATCTCTGAGAGAGCTGTTTGAATCGGTGAAGAGCGTTTTTTTCGGGTATTAAAAAGCAAGTTGTTCCCTCACGGGGATGAATTACCTTCTACAGTTTATCGAAAATTGTGCGAAAAGCGCCACAGAGCAATTCAAAGGGAAAAAAGCGACGGTCTCCAGCTCCACGAAATGCCGCAAAATCAAGGCTCAAAATATTGAGTCGAAGCTCGCAATTAGTTCGGTGTACATATAGTACTGCTTGAAGTGGTACGCCGACTAAATTAATATGAGCGTTCACTTTGTCAGCCTTTTGTTATTGTTTATAAATTTATTATAAATTTTGATATTTCGAAAGAAAAGCCAACACTTCATCTTTGACTAGCAGATGAGACCCAGTTTGGGAACGAAGATAGCCATGTGGAAATAAGAGCTAGGAAAGCGGTGGAATTGATCGTTGGGGAAAATGATTACTCAAATCCAGAAAAGCTCTCTTCTCTCCGTACTGGAAAACGCTACGATAATTATGCAAAAGAAATTGCAAAATTCTCTGGGGTTGCTGATCAGTTGCATGTCACCAAACTCGACCAAGAGACTGTCTGCCAAATTTACCAACAAGATGTGATCGAAACCTGTAAAATTTACTCTTGGTCTGGAATGACACACATCCACGCTCTCGCGTCTGTCATGGGATGCAAGGTTTCTGTGGTCTATCCTGAATTTAATTCCAGAATACGACCAATGTTCAACTGTGATATTCTCCCACGACTAAATAAAGGAATCCCACCTATGACGATAATGTGGACAAGGTGTAGTTCCATGGTCAATGCCCGCTCTACCTTTTGGCAACCCAATCACTTTGTATCCTGTTTACCTAACCACCTAACAAGCCCTGTCTCCAACAACAAACCCTCTTACGCATCAGTTTTGAAGCAAACCAAACAGCCTACATTGCAGAGATACCTTAATAGGAAGCAGTCCCAAACAACTAAAAAGTATCCTGCTAGTGAACCCAGGTCCACCCCCTCCTCTTCCACCTCGTCTATCCATGTTGCCAACACTTCTCAAGACATGAAAACGTCTCCTTTAAAGTCTCCTGCTAATGAACCCAGGTCCACCTCCTCCTCTTCCACCTCGTCTATCCATGATGACAAAACTTCTCAAGACATGAAAACGTCTCCTTTAAAGTTTCCTGCTAATGAACCCAGGTCCACATCCTCCTCTTCCACCTCGTCTATCCATGATGACAAAACTTCTCAAGACATGAAAACGTCTCCTTTAAAGTCTCCTGCTAGTGAACCCAGGTCCACCTCCTCCTCTTCCACCTCGTCTATCCATGATAACAACACTTCTCAAGACATGAAAACGTCACCTTTAAAGTCTCCTGCTAATGAACTCAGGTCTACCTCCTTCTCTTCCACCTCGTCTATCCATGATAACACTTCTCAAGACATGAAAACGTCTCCTTTAAAGTCTCCTGCTAGTGAACCCAGGTCCACCTCCTCCTCTTCCACCTCGTCTATCCATGATGACAACACTTCATTTCAATCCCTCCTTAATTCTTCTCTTCCACTGGAAGGTGTTAGCGACGAGTGGTACAAACGAAGAGGAAAACTATACAAAAAAAAATGAAGCACGCAATAAACAAAGGCAGAACGACGTAAATAATATAACTGATGGAGAAGTAGTGAGTGTGCTGCCGGATAAGCCTGTATAAGGGACCTTGTCTGAGAATGTTGACACAATTCAGAAGAAAATCAAAGCTACCATAAATAAGAAACATCGGAAAAGTCTTCGCTCTTCCTTTCAGATCATGGTCCATTTAGCAGTAAACAGGTACATTCCAATGCTAGTCAGGGCTCAAAAGAACACTGTGAAAATATGGAGAAAATGACTGAATATGTGAGACGTACAGTGGGGCGTGCAAAATTTGGAGGAAGCTACATCAGAGCGTTCCGTGGTATCAAGAGCGAAGACTTTGTATTTAATGATGAAAATGAAATGAGAACATTCCTTTCCCTGTCAGAAGAAAGAAAGCAGAATTGCAGTCTTCATTACCAAGCTCAGAAAGATTCCAATTTACTTAAGGCATTGGTAGTTGCATGGGGTGTAAAGGAGGACTTTGGCGGTCATTATTTTGATGATTATGCTACAATTAGATTAAACCAAGAAATCAAGTCTGGCTGGACAGACAAATACACTACCGTCATTTATCGTTCAGATGGATTGTGGAAAGCGCCTCTACAGGAAAGATTTCGCCGACAGCCTCTGCCAGATTACTGTAGGCTTGTATCCAGCAATGGTGAAATTCACTACATGCCATATGAAACTAGAAGGAATTTCCCTGTTGGCCATTGGGATGAAATTCCTGAGTTATTCTTGCCTAGCAAAGTACTGGGATTAGCATATAAAGTTCATCCTACAATTCCCTTTGATGCTGTTCTTACAAGCATTGCTCTATTGGCATGGGTACCAGAGGAAGATGTAAAGGAGTTTTATGAAAAGGAGAGAAAGGAGAGAAAGAAGAATGAGAGGGAGGCAGAAATGGATCAAAAACGAGACCGATGGCGAAATCATACATAATACTACCAAACAAAAGTCAAAAATGAGCTTGTGGTTACGTGTAAGCAGAAGGGACTTTCTATCGTTGGGTCTAAGCATGAATTGGTCGAGCGTTTAGTAATCTCAGAGGGTGGTAAAGAGCCTCAAGATAACTACATTTATGATAGTAACATCAAATATCTACCTTCAACGACACGTGAACTGGGAGAACTAACTACTGGCCAGTTGCGTTCTGTTCTTCGTAAGCATGAGTTGTCAACATGTGGTGTTAAAGAAGAGTTAATCTTACGAATTATCCTTTTGAAATGTGATAGGCAACACACCTCTGTTTTCAGAGAGAGAGAAAGGCTCTCCTTGACCTTGTGGCATTGAGCCAGAACTTGATGATAAGGCAAAGAAGACAAGTGGCCATGTCTACCACGCCCATCATTATTAGAAAAAGAAAATACTCCACGCCAAAAGAACAAACTTTATCATCAGAAATACCTAGAACAAGTGCATCTATCCAAGTAGAGCACAAACACAAAGCAGTTATCAGAGTTCCTCAAGATACAGACAGTTCCAATTTGCATTTAATATTTGAACTACTGGTTGAAATACTCAGTGTACAACCCAAAAGTCAAATCACTAAGCAAACGCATCATGAAGCTAACGTACAACCGGATTTGCAAGACTATATACACAATGAAATAATGAAAGAGGGAGCAAAAATAAAAATATTCTGGTCAAAAGAGGAATGTGGAGACTCTGGATGGGAGGAGGGATGGTTCCTTGCAGTGGTGAAAGAAGTTGACAAGGAAGCTAATTCTGTGAAATGAGTATATGTAAGTGAACCAAAAATCACCTACAACATTGATGTAGCTACAGCATTACAAGAAGAGAAGGTGAAACTTGCCAAGGGAAGTGATGTAGAACAATTCTTTGAAATTGGGGCTAAAATAAAGGTGAAAACGACAAAACCAGGAGCAGAAACCTCAAACTCAACAACCCGGAAAAGGAAAGGCTGGTACACAGCAGAGGTACAAGAAAGCTTCATTGATGATGATGAAATAACAATAGAATTCTCATCCCTACCTGGAAAGACACAGACAATAGAAGTGATGCCTTGGCTCTGTGATGGAAGGCTTCGTAATAGTAAACTCTGTATACTAGCTAAGTGAACACTGAAACATTTTAATTAATTACAAACTTTTTTTTAAACACTAGACTAGTGAGCAGCACGTCTGCGAACTTATAGTTGTAAAACGTACTTATTTCCTACGCGTTTCGTCTGACTACTGCAGACTTCATCAGGGAGTTTTACAATACAACGTTGGTTGCCTGTATATATACCGAACGTAACCATTACATTTCGTAAAATTCCCGCACGTCCGCGAACGGATGTGCGTCCGGGAAACAGGTGAATTATATTACAAGGTGTAACATATAATCTGCGTTTTACAACAATAAGTTCGCAGACGTGCTGCTCACTAGTCTAGTTAAAAAAAAATGTTTTACATTTTTTTTTAAATGGGGCTACAGGGATACACAAATAATAATCCACAAAAAAATCCAATAGGGCAAGGGGGATTCAAGGTGAAAACTCCAATAGGATAGGAAGGCTTGAAATGAAAATAATCCCATACGGGAGGGGGGGGGGGGGGGGAATTGAAAATTTCCAAATGGGAGGGGGGGTAGATGAACCAGGTCCTCCATAGTAGGTCCCTGGGAAAATGGAAATGAAAATAATCCCATAGGGGAGGGGATTGAAAATGTCCAAATGGTCGGGGAGGGGGTACATGAAAAAATTCCAAATGGGAGGGGGGTTAGATGAACCAGGTCCTCCATAGTGGGTCCCTGGATAAAAAATGGAATGGCCCAATAGTCGAGGAGCTAATTATAGTTTAACGGAGCTGTGTCATGGTGAGGGACATGCCTTTATGTTCCTACCAATTGAACAGACATGAATGAATGAATCGACTGAAGAACCTCCACTAAAACTAAGAATTTTCCTTTCATTCTTTATTGTAGGTCCTGCTAGAAGAATTGAATGATGCTCCCTGCCCTGCACTTTCCAAGCCTGTGCACATGGCTCGAGCAGCTAACCGCCTTCGCCAGAAACTCCGCCCTGAACATCCCAAGGATCTCGACTTCGAGCTCGATGAAGACTGTATCCCCCCTGGCTTCTTCCAGTCTGACGTGCGAGTGAAGGGCAGACGGCACCTTATCTTCGCGAGAGAGGAGCAGCTCACCACCCTTGCCAGTGCCAAGTCCTGGTACGTGGACGGCACCTTTAAGTTGGTGCGCCACCCTTTCAAGCAGCTGCTGACTGTAAATGCATTTGTGCGTTCCGGAGACTACGCAAAACAAGTGCCGCTGGCATTTGTATTGATGTCAAACAAGAAGGAGAAGGACTACAAGAAGGTAAACGTGGCTTCACACATAAAAATAATAGTGAGTCAAAAAATGGAAAACAATGACATAACAGTGATCGATTATGAATGTTTTTCCCTTTTGTCTCGCCTTAGGTCTTGAAGAAGCTCATCCATCTGCTACCCGTCCAACCCTCAGTCCAGCGGGTCACCTTAGATTTCGAGACGGCCCTGTGGAAAGCCCTAAGGTCTGTTCTGCCAGCACTGCAGCTTCAGGGCTGCGTTTTCCACTGGATTCAGGCACTGTGGAGGAAGGTTAGTTATCTGACATCATAAATTCATGAAAGGAGAGAACATAACAACATGGCGAAGTACTTAGTACTAAATGAAAACGTACTAAATTATAGTTATTTTCTTGTCAATAGGTACAAGAACTTGGCCTACAGGTTGCATACACTGACGACAACGCTGTATACCAATACATTCGTAAGCTGATGGCCCTCCCATTTCTTCCACATCACGAGATTTCGCCGATGTTCGTGCGGCTCAGCCTACAGGCACAGAGTGAACCGCTCCGCGACCTCTTAAAGTATGTAAAGCGCCAATGGATTGACAGTAGCATCTTCTCCCCCAAGGACTGGAGTGTCTATAAGCAGCCGATTCGCACCAACAACGACATAGAAGGGTGGCACAACGCACTCAACAGACGTGCTGGTGGCCGATGCAGACTACCCCTTTATTCAATGATCGAGCTTCTCGACCGTGAGGCAAGACTGACCGCGGTCAACATCAGGCTGGTTTCAGATCATAAACTGAAACATATCCAAAGGAAAAAATACCGGCAGCTGCAAGCCAAGCTGTTCGGGCAGTGGGAAATGTATGAAAAACGAGAAAAAACCGCTGCTCAACTTCTGAAGTTCTGCTCACGCCTCAATGGACCAGCACGTACACGGTGACTTAGCAAAATATAAATATAGCGACATATAAATGCTTGTAAATATTTTAAAACTATAATAAAGAAGTTGGAAAAAATATGTTATTCCTTAGTTTTGTATTTAATAGTTATCTATACAAAGACTTAATACCTAGGCGAATCGACCTAATATGTAGGCGAACTGACCGTAGGCGAAACGACTCGCAGGCGAAACGACCGGTTTAGTTATGCGTGGCAGTTTATAGAATACAACACTAAGTGTTGTACGAGATAGTGTGTATTGTTTACACGAGTACATGCTTGAATGTTGAAAGTAGAGAACTCCCATAATACATATAATACAATGTTTTTCTACCTGGTTACAAATGCATGGGAGGGAGTGTCTCAGGGGTGTGAAGTTCTTGCTGAGCCAATGCTAGCGAGTACAAGTGATGCGATCTACTGATATTATAAGTATTGGTTTTTTGACATACATTTAAGAAATAGAAAACATTTCCTGTGTTTCTATAGAGTTATAGAAACACGAGTGGGAGTTTGGGAGAACGAGAAATGGCAGTGGGAACAAGAGCCCGAAGGGCGAGTGTTTCCACAGCTATTTCGAGTTCTTCCAAACTTCCACAAGTGTTTCTATAACTCTATAGAAACAAGGGGAAATGTTTTCTATTTCCTTTATAAAATAACCCACAGAAAATAAGTACAACAAAGGAAAATCGCGCATTTATTGTGATCATCAAAACATAAATTCTCCTAACTCGTGCAGTCGTACGTCATGAACTTACTTATCACATGACTAAATCAGTCAGTTTTGTCAATCCGATTCAGTGAGTTTGAAAACAGCCTAGCTACGAAAAACCTTTTAATTGGAGCCCAAAATTACACAGAATGATGAAGAAAAAGAAGCTATATGGACTAATGCTAAAATTGGATTGACAATACACGGAAGCACGTAATGTTCAACAGTTCATTTTGCCTCATGGACTTCACGGCGTGGATCAAGCGGGCGCCGGTTTTCGTACCAAACTGCAAACAAAGTTTGCAGGAGATCAAGACGTGTTGCAAGAAAGTAGGATATTTTGGATTTCTCTTTAAAATCTAGAGCTACAAAACATGGAAGTCATCCCTCGGGTCATCAGTTGTTTTGTACATTCTGTCTTCCAAGGACTAGAATAGTTCTTCGTCGATTCGCCGTGTGTCATGCGTCGCATACGGACGGCAGGTTGTTTTCATCAGACACTTCAAGCTTGATCAGATTTCCTTGCCCTTCTCATCCTCTACGGCACCTGTAGAGAGTCATACTGAACCGTACATTCCCGTTGGATGGAGTTTTAGCATATGTACAAGACTGTAGCACTTGGATG
This sequence comes from Actinernus sp. WN-2022, assembly GCA_030867875.1. Taxonomy (NCBI): domain Eukaryota; kingdom Metazoa; phylum Cnidaria; class Anthozoa; order Actiniaria; family Actinernidae; genus Actinernus; species Actinernus sp. WN-2022. Next base: position 423,307 of record JAOWCC010000067.1, on the reverse strand, counting down.
TTGATTAACTTTGTCAGGTTTGTGCTCCACATTTTGCTGTACTTTTGATTTCCATTTCTATTTCAACCTCTATTTTGTGCATCTAGATCATGTTAGCAATATCTAAGACTGGATTTTTTTAAAGTTCTCCGGCTTAAATCTACCAAACAATAGTCTTTAATTGAGCTTAGTCAGCCAAAATAGACTGTTTTGGCGAAAATGATTGTTTAATATCGCACAAATTTGCGAGCAACTCAACAGTTTGTCCACAAAAATGAATGTTGTAATTCGTACTTTGAGATTGTTTTGAGTTAAATAAAACATCGGCTTGTTCCTAAACTAACAACACATTGTCGTTTCTTACAATACTGTAGCTGGTTCTTCGTCGAATTGAATTTAGTGCTCAATGTTTTTAGAAAAGTGTAGGAATTATTTCGCCGAGTTTCAAATTGAGTTCAAGGCCACGATGCCGGCATAATTTGCCATGTTTCTATAGAGTTATAGAAACACGGCTTACAACCAATCAGAGCGCGCGTGCTATCGAAACTATTTTATAAATATATTTAAAGGTACCGCACATGCAAATATAGTTCAGTCTGACCTCTTTGATGAATACTAATTAAGTTATGCAAGAACAATATTTATTAATGCTTGAAGTTAAACTTTCATCATTTGGCTAATGTTGAGTTATTTTAAGAACACACCAGCTACATCATGTATTGTTCGTTTATACTGCTGACAGTTTTCTCATAAATAGTGACAAAATGTATTTCAGTTTGGAAATTGAAATTGAAACTTGATTGCTGTCTCATCATCATAGCTCGTTGTTTTACACATTCGTGAAATATTATTTGGCTAATCCCACATTTATTTAAAATAAAAGTATCAGAAAGAAGATTTGAAATCGAAAGGCAACAATAAGAGAGAGTATGTTACATCTGGAAATACTCCAAACGAGCCTCCGAAGAAAAAGACAACGCCAAGCTCTACACCAAAGGCGAAAGCAAGATCAGTGCTGTCATCTTATAGCAAACAAGTAAGTTAGTTCTAAAACCGTCTTTCAAATTCATGAATAGAAAGTGTGAAATTCAGAATATTTATTTCGTAATTACATGTACAAATGAGTATGATTTATTTTTTAATACATGGTTTCTTTCATATCAGGCTGCTCAACGCCCTTGTCACAAGAACAAAAGGAATACAGTCTTCGACAAAACAAGTTACCTTCTCTCCTAAAGAGAAACAAATGCCATGGTCCAAAGATGAAGATTCTGCCCTTATCCACTTTATTGCTTTTCACCGAGACTTACAACCAACAAATAATGAATGAACAAGTATGAGGGCAAATCATGATTACTGCCACAAGTCTACACAATCAGATCACCTGCATAGACGATGCAAGTTCATGAATATCTTATCAAAAAGTGAACCTTCTAAAATGATGTCAGCTTTAGTAAGTTTAGCCTGCGTGGCAAGCGCAGGGACAGGGGGAACGAAGGGGAAATGGGGAGAGGGAAGGTATTATGTATTATTCCTTTACGTCCCCAATTTATAAATTCATTTTCACTGTCATCTGAAATTTGTCATAATCAACCAATCGACTTCTTTGTTTCCGTCTGACCATTTGCATCTAGATGTGTTTAGTACAAATAAACGTACCAGAACATTTCATGTATAGACAGATTCATTATCCCGATAATCTGAGCCCGGTTATTCAAACGAAGGGAAGTGCTACCCCTTGGTTGAATTGCTGAACCCAAGGTTTAACTGTATAGATTACAATTACAGATTTAGCGTTATCCTGCCCTTGGTTTGAACAACTAGGTCCTGCCTAATGCCTATACCGTACCCTGGAGTATTGCCTTTATTTTTCTGTATTCCGAGAGGGAATGCATAAGTTTCGAGCACTAGCTTGAAAATAATGCACCGAATCCTCTGGAGAGCTGTCACCTTTCTCCTTTCAAACATGTAAGGTACATTTTCATGATTTAATATTTCTATGTTGTCCTTCAATTTTACAGCTAATTCCATACGCATGCGAGTACTGCATCTGAAGACAAAGTATGGTTCAGTTGAGAATGCAGAGAAAGAATTTGGTCTTACAGTCGACCATTACTTAGGTGACAACGAGAAAGAAGATGAAGTTGTAAAACAGTGTAACAATGGTCAACTTAAAGTGGTTCCTGGGAGTTTAAAGAACCTTGTTCTAACAAGAGCTCAGAAGCTGGAACTTATTCACTCTTGTGTTTCATTACTAGACACAAAAGACAGACTGAACTGTTGTGAAGATGTTCTGATTCACAAAATAAAAGTCATAATTGATAACTACTATGTTTAAGGAAACACTAGTTGATCAACATTCTCAAATGGACACACTGGTTAATTTTCTAGATCAGTTATACTTGGATTTATCTGCCAACAACAACAATTTTTATTTGTACTTACAGTGGCAGATTACATGGGTCGGATTAAAGTAAACAAGTTATGAAGTAACCGGGCACCCGAAATAACTATAAGGAGCTAATCTAGTCGGGTGCCCATTAAATGATAGAGTTAAATTTGCAAGTCAGAAAAAGGTGAAAAATCAGGAAGCACATAACATTAAATACGTTGAATAACTAATTAAGCTAATTAATGTAATAATAAATACACACGCAACACACAATATACACACTAACAAACGAAGTATACTATTAGTAAGCAGTCAAAGATGGTATAACAAAAATCCTGGTAATTCTATAAGTATACCATAAAGGCCATGAAGCGTCTTCAGGGTGAGGGAAAACCCAATTCAGTGAAATCTTAACATCGTGCAAGCACTTCAACGATTTGGTACCGATCTGTACAACTGGACAGGATGCCGTTTGGCTTGATTGTTTATATTATCCAGTTATTTACATGTATAGATGTTAGGCAGGTAAGATTGACATAACTACACACTGCATAATATAGAGTACTTCCATTAGAGTACTACCATTAGAGTAATTACAGAATACCCTGCCACACCTGCTAATATATATATACCTCTTTAGCTTGGCTCAATGTTATCCCATTTCAGATCAGATGACTATCCCCTTGGGCATCGTTTCTTTTATTTCTCGTCAATGCATGACAAGTTACATTCATTTGATGTGGAAATCTTTCGATCAAAGAATATTATTCCCGAAAACATTGAGCCAAGCTGGAGGTATATTAATGATCAATTTATCAAAGTTTCCCATCCAAACTCTTAATTTTAGAACATGAACATCCCCCCCAAATTTGTTTCTCATTTTCAATTTATATTGGGGGGGGTGGGGGGGGGGTGGGGGGGGGGGGGGGGGGGGTGTCACACACAAAAATCTACATGGAGTGGTGGGACATGCAAAACATGATACCATAGGGAGGGGGCCATGCCATTTTGTCCAAGCAAAGTAGTACAAAATCCCATCAGCACACTCCTGATAAAAAAGAACAGTCCCCAATATGCACATAAATTATGGTGAAGAAATTAATTAGATATTTCATATGGTGTCGTTACTACCAGATACAATGTAAACATTGGTACTCTGACTCAACAACCTATCCTGAATGGCAGCACTCACGATCACTAAAGTATACTTGATATTTTATATCCGTGTCTCAGAGATCATAAGCATGATTATACTGTTGTGCAATCTACATTGAGTACTCATGAAAAACAAAATTGTAAGCAAACAGGGTGATAAAATTATTACAGAGCTTTTAGTTGTAAAAATAAATTATTTCCAGAAAAAAATGTCCAACCCCCCATCAAAAATATATTGGTCCATCCCTTACTATTAGCTGCTGAATAACAATAAAATTAATAATTAATGCATGGATTTTGGCATTCTGTGTAGATCGATGAAATATTTTAGAGCGATAGTTTATGTTGATAAACATCACAATTGGGGTGGGTTATTAGATTAAAATGTGATGTGCTATTTTTGCAAGCGCATAATTACAGATCCTGGCGATCTGGACTGTCCCAATTGCGGAAGTACTGGAGTTGTAAAGCAGGATCAGCATAAGGTAAAAGCACTCAGTGTTAACAGTCTCCGCGGCACAGTAGTTCAAAACAAAAAGCAAATCTTTGTGGAGGAGAGAGTGGTGCTATATTTGAAAAATATTCGTACATTGAAATGGAGAAGGAAATTGCAAGCCGCAAACAACTTAAGATGGTGACTGATAGCACCAAACTTTGTCAACAACTACTGAGCTGACTCGATAGTGTGACAACCGAGGGAGGAAGCTTCCTTAAAGTAGCGCAGGAGAGTTTTATGAAGGGGAGAGATGAAAAGGTCGAGATTACGAAAATTGATCGACTCTCTGCTATTTGGAGTGGTGGCATATATCGAAGGCGCCAAACTAACGAAGTCGTTTCAAGATCGTCTCGTCGTGAAAATCAAATGCTCCGAACGAGGAGAGAACTATCCTGTATTTTTGCGGTCAATGTGTAGCATTCCTTGTTACCGAGTAGCCAATAATAACCAGGTTTATAAGCCGTCGTTGTGAGATAAGACTTCAATACCACTTTTTTAATGTGCTAATAAAACGAGTATTTTACACATGTACTTACTTAGTTTATATTAAAATACTGAGAAAGATCCAATGGTTTCAAGAATGATGAAACGTAAAATAAGGTCCCTCTGGTAAGGGAGTAATGGTCATGAAATGAGGTAATTAAATTGTTTAAGACCTTTCTGGCCAAGGTCCTTTATATCTCCGCTGTAAAATCCCAATAGAAAGCGACTACGCATTAGGTAACTGATGATGATGAAAGTGAGGAAGATTCTTCACATGAAGAGAAAGGCACACGTCCTGTACATGACAGCAAGGCACAATCTGCAAGTATGAGTGAAAAAGAAGATTCCAAGCCTATGATTGATGTGAAGCCTTCATGAAGGTCTGGATTTTTAGTTTCCCACAGGTATTTTTTAGTTTCCCTCCTAAAATAGGTAATAATTATTACTTTATCACTTTTTGTATGTAATTTTTCTAATATATACTTGTAGTAGTTTGACTTTTATAGCTTTTCTTTTTGTAGACTAGTATTGTAAAGTTTGCACTTTGTATCTGTATGTATTTTAGTTGTATTTGTAAGTTGTAGTTCAGTATTGTAAAGTTCTGCAACTTTGTCTTTGTAATTAAAAGTACTTCCAATAAATATTAATTATTAAAAAAAGTTACCCTCCTAAAAACCTTCCTTGCCAGTACCCACTAGTTTGCCATATTCTTGAATTTCAGCAGTGATATTTCTAACTATTCCCATGGGAGCAGCCGCTGGGTTCTCACGTACAGTTTGCCTCAAAACACTTGTGGCTTGAATTTCTAGTACAGGCTTGTATTGTTGTACGTCTAAAGGCACTGGTGCCAACAAAAAGTGAGCTGTTTACGTCGGTAAGTGTAGGGAAAGCACGGCAAATTAGAACACACATTTTATTTTGACCTTTATCACAGTGAAGCCCTTTTTCCCACGATGGTTGATATCTACGAACTCTCTTACTTTTTTCGTAGTTTCCTGTATCAGATTCGTCCAATCTTCTCTTAGAAGTCTCCTTTGCAAGCTGCTCTCCTTGAACTTGTTGGGTTGTTTTCACGTAAATCCAAACCTAAAGAGACTCATTTGGACATGATCGTCAAAGCGAACATCATATTAATATTGCTTCGGTCTTGTAATACACTGTGTATGACCGTGAGGGAACTGGAAACAAAATATTACCTAGCATTACTTGCACGCGTGCACTATTGCCGGAAACATGGCGGAGAGAGCGCAACCAGAGAGGGAAGGGTTTTTTTATGTGGTTAAAATATCTAGAAACTGCCATAGAGTTTTCAATTAGCTAATGAAACAAAACAAAACCACTTGTCCATGAAACAAAAACTACTTTCCCGGTCGGGCAAGTTGTGCCGCTATTTCACTTGCCCAGTGCGTTGTTTTACTTGCCTTGGGCAAGTAAAATTATCCTCGTAGATTCAGTTATGTCTAGTTTGTTAGCCATTAGATCTGACGAATGCAGAACCAGTAGCCGTGGAAATAACACTTCATCATTCAGGCCAATACCCACTTGCCCAATGTGTAACAGGCAATTCCCACTTTCAGAAATTGAAGTCGGTGCAGACTTTTGTTGCGAGAGGATGAGAAACGCTGAAGTTTCTCTATATGAATCAATAGTTCTTGATCTAGACTTAGATTTTCACAACCATTGCTACAGATCCTGGGATTCGGGATCTGGGCAAAGAAAAGGGGCTGGCCTATTCCTCTAGTAGGAATAATCCCCAGGGTCTGAGTTTGCCTCGACTTTTGCTTCACAACTTCTCTAAAAATCCTCTCCTTTAGCTCCGTTACTGGAACTTCAGGCGCTGTAGATGTTGTCATTTGTGAAAGAAGGCGAGAAGTGGACTGCAACGCGAATGTTACCTTGAAATTTTTCCTTCAGGTTTGCATTTGCGTGCTCCAGGGATCGTAAACGCATATCCATATCGTGAACCGACAGTGTCATGCCCTTATATAAGGAAATCCAGTCAACATCCGTCTTTATAGGGGTTCCTGGAAAGCACGCCATTTGGGGGAAGTCTCGTAATAGTACCACAAGGGGTTTTGTTCTGAAAGAGTTTGACATCGTTTCGAGTAGTGGTAAGTACGAAAGAATTACGAACCATAGTTCAACGGGAAGAAATATTGTGAAGTCAGTGGTCAAATTGGGATTCTTATATCCATTTATTCTTACAAAGAGCTTCTTCCGTTTAGCTCGAGTTTCTTCTCGCTTTCTGCACCCTTTTGAGTCTACGAGTTGAAGAGCTTATTTGCCTTCCCTTCTATGGTATAAAACATCCTGCCTGTAACTGTTGCACAGCTTTAGATAGACATATCATTAATTTCAACACGGTAGTTTTAACAGCAGAATCTGATTTACACAAAAGCCGTGCATGCTTAGGTAAAAGTGTTGTTATGGTCAGTAGAACACTCCCTAAATGTCATTCAGAATTTAATGTTTCATATGTTTCCAATACACCAATCAGACAAAAAACGTGTATATGTTGATGGGGCCTGGTAACCAGTTTTGAGGGTAAACATTCAAGATGGTCACCATGAAACATTATCAAAGCCTTCAACTCAATATTTTCCCTGTGCGTCAAATTGTAGTAGAAAATTCGAGCCGAATTGAAAGCGGCGAGTATATATAGTCGCAGGCTGCAGTGCTCCAGGCAGTATATTACCCGCCAGAGGACCACTGTTGCGCTTTTTTATGTACCTTAATAGGTGCATTCATAGGTTCGTACACATCTCTCTATCATAGAATTAACAATTCCCTTATTTTGGGCAATCTGTGGCTGAAGCTTTTACCATGTACATGTACGTAACCCCTACCCCTTATTTCTGTGTTTAGCACTTTTTTGTACCCCCCCCCCCCCCCCCCTCCCCACCATAGCTCTTAGTGATTGTAAAAATTTAACATACAGACTATGCATATTAATATTTTCTGCCTTCCATTTTGCCTGTTAATGTAATAATCACTGCTTACAGGAGACAAGGCCCAGGTGTGGTGCATGATCATTGTGCACTAAAGACATACATGTACTATTCTAGGACTACGGGGGTGCTGGGGCATCACTGCTTCCCTGTACAAAAATTCAAATCTAGGTCCTCGATCCTTAAGCTTAATGGTATTTCATGCATTTTGCAGCAAAAGTTATGAAAGAACGCTACATGTACCTTTATTCTCTCCTGCAAAATCCTCCCTTTGTTGTTATCTTCAAGACTATTATTTCAATTTGTAAAATGTTTGTGTAAAGTTACATGTGTATACATTAATTTGTAATTTCTATAAATAAAACATTCTTATTAATATGATCTCTTGTTTCTTTCAGTTGTGGTCCTGATTCTTACTCAGTGTTTTTAATTCTTCAAAACTATGGTAAGCAAAATAAAAATCTGCATGAAATTGAGGCTATTGAAAATCATCAATAATTAGTGTTTGATCTATTCGTTAATTTCTGTAGTCACATGAAAGGTACACATCGGTGTAAAATAAAACACAACATTATGTAAAAGTTGGATATATGATAATTTAGGTGGACATATTATTTGAATTATTTTCCCCACAAGCAAGTGGTTTTAAATACAGAAGTGTGTCATTATCTTTAGAGTCAGAACATAACAGCAGCAACAGAACTGATAAGAAGGGCTTGTACCACGCTTCAAGAGAATCCATCCAGACCCACAACCATCATCATCTGTTGCACTACAGGCTCTCAATTCTCGCCCTGTACAGCCAGCAACCAGCTATGGGAAACACCAAAGTATATTTTTTTACACAACAGGTAGGTGTTTCCACAACTTTATAGGTAAGGATCTGGATTACATATATATATATATATATATATACATCTGATTCATTAATTTTGATTACGTAATTTTGAAACATTTACGTTCATCGTTTATTGTAGAGACTACCATCACGGCCATTTGTAGCACGTGGAAGAAGTGCCACATCCAGAAGTGCAGGTCGTCGAAAGGGTAAATTTTGACTATAATAAAGTATTTATTTAAATAATTATTTTCCTATGTACATTAAAGAAAACAGTTACACACACAAAGTATGAAAGGGGCCTCTAACTACAATGTATATCATGTTTAATAGTAGCTCTACATTACTGTTTGAGCTTCCATGTAGAATATAACTCTTAAATTATAATAGTTAGGTCTGCTGACCGGATTTACTAATTTTCATTCTGCAAAACACACCTTAACTGTTGATGAAATGGAAGAACTTACGTGTACATGTATCAATGTTTTTTTATTGTTAGAGCTTATCTTCCACTAAAGAGCTGCAATGGCTTTGAACTGTTGCTGATGAAAGAGAAGTCCCGCATTGAGTTAGAAGTGGTGTCATTTGGAGCTGCAGCACAGATGAAATCAGATGTTTGGGAACAGGAAGGATCTATATCAGACCAATCCAAACTAACATTGCACTGGGAGAGAAGAGGATCTGGCAGACCAGTATGAAGCTTGCTTGTTGTGTGATATGCCCAGTGCTTCTCACAGAGATGAGGAACACATGGAAAGCTGCACACGTATCGAAAATGTAAGTAATCATTTCTTTAAAAGTTCTCTCTCTCCCATACACTTGTACATCCACACTCCCTTCCCCAAAAAATATAGTAAGTATTCCATTGCACTAAATGCTTAGCTTGCAACTCATGAAATAAATTGTCTATGGCATATTTATCACTACAACTGTGCCATAAATACATGTACCCCTCTTAAATAATGAATAGCAATATTTGTTTTTGAGATATACAATGTATATAGTTAGTAATTCCAGTTTAGCTTTCCTATTGTTGATTTTTTTTTATCCAAATGTATATAAATCGATCAAATCACAGGAAGACCATCACACAAGTGGTGAGTGGGAATTTTATGTTAGAGAGAATGCACAGCGAACTTATTCTCACGTACAAATTATTTCAAAGATGTTGTGACATTTCTTTTTTTAAACATCACATTATCAAAGATAGACATCCGTTACTAACATTGTGGTCTTGATTTTTCTGCATTTATGACGATTCAGGGCTGCTTTGAGACTTCCTAAAAACTGATTTAATAGATCACTTATGATTAAAAAGAAATATCATGACATTTTTCAAATAAAGTACTAATGAGAATGAGTTCACCATACATTCTCTCCAAAATAGAATCATCACTTGTGGCAACCAGGTCTTCCTCAGTGTTCAAACCAATAATATTCCCCCTTTTCCTTTTTATCCTTATGTTGGCCTGCAGGAGGTACTTTGTCTGATAGTGATGATGGTTTATTAAGACAAATGTACGAAACTAGGGAAGCAGGCAACAATACCAAGTAAGCTGACAGTATAGTGTGTGCATAATATTTCAATGTTCTGTAGACATATGCCATTTTATATATAAGCAGATTTAAACTTCTCTGGGGTCTTATTAATGCTGTTACTTTTACATTCAATAAGTGATGTGAATACTGGTGAGGCAATTCCTGATGATCCTACTGAACAAGGTGTATTGGTGGTAGACAGGTAATTACATAACCAGTAACTACTAGTGATCATTCCATGGTACTGCAACAACTCGTAACCGTTTTTTTATCTTTTTTATTTTTCTCAAAAATCCTGCTTTTACAACAGCCCTCGACTGTTATAGGGATTGCTACATGGACATGTAAATCTAGGGTGTTTGCATAAACTAAGAAAATATCACTACAAACATTTCCTGAAAAATATCATACGTATCTTCCTTGAACTTCTGTTAATTGATGTACTTAATGTTTTTGATTATGACTGATTTACCTAGAAATTGTATATTTTTCAGTGTCCTGCAGATATTAAGGGGAAGAGAAGACGTAAAGGACATTGTGCAGAAGCTTCCAATTCTCTCTGCAACTGGAATTGTTGCTGACGCCGAGTCCATCAGTCAGACGTTGCATTCGAAATCATATGATTTCAGTGTTCAGCATAATCACAAACAAGCACAACATTCAACTGAGCATAATACAATAATAGATGCCCTAAGGAATATATCTGAGCGCTTGGGGTCTTTTCAACCTTGTCTGGTCAGCTACCAGCAAACACAACAGTAGTTCAGCTCCACATGCGAAACGGTCTTCTATATTTGTTTCAATGATGGAACAAACCCCATCCGCCACCGACCCACCATCTTCCCTTGTTTATCTACCTCCTTCAAGAATTCAGCATTCTTCAGAGACTGGTTCTATTCATCCTCCATCATTAGTTCCATCTGATACCGATGCCTCTATCAGTGCCACCTCAAGACAGACTGATTGTCCCCTTGCAATGCCTACCACTACCTCTGCTGTTGCTGCAGTTCTAGTCTCATCAGAAGAGCAACCCCCTTCCTATACACCTATCAGTACCGAATGTACCCCAAGTCAACCATCATCTCTATTGCAGTACATCAGTCAGCTTTGCTTTCAGGCAACTTGCAGTACATCATCGTATTCCACGTTACATCCTTCCTCATTCTCAAGTACCGCTAGCACCTTTGGTTTTCTCCAGTCTGCCTGCCTCCAGGTCTGTTCTCTGTGATCCCTGCCCCTCATCACCACTTCAGTCTGTCAACCATTTCACTGCACTGGTTTCCAGGTCAGCAACCACATGTGTCCTTTAACATGTACCATCGTCATCCATGCAATCTGCCATACAGCTTTCATCTGCGCTATATACCTCCAACCTAGACTTGCCACAAGTCGACTACTTTTTTTCGGCGAAGCCGAATCTTTGAGAACTACTTAGCTGAACTATTAAAGCTGAACTACTTTTTTCGGCGAAGCCGAATACTGGAGCCCTCTCGCGAAGCGAGAGGGCGACAGCGAGCGACGAAGTCGCGAGTAGTCGACTTCTTCCGCTTGCAGGAAATCTAATTTAATTTACATAAAACTGGCGCGAAATTTACATGACGTCATGACATGAAAGGTGTGACAATTGTCGCGTGTTGTAGATTACTCGTACTGCCATATGGCAAACTTGGAATTGACTCCAACAAAAACTTTATTTCGTTTAAATATATCACCGAAATCTAAGGAATCTGTCTGTATTCTGTGCTTAGAAAGCATATCCAATCCAGACTATCGAAGAAAGCTTTTTTCAAAGTGTAACAAGACACAAGCGTGCGCAAATTTGGAAGTTATCGTTGGTGCCAAAATCCTAAAAGAAACTTGTGTTACTGGTACACTTTGCAGAAAATGTGATCGAAAGAACGAAATCTTGGTTAAAAAAATTATTGAATTAAGGCTACAGTATTCTACATCTGAAGCGAAGCTAGTTGCTGATCGTGGTGTGATAGAGTCCGTAAAAAGGCAGAGTAAAGAAGGCGAGACAACTGACCAAAGCGGCAAACGTAGAGCGAGATCCCTCTTTGAAGCACCATGCACCGATCAACCGACTCCGTTGGCCTTTATTTCAACAACCACGGAAAAATCTACGCAAACCCTGTCCTGGCCTGAAGATTCTTATATATCTGCAGTTTATGTAAGTCTGTAAATGCATTTTCTTTTTGTGTTAAATTAGTCAAAAACAGTACTCGGCGCAATCGTAGCAATTTAATATTATCATTTATCAAATGGCTGAACCGCGTTATACATGTAAATATAATTATTGCAATGTTATGATTAATCCACAAAACTCCCATTTTTCTTTTTAAAATCTTACTAAATTGGCTAAATCATCTGTCTACTATAAATATATAAGATCAGATAAGGTGTATCCAAAGTATACGTATTTTAAAAAATCGGTGTAGGGAGTATATATCGTTAGCTATAAATGCTACAAATTTATATGTTTCAGGTGGTTATTCAATATCCTAACAGCCCTTCAAGAATAGTTCAACTGAAGAGTGAACTTGAAAGAATTGGAAGACAACTGGCTTTAGGAGACTCTACTTCGATTTCGAGGGCATTGGTAGCTATACCAGATGTCAATGAAACAGTCCACCAACAAATATTCCAAGAAATTACATCGGAAATAGTTGGTCTGTGCTCCAAGATCAACCCTTCAGTCTTGAGGAAGTCCTCTCCTGAGGACCTCACACAGTTCTCATGGGAAATTGTGCACGAAGAACTGAAAAACAGAGCACCTAGGTACGTTCAATTTTTAGAGTCTGCGATAACAAATCCCTCACAAGGTAGAAATGTGCTCAAAACCAAAGAAACCCTTGCTGTACCTATGCTAGATGCTGGATGTCAGCTCATATCAATATTCAATGAGGATATGAATGTTACAAGGAAGATCAAGTCTGTAATTTTGAAGAAAGGGAGTCTAAAGAAGGCGGCTTTCAAAAGGTTGTCACCTTTGTACGTCTGTATGGGATATGGAGCCACAAATAGTTTGTTTGAATCTGCTGGTAAAGGATTTGATAAAAGCTTAAAGGAATGGAAAATTCAGGTGGAAGGAGGAGAGGAAAAGGAGAATTCAATCAGGCTGAGTTTGGAGAATGCAGTACGGGATGGAGGGACTGAGTGTGCTTTAGCTGAACAGCTAGATCAAGAATTGAAAAGCCATAGATTAACCATGCACCCAGGATATTCCTTTTCTGGGGACAATGTTGATATGAGAATTCTCCCCCGGCAGATGACTATAAATAACAAGAACAAAGACCACCACATGTATCAGATGGTAGCTTTTAAGAACAGAGTTTCATCTAATGATCTCCCCAATGAACATGCAAATGGAGACTTAAAACAAGTACCCTTTTCAACATTCCTCCCAAGTGCATCAGACCAGTCCATCTTGGTTGATGAGTTGATTGTCCTAATAGGTCATGTGTGGGGACAATACATTCCTTCTCTAGCATGGTTCATGGACTACCTCCCCAATAGAATTGTCCATGTGCAGATGGAAAATACACAAAAGAAAACCGAGAAGGTGCATATATTAATTAATATGTGATATTAACTCATGTGACTACTGATGTGACATAAAGTAGATTTTGCCTGGGCACTAATGTATGATACATGGGTAGATACTGTAAATACCCACATATAAGCTAGCCACACCCCCAACTTTGGTCCTTGTTTTTCTCCTAAAAATGTGTGGTCTATACATGGGTATTTATGGAACATGTATGTCTGGACTCACTTTTTAGAGAAAAAAATAGCTCCAAAACCCAGATTATTCCGATTATTGTGAAAACGAACCTGGATTATCTCCCTCTTTTATTATTCTGTACCATCTATAACATAGTAAATCCAAGAATCTGATTGTCTAAAGCTGGAATTTGACATACCAGTACTTGTACTAAAAACCCAGACCCTGAAATTGGAATTAGGTTCAAAACTTGGTATCATGTCCTACACAAGAGTGCATGTCATGTGTACTGTATACCTCTAGTCGTGAGATGTGGACCAGGGAGGTGGAACTCTAGTCCCTATTCCCTATCTATGATCGCCCTAATTATATTAATTTATACTGTGCAACCAAAGCCACTTTTTAAGACAACGAGGACAGAATAAAAACAAAGCATGATTCCAACTTGTGGTTATTTGAGCCAATCAGTGTTCAGTATAAGATAATAGCAAGCGTGAGCTTCAATCCAGTAAAAGAAAATTAGGTGGAGTAGTTTGAAGCCTAAAACTTTCAAATAACTGTTTCATTTTAGTGTTTAATTAGTTCTCATTGTCTTAATTGGTCCCCTGTGAGTTACATTAGTCACACTGTAATATTACTAATGTCCCTAAAATGTTAGATTTATTTAAATACACAAAAAGAGTGACATGTGTTTTAAATAAATTAAATATATATATTTGTCTGTAGGTCCATCTTGGGGTACTTCGAAAGAATGAGCAATATGAAGAAGACATGCTAGATATTTTGCAATGGCTTCATCAATACGTACCTCGGCATGATGAAGATTCTGATGCCAAACCAGTGAAGGTTCTAAGTGGGGGAGATTACCTTACCTTTGAACGTCACAAAGAAGCGCAGTCTGGTATGCAAGATGCTCGTACCCCATCAGCCAGACTGGAAGGATTGATCCCTAAAATTGAAGATTTTCATAACCAAGCCGAGTGGCTTAAGGTAGGTAATTTAAAACGTATATTACATTGCAATCAAAATGTAACATAATCATCAAGCCATCCAATACCGGTTTTTATATGCAACATTAAAGTAGCCTACATAGTATTGCTACATAGTGGCTTTAAGGCGAGGGGAGAGGAGAGGTATATAATAACCGGAGCATCAGGCCCCCCAGATGGGTAGGGGGATTTTTTTGGGGGGGAGCAGGTGACAGAAGAGGGAGACCCACTCTTCCCTCTTGAGAGCTAGAGCCTATACCACTACCATACCATAATGTTCAAAAGTTAACCTAATTTCTATTTACCATTTAATAATATTGATTCAGTTGGAATACTAAAACAATTCTGAAAACCTATTTAAGAAAATGAATTTATAAACTTAATTTGATTTCTGTTTACAATTCAGGTAATATGGCATCATCTTTATGACACAGGATCATGCAGAGACAAAGGAACACTCTATGCAGCAAGAAATTTGCTGGATGCAAGGAATGTGAGCAATGATCCTCACAATAACTTTTATGCATGTAGTGAGTTTCTAGACAAAGTTTTAAGTGCATACCTCATTTGTGGAGCAATGCACCACTTTCGTATGGAGAAATTGGAAGATGATGCAATGCAAAATGGCTACACTGGTGAACCAAATGATAAGGATGCCAAGAAAGCACATGTAAATCAAGTCATAAGAAGCTTCATTGAAGAGCATGTTGTTAATCACATACCACAGTTAAGCCACCAAGCTCCTGTATCAAATGACTTGAGATGTAGATTCTGTAACAAGAGTTATGTACGATCCAGTGCTCTTCAGAAACATGAAGAGAAAGAACATGGCTTGGAAGAAGCTGCAGGCCATTCTGATTCCCCAACCTCTGTTACTGAGAGTGATCAAGACAGAGTCTACAATTACACCCATCAAACCCTTGTACTCTTGTTGTTGCGAATGAATCATGATGATGCCATCAAACTTGGCGATGGAGAGAGGGTTTTGAGACTGTACAAATTTTTTTGTTTGTATTACAAAGTAAGCAAATGTCCAAAGTATGCCTTTGCAATGCTTCACTTACAAGCACAAGTAAATTGCCTCTTGAGCCCAAGATTGGCTCACTCACTTACATGGAACAGATTTGTCAACTACCAAGGAAAGGTTGACACAAACTTTCCTATGGATATGGATGTTGAACATGACAACAGGGCATTCAAATCTGACATACACAGTTTTAAAGGAGAGATAACAGATAAGAGTATAACCAGGGTGAGTCACTCTACTGAGCCAACAGATGCCATTCTTTCAGCATTTGACAACTCGACCCATGTAAGAAAGCCATCAGGGAAGCATACCAAAATGTCAACTGAAGATGATATCATGGCCTTAGTTGATCAGCTTGAAGAAGGTGATTTGTACAGAAGGGTTCATGGGAGAAAGCACTTGGCATTCCCAAATATGAAACATGATTTACTTGCAAATCTGGATATTGATAACCTAAAGAGTTGGATTTCCAAGTCTTTGAAAAAGTTTTCAAAGAAACATTTCTATCACTTGTAAATATAGGTCACTAGCTAGCTATAGGCAGCTATATGAAGATGACAAATTAATGCACATCATTGATACATTGTACAGCTGGTAGATGCTTAACCAGGGTTCAACACTATAATGAACTAGAACAGAACTATACATGCAGAAACAATAATTTCAATTCACTGATTTATGTCCTGTATGTATTATGCCAGATAAAAACAGTTATGTATCTGTCAGTTCCTCAACATGTAAATATATACACCATAAATTTGCATCTCAATATAATTGGTGTTCATGTTTTTGTCTCAAGCCATACCACAAAATCAATGTTTTTTATGAGCTATAGTTTTACATCCTGATGAACTGACAGTCAAGGTACAGTAGGGCTGCTTATAACATACTGTGTGACTACTGTAACCTGTGTCACTTAGACTTTGGTTATTTGAGCCAATCAGTGTATGTAATAGATACAGAATGAGTAGCCGTGCTTTATGGGATTTACACACTCGAGCTGAGAGCATGCAAGAGTTTGTAAATCCAATAAATTAAGTACAGTCATGAATTATGTATCTAGAGTCGTGTTTTCAGTTATTTTGCCAATATGACCTATTTTGGCCAAGAAAATTGAAAAAGTTTATGTAAATTAGGACAAAATCTGAATCAGATTTACAGATCACTTATTGATTCCCTTTGTTTTTGCCTTATGAATTAATAATGATTTTGATAAAGTACAATACAATAACAACGAATTCAACTTGCTCAAAGTTGGAATGCTGTGTTTTCATTCTGCATGTGATTGGTTCTCATTGTTTAAGTGGGCCTGGTAACTGATATATTTCCACATGATTGCCCATCCATGACTGCAATAATATATGAACTAATGTCAACATGCCTATTAAATATTGCACAGGGCTCAGTTGTTTGAAGCAAGGGTAACTATCCCTAGGACAGTGCTAAATATGTAATTGTAATTCGTACAATAATCCTTGGGTTAGTGTTTTAACCCTGGGATAGTACATGGGGGACACTCTTGTTTATGATGATAATTTGAAGGGCTGTGTGCCACAAGGGCATTAGGTGACTCCTGGTCACATTCTAAATTCTCCTTCAAGTTCTTTGTTTTTGGAGGGAGAATATAGAATGTGATCAGGAGTCACTTAGGCCCATTGTGGCACCCAGCCCTTCAATTGTACGACAATACCAGATCTGGTTTTGAACCTAATTCCCAATTTTTGGGTCCAGGGCTTTAGTCAATAGGAGATATTGTAGTTGAGTCTACGAATAGCAGTTTCAGCGGTATTGACCCGAACGCCTCACTTCAATGTAATGAAGCGCCATTGAAACCATCATTCTTACACGACACCAACACCCTCCTAAACAAGCACGACTAATTTAGATACACAGTTTCAATGGCGCTTCATTACATTGAAGTGAGGCGTTTGGGTCAATACCGCTGAAACTACTATTCGTAGACTCAACTACAATATCTCCTATTAGATTTTTAAATTTACTAGGTTATGCAATGCAGCTGATTCCGAATAATAAAACTGGGGGGAATCCAGGATTTTTCTCACAATAACTTCAAATCTGGGTTTTTGCATTATTATTCCAGACCTTTGAAAACCAGGTCCAGTTTTTTACCTCAATCATGGCTTTACATACCTACGTGTATACCCATCTATCATACAAGTACCCCCCTGGGGATTGTGCTTAAAACCCTGGCTTCGAACAACTGGGTCCAGATTGGTTTTGCAAATGACTAGATTAATCAGTATCATCTGAATCGCTGTCATGAAGAATGTGAGAAATTCTGTGTCTAACATAAATGTCACTCTCATCACTCTCATCAGCAGAGGTGTGTTCACATGATGTGGAAGGTAAACAATTAAATGAAAATTCATCACTGTCATTAGAGTGACTTTCAATGGGCAGAACATTTTCTTTGACATTGCTTATAATTTGCCATGATTTCACTGCATGCTCTTCATTAAAAAAGTTGAACATGTTTTTCAGAGTTGAAAGACTGTCAATTTTGCCAATATTTCTGACAATGTATTCTATCAAAGAGCTTGAAAATCCTGTAGCAATGTCGATTCCTGTCAGCAACTTCTTGTCTGGTATATCATGGGCAAGCTTTGCTCTGTACTTCAACAGCTCATCCCTGACAAGTTGGCTAGTTTCTTTCTGAAACTGCATGTTTTTATCTGTAATGCTAGATGCATCTTTACTGATACTCTTGATATTGCCTTTAGTAATACTGGCATGCATGTAACTTTCCATGGGTGAATAGAATGATTCACTGTTGCAAACCACTTTGCACAAGCACACATCCTGACATGAACACATGCACCTGCACGTCTCAGTGCACACATTACAACATGAGTAGGGTTCAATGTGGGGTTGACTTTGGCTGGTTTGTTCTTCCTTTGTCAAAAATGGCTGCATCAGTAGTGAGCGTCTGCAGACATCTGTGTTCTTAACATACCCCTTCATTTCCTTTGATATATTTTTACTTCTCGTACATCCTGAGTACTTCAGAAGTACAGCATGGCTCATCATGTCACTGTTGCGACCAATACGGCCAACTTCCTGAATGTAGTCATCAAGGCAACTTGATGGGCCCAAATGAAGAGCAAGGTAAGCTCCTTGAACATTGACACCCATACCAAATGCTATTGTGCAAAATACAACTCTTACACTTCCATTAAGTTTACAAAATTCCCTCTCCACCACTTCTTTTACTAGGTGGTGTGTGTTCTTGTGATACATGGCAAAAAGTCTAGTTCTGTCATCAAATGGTTCCTTTCCTGAAGGTAGAACATAGCTCTTGGGTCCTAGAGCCTCGTGGAAAGTTTCATATAGTTCCTTTACATGGGCTCTTTTTCGACAAAATATTAACACCTTCTGTGCCTGTAACTGTTTTGTATCCAGCTCATCAATCAGCCACTTAAATGATGTGTACAGGTCATCAGGGTCAACTGCTGAGATTGAGAACCTAATGTTAGGCTTATTAGGCACTGTCACTAGCTGTACACAGTCTTCCATTGACAGATCCTTGATGATAGTATTTCTAACTGCCTCTGTTGCTGTTGCTGTGAGTACTATGAATGGAGTACTCCTTTTCAAAATTGACCTCAACTCTGCCAGACGTGAATATTCCTTTCGAAAGGCATCCTCGGCTCCACTCCCATGACCCCTATATAAATCGCAGTACAAGAAATAATCCAAAAATATGAATTCCAAATTGTTTTTATAAATTACTCATGATTTACAAATTTATACAACATAATATTAAACAACACACACACCCTATAGTAGTGAAAATGTACCTTTCACAAGTACATTAATCATTGGTGTAAGGACCTATATATGATGCCCTTAAATCTGCTAGACAGTGTTATTATTACTAGAGAAATAAATTATAAGGAAGGTTTCTGCCAATGCATAATTAATATCAATATTAGGAAAGGTAGTGAGAAAAAATAGCTTTTTTTAGTTGTTTTCTGGAATAAATGCTTTTATTTTAGGTAAGTTATTCCAATAATAAAGACTTATTACGTACTGTAGAGGAAAATTTTCTCAAATTTAATCGATATTTCTGAGAAAGTATTGAAGGGAGTCGCATCATTAAATCTACATGTACATGTAGTATCAACTATCATAGCAAACTTTATATTAGGGATAAGTACAATTGCACGCATTTATCATCAGACTCAACCGTACCATTTGACAACACAGTGACCTTCATCGATAAATACTGCTTCTATCTTGTTTTTAAGTGCACGTATAGTTGAACGATGACTGTTGAATAAAGCTTCAGGACTCGCGAATACAAGGTTATATTTGCCGTCTCTGGCATCTCTATTTTCGTCCTCTGAGCTCTCAGGACCAACAATAACGGCTTGTATACCCTTTCCACGAAGATAAGCCACTTGGTCTTTCATTAGTGATACCAAAGGAGCAATTACAAGGCAAACTGTTTCAATACCAGTACAAGTAGTTCCAGATTCTGAAGTACTACTACTAGAGCTACATCGGTCGCCATTGTTCCAGTATTCGATAACAAATGGCGAGATTTGGAATGTTAGACTCTTTCCCGATCCAGTAGGCGCAACCATTAACACATCTCTTCCGGAAAGATAACTTTCGACCACCTTACGTTGGTTTTGTTTAATTTCTTTAAAACCAAGCTTTTTTAAACCGAAATTCAACGCAGCTTTAACATCCTTCATTCTCGAGATTATAATATGATCGTAAACTTTCACAGTGATGACGTCATTTAGGCTCGCGCTTTCTGATTGGATAACAGTAGTGACACACCCCCGACCAAAATACGGGTCGGTAAAAAATGGCGCGATGCAGCTGAGAAAAGTCCGTTTTCCTGGCGCTTTAAAAAAAAAAAAAAAAAAACCGGACTTGGAGAAAGTCTACTCCCAACCCTTAACATGCATCACAGCTACGGATCTGGATATGCTACGTGTTCTGAATGGTTGGACTCTCTAAACACCCCTGAAAAGTAGACAAATTAACTCAAGTAAAAGATACAATGATAAATCACAAGTCAAGGCAAGAATTCATCTATCTTCAGCCAGAGGAAATTTATTTACAATTTCTTCCAAGGACATAATTTTGATGAGAACAGTGTGATGGAACACTATCAACAGATTAAACCTGGTAAACTTTATAAAAAATTAAACTCAAAGCCTACATGTAAGTGATTTCCCCCAATACTTTTCTTTATTATAATTCTCCCAAGAATGCAATGCAAAGAAACATGCACAAGAATGCACAAACATATAGAACGTATTTTTGGAGGTTAATAGTGTCAATTGGCTTTCCATCACAATGCTAATTCAATCCCATTTCTGAAGTGAACACGCAAGGTTCTTTGTTATTATGGGATGAAAATTGTTTCCTAGTAGAATTTATTTAATATACTATTACAACTTATCAGTCGGCTAAGCATCGAATATGGCTGTGTATGTTTACTTGTCGTTAAGGCTCACCAAAATAAAAATAACTCTTACAAATGCATAGCTAAATTAGATGCAAAGCCGACTAATAACCTATTTATCATTGCATTGCCCTTTTCTCTGTTTTATTAGATTCCATTACAGTGTAACCTTTTTAACAAAGGTTACAAATTTTGTCATATTCGATATTAATCAAGACACTTTGATTTTTAAGTCCTGGGAGAATGTGAAGCATAGAAATCGTTATTTTCTTTGGAGTAAGTGTAGTCGCAAATTGGCGACCTTTCCTATGAAAATGGTTTTCATTATGAATACCAAGTTAACAGTCAGCTTGCAGCACTGTCGTAGGTTTTCTGTGATGAAAATGAGATTCTATTAAAACCCAGACCCCATGCCCGCACATACGTACCTATTCATCATATAAGCGCCCCCTCGGTTATTTGTTCTCACATTACTTTATTCCTCAATTGTTCCACCAGTCAATAACTTGCATGGGCCAGTTCCTGATAAGTTGGTTTCCCTGATAGTTATTATATAGTATTTTCTTAGGGGCAGTTTGTCAACTTAGTACAGTTCACGGTATTGTTTCAGTTGGCATAATGACCAGCAGCATCAAGCTGTTTAAAATATTTATTCAATATGAGAGCTCTTCCATTTAGTAGTGATCATGTTTATTGTTACGATAATTTATAGGAGAGCTATGTACAGAACAGTTTTAAAGGGTAACTGTTTTGGTGCTACAGGATCGAAACCTTGGGCAGTAGCTAGTGATCGTCCTTTTACTTATTTCCTTTATTTTATTTTTCTTCTAAACCTTTTGTACTTATTTCCCTTATTATTCTGTAGACCAGTTATGTTTTGTGTTTAAGTAATGGTCCGGATAAGAACTGTAGTGCGGCAGCGGGAGCCGTTTTTCTTTTTCGATAATCCGTTTACATTCGCTGATCTTATTGGTGAATTCAAATTGTTTTCTCAAAGTACATCGCATAATCTGCGAATAAATGGCTAAAAACAGAGAATCTGATTCACGTAAGTCGTTATTACAATCTAGTAAAATTTAAGACGATTTCTATGTGGGGAAGTTATACTTTCAGCATCCTTGGACCTGGGAATTATCAATGTTCTGTATATGTTTATGACCGCAACTGACATATTTGACTACAGCCGCAATGCTATTGGAGCAGCAGGAGGAAATCGTGTCACCTTATGAAAGGCTCTCGCCCAGACACCCCGAAGGGAAATGCGATCCTCACGTACACCAAATACGCGGCAAACACAACGGCACGCTTGGCCTTTCCTCGTTCTCTTCACTGTTTCTTCAGTTATTTTCTCCGAAATTCTGCTGTATTCCATATAAGATGGCTGAAAGTTAAGTACATGTATAGCTCATTCTAGTACCTTCCAGGGTTGTCATTAGAACCCGGCAACTGGCAGATTTCCGCCGGCTGCCAGGATAAAAGTAGCTGCTTCTACCCAAGCAGTTTCCTTCTTTTACGACGTACTAGCTTGGTAGATCAGATACCGCTCACAAAATTGTGTAGTATGCAAAACACTATGTAGCCTCCTGTTTCAATTTCCACTAACATCCCCTCGTTTCTTCTCAAATGTTTATTGTCATTTGTTTTAGAAATAGAAAGCGGGCATGCGATTGCAAGTAAAGCGAATATTCTGCCACAGGATCGAAACGTGTTAGGCCGAGCTCTGCCGTAAGTGGAACAAACATCAGATATTACATAGCTATAGTACATGTACGTATCAAATACATTTTGAAACTTCGTTCGGTGTACCAAAGGTTTATCACAATTTCCTTCGTTTCTAGAAAATGCGACTCTACAGACTTACGGGAAGAATTAAACCTTTCCCAATAAATTTTACGTGGCCGAGCAGAATATGGCGGGTAAAGGTTTTGACCAATTTGCACAAGAAATGGGGATCGCAAAAGATACTGCGGAAGTTTGCGCGATCTATGGGTTTGCGGCAGGGATGCACCTGGATCACGACTTTCTGGCAGAAATGTTGAAAGTAACTGTTGAAATGTTCAACAGAATAAAGACGAACATCATCTCAAACACCAACATGAAGCTCCGCACAATACGTGATGACTTCAACTGGGATTTCACATACAATCAAATTCGCTTTGTGATAGCTTGCATTATTCAGGACATAGAGCTGTAGTTCAGGTCGAAGGTTCGATGTCTCTTTTCATAAACATGCATTATATTGGCGGGAAACCACATCGTTAGCGAAAACTAATTGTTCATAACAGAGCATTTTAGTGCTGTTGGTGTATATGTCGCAGTCAAAGGAATTATCGCTGGTTTTGGGGGTCTAGCGTAGGTTTTTCTGGCGGAAACAGTTTGGGTGGGGCAATAAACTGCGGTCCGAGTCTTTCTCTATGTAGCAAAATACACATCAAATAATTCAACCGCGACATACTCCCACAACCCACATTTTACAATTATTGATGATGAGAACAAAAATATCGATTAGCATGTGTATGTCTGCAAATAAATACGCTCTTTACAAATAGCTTTGTCTACCTCTGCCTTCTTTCTCTTTTCCCATTTTGCCATGTAATCAGCATGACCAGGTGGTGCATACGAAATTAAAGCACCACTGTCTATGTGTTTGTGGGAATCTACAATCATGGTTGACCCATCCAAATTTACAATAAAAAGCATTGATTGTCCCTGGTTACAACTACATTACAGCTCGGTCTCACACCTGAGGCAAGACCCTTAGATTCAGTTGACAGCTGTTCGGTAAAATTTCTGCCAAAAATATCATACTGATGCTCTATCTCTATTGCTTCATCAACAGAAACATTTACTGCTTCATTGTCAAAAATATCATTATGAATAATGTTACCTTTCATGATTGCAAGTTCCCAATTGTTAACTAGTTGACATCCATTTCTTGGAGATTGTACATAAAAAGAAAAATATTAGTGACCAAAATACAAAGCAATAAAAGTACATGCATTGCTTCCAGATCTACCAAACATCGTAGACTGGCTACATTCGTTTGGAAAACACCACTCTACAATGTATGGAGTGTGTGAGCTGGCATTGAAACCATTTGAAGGTGGTACTGAGGGTGTCACTAGATCGGGCTGTTCGGTAGGTGATGCTGAGGGCCTCACTGGACCAGGCTGTCCTGCAGTAGTTGGCGCTGGGAGTCGCACTGGACCAGGCTGCCTAGTAGGTGGTGCTGAGGGCCTCAATGGATCGGGCTGTCCAGTAGGTGGCACTGGGGACCTCACTGGACCGGGCTGTCCAGTAGGTGGCACTGAGGGCCTCACTGGACCGGGCTGTCCAGTAGGTGGCACTAGGGCCTCACTGGACCGGGCTGTCCAGTAGGTGGCACTGGGGACCTCGATTCATCCGGCTGTCCAGTAGGCGGTGTTGGGGGCCTTAGTCATTTGGTGTTCAAGGCACGGGCTTCATGAGGGCTTTTTTCCGCTTTTGGTGATAAGTACTCCACCAGCTTCGTATCTGAGTTTCCTTCAGTTGGTCAATCCCACGCTGCCTCAATGATATCCTTTGGATTTGCGCGAATACCACATTCTGCTTGACGGTCATAAAATGCTATCTTTCTGAGCCATGCTAAATGCAGCATGTTTCCCACCACTCTTTTTCAGAGCAAGCCCTTCTTTTGGCAGAAAAGCCTTGTGAGGGTGTTCTAAGTTCACTCTGACCTTGTCTGGCATTTCAAGAGCCTCTGTAACATGTTGTATGAAGGGTAAGCTGTAGCCTTCATGTGAGCCTCTGGATTGCATTTCGGTTCTGCTATCGCGGAATGCAGAGTTTTCATTTATGCAAGCTCCTGTGGCACCAGCAAGTGAAACTTGTTGTCCAGACAGAGATTGTAGCTGTGACTTGGTCTTTTTCAATACCTTGCCAGTTCCTGATAATGACTTTGCAATAATGCCACCGATATACTCCCCTTCTACTGGAAAGACAACGCTTCCAAATAGGGAGATGTCTTTAAGAGTTCCAATCTTCTTTGGAGCGCTCTCTCTCTGTCAATAGGGAGCTGAAGGCATTATTATTGTATTATTGATACTCTACAATGAGTAATAATGAATGATTATCTTATCGGTAGTGATTGTAGGAAGAGTCAGCAGGGGATCTGTAGGAATACTACACGAACAGCCAATAAGATTTGCTGTATCTTTTACGTCACGACCTTACCACCTTTCTTGGAATTTCCGGGTTTACAAGGTTTGTAGGTAATGGAGTCTCAAATCTCGCCGAAAGGGAGAAATACTAAGCCAAAAAAAGGTAACAGCGAAAATGTACAACGCTACATCGCTGATTGTGGTAGCAAAGAAGGAATTAGTGTTATCTTACCAGATAACTTAAAGGCAGGCGCGATGCGTGCAGCCAAGAATGAATGTCAAGCGCACAACGAGTAGATGGCTCGCACTTACGAACTTCGGCTGATGATGCTCGAAAAGTTTGCACACCAGGAAGGGGATGACGCTGTTTTGTTCGGTCAGAACAGTAGGCCTTTTATGGCTGCAACAATCAAGACCTGTATGCGTAAGAACGATGCTTGTCTGGCTATTGACTATTGTGCTTGTTTAGCTAGAGCTGGGCCGATCGACGTACATCAGTAATTGTAACTCGTATTTAAAAAGAGCTTGTTTTCACATCTCCTCTCTCCGCAGAGGTCATGCGCGAAAGAAAAGGCTTGAAAATAGGAAGCCTTGTGTGTAAGGGTTTGGGGCCGCCTGCACTCAGGGGCCATGGCAGCATTCCGTTACTGGTTCGATGCCTTTGGACACAACGCCCCGTACAAGGAAGAAGTTATTGTTAATGTGGATGGCAGCAAACGGGTATTGTCAAGTGGAAACACAATGAATGATCCTGGTACAGTGTATGCAGCCTCTTATGTTATGAATTGTTCTTGCTTTATAAACTGGCTGTATATAACATGTTATTGTAATTATTAACTACTTGTATCACGATTCACTGATCATTTTGTTTATTTTTGGTCTCAGAATACCAGCCTCCTGGTTTATAAATTTGGTCATAAGTTTTTAGTGAACATGCATGCAGGTTTTGAAAGGCAGCTAGAGTTTAGTATTTTGCTTTCTTACACTATAAATGCAACTAAATGTTTTATCTGTAATATTATGGCGTCGTGCAGCTACTCTTCGAAACGTTTGCCATCTCGTCTACTGGAGTTAGTAGAAGTAGCATTTTTTTCTTTTGCATCACTTTCAGGTTTGCGTTCAACTCATAAAGTACGAGGAGATCCTGTTATAGAAGGAGTATGTGCTATGTTTGGGAGGCTACTCGCATGTGCTTGCACCGAAACACAGAACGAACTTTCTGAAATGTCACCAGTCAGATTGGGTAGTTGGAAACTAGGCTGTGAGCCTTCAAAGGAGTTGTTTACTCTCATTTCATCGCGCATGAAGACTACAAAAAGTAATGAAGTGATCAGGAGGAACGGCAATCCTAAGACTCCTGCGTTGCTTTTAGAGAAAAGTGAAAGTTGGAACGAAGAGAACGACCGCGTCGATACTGTAACCTACCCTCGTTGCTGGAGGTGCAAGCAAAGATGCCGCTTTTGCAATATGAAGTAGAATCAGAGTAAGTATATGTTAAACTTTGAGGGAAAAGGGCCTTATAAAGGCATCAGACTATAAACTGCAGAATACAACCTCGTGACCAGGGTCTTCTCGGTCAGATCCAAGATAAGACCCTGGTTACGAGATTGAATACCCGGCATTATGCATGTATCAATGTTAAGCGGCAAGGGGGGGGGGGGGGGGGGGTCCTCAAGCAGATGTATGGCATTTGATCAATCTTGGCGTCCCCACCCTGGGGAATTTGATTACAAGCTTTGCCCCAGGGTGTGAACATTTGAATTCGACTGCTTGAGGACTGTGTCCTAGTCTCGTTTCCCGAGTCGCCATTTGTGTCTTATGCTGCGGTCAGACTCGCGCTAGAACCGTGCTTGCTTGGCTCATTTCTGTTTACCTAGCACATTCCTAGCATGCTAGCGAATGTGACCGACCAAGCACGGCAGCTTCTGCTTAATGGCAAACCGATGCCTAGGTAAATAAAACTACAAAGAGACCGAAGCGTAGCTCAAGCCTGGTCTGTACCACGCTAGGGCTGCGCTAGGCAAATAAAAGTAATTGCATTTCATTGTTCAACCTATAAAATGCGTTGCTGCATTGACGGCTAAAAATTGACAAGCGGAGTGATCTCAAAATACTGTATTTTCTGGTTTCTAACAGCAATACGAGCACTGACAGTTGTAACAATTCATTACCACTTCTCTATACTGTCTTGAAATGTCTCGAAGCCCAAGTCCAAATACTCTATTCTCTGGTTTCTAACAGCAATACGGGCACTGACAGTTATAACAATTGATTACCACTTCTCTATACTGTCTTGAAATGTCTCGAAGCCCAAGTCCTTTCGTTCCAGCTGCTATGATGAATGAGATGGCTGTCTGCAATATTGAGGGCCAACCACTTTCGTCTGTAATAAATCCCGCTCCATTTCTTTTGGACAACAGTTCCAGTCTGCCTTTAAGGAACAGTTTCGACACTCTCTGCGGTTACTCTCAACATCAATTCCCAAATAATTCATCGCCAAGTACCTCGCTGAATTTCCCAGTGGAGAGGACAGTCTGGAGAGTGGAAGTAATCAGAATACTCATTCTGACAGGATTCTGTTAACACCTTGAAACTAGCAAGCGCTGATCTTTAATCTGACCGCAACATGCTTGCTTCGAATTTTAGCATTTGCTCAAGTATCTCATAAGCAAGCATGCTGAACTCCAAGCTCTAGCGCGAGTCTGACCGCAGCATTAGTCTCTTGTTTCCTGAGTCGTCATCCGTGTCCTAGTCTCTTGTTTCCCGAGTCGCCATCTGTCTCAGCTGTATATATATATATATAGTTTAAGGAGGAATTTCGTTGCCCCAGGTGGGGCAATTTGATCACAATTGACCATTTTTTCTTTTCCCAGGGTGGGGAATTTGACCGAAAATTCTCGAAAAAAGTCAAATGCTGCACATCTGCCCGACTCCCCCCTCTGGCTTAACATTGACACATGCATTACCAATGGTTTTCATATCTTCTGATGATATGAACAGGAATTAATGTACATGCATAAATTTTCATTTGACAATTACATGCTGGTACAATTGGGAATTTGTAGCACATTTGGCTTCCAATGCACCTATCAATGTTAAGCTCAAGGGAAGAGGAGGCAAGGTGTGGGGATTTGACAGGCAGGGCTACCGGAGGGTGGGGATTTTGACACGCTGCCTGCTCTAGGTGGGATTATTATAAGGAATATAGGGCAGATATGTTATATTTTTGACTGAATGTGTTGTGCCGAGGGTGGGGAATTTGACATTCTACCCACCCCTTGCTCCCCCTTGGGTTTAACATTGATAGGTGCATAACATTATTGGGTAGGGCAATAATATTGATAAATATTTATAGACTGGTTTCAGTGTCCATGACTGGTTGCTATGAGTGAACTGAAGGACAAAGTATTGAAGGATTGTGCTTATGGCTCTCACTAATTCTGTTACCCCCTTTAGTGTCACAGACCTGCTTTAATGCCAACATCTGCTCCAAAAATGTGATTCCCTACTATTACCAGTACTATTACCAGAACTGAAACCAGAAACTCATTTCCCCTAGCAAAAGGGCTATTTACTTTAAGTGATACCCAAATACCATAAACTTACATTGTACATACATGTATGATCTCAAAATTATATTTTGCAATCAAGAGTGAAGGAATATTTTGAAAGTGTATTGTGCAATAGTTTTATTGTGATGTCACTTAGTTGCTGAGATGACATAATCCTCACAGCTCAGTCATTTTGTTATTTAATTTTTGTTTCTTACACTTTTATTCTTAAACATTAATTGCTTTGATCTAAACTATTATAATTTGAGATCATATGTATTTTGTACGAGAGTAGTCTTTTAACATTAAATTTTGATACGTGAAATGGAAAAGCATACTCCAACAGACTAATAATAAATTATTGTATTTCAGGATTACATCACCATTTTTGGACGTTCTAGAGAAAATGTGCAAAGAAACTGATGATGATGATGACAACGACGACAATAGCAATATTGAAGAGATGTCAGACACTGAAGAACATTTGGTTAAGCAGTGCCTTTCACAAGTTGATTTGCCAGATGATGACAGCACAGAAGAGGATTTAGTGGAAGAACAAAATGAATGAGACATGACTTACAATGCGTAAAACTGACCACTGGGATAAGTTGTGAAATGTTACATGTACATGAGTAAGCTAATTATGGTAATAACTTACATGTTGTCACATTGCTTTTATTCTTTCTAGTCCAATGAAATTACAGAGTTAAAGTATATAACAGTATTGGTATGATAATTTAGGCTACAGACACGCTGTAGATTTAAAATAATAAAAATAAATATTTAGTGATGAATGACTCAAATCACATCAACTGATGTACTTTTCAAAGAGTCCTCAATATGTTATTGCTGGTTTTCACTTGACGTCATAGCCGACATGTTGGTGCTCTTAAACAATAGATTCCTCGTTAGCTTCTTTTGTTGGGGCACCAACATGGCCGCCATGCCCTTTGTCATTTGAATCTCTGGGGATTGAGTGAAAACCAGCAATAGGAGAGATAACAACTGCAGATAAAGAATAAATATATACATGTAAGTATTAAGTTTTTGTTTCACTTGTACAAAATCACCTCTCATGTAACAAAACACATTAGTCAGTTTTGTTTGATTTTCGATGGCAGTGTAGGTCACTGCAAACTGCCTACATGTACAAATGATGTACTGTGTACATGCCACACTTACCTGCAATACCTGCCTACATATAATGCTTTAGAAATGTGGTTAAGGGCCAAATTCGTATTTCAAAATCTGGTATTTCAATATTATTTGCTGACTTGACAGAACTATTTTAGAAGGTTTAATTGAAAGAAAAAGTATAGGGAAAATACCAAAAACGGTATTCAGAAAATAGAAATGA
Organism: Actinernus sp. WN-2022; assembly: GCA_030867875.1. Taxonomy (NCBI): domain Eukaryota; kingdom Metazoa; phylum Cnidaria; class Anthozoa; order Actiniaria; family Actinernidae; genus Actinernus; species Actinernus sp. WN-2022. The sequence continues at coordinate 393,247 of JAOWCC010000067.1, read as the reverse complement.
GTGGGATTATAAAACATCAGCAAATAATAATACTAGTGTGACTACTGAAACTGGGACCCCTTAGAGAATGAGAACATGCTGCAAAATGAAAGTACCAGTATATGCATGCGATGTTCTTCATTCAAAAGACTTCAACTTCAGAATTAATCCAGGAAATTTGCCTTTTACCAGATTGAAGCTCAAGCAATTTGAAATTATATCTACTCAGCATTGATTGGCTCAAACGAACGTAAGTTGTAATGCTTTGTTTTCATTCTGCAATGTGAGTGGTTGTCATTGTCTAAGTGGCCCTGGTTACATTCCACTGTAATTTACAGCTCACCACTGACAAATCACAATATTTTTCTCTGCCTTGTCCAATAGTATTATTGATTATGACATTTTGTTCATACAAGCTAAATGAATGTGCAAGAACGGCAACTTCATAAAGTCCTCCATTTATAGAAAACAAAGCACATGAAAGAGAATTTAGAATGTGATCAGTAGTCATGCTGTTCTTGCACATAACCCTCTAGTTATTTAAAATAGTATTCTTAATAATGATAATAATAATTTCTAAGTATCACTAGTATTACTGTAGATCTGTCACACTCATCAGAAGTTTACAACCAACGCAGTCACAGAAAATGCGCGGTCACGCTTGGAAAGAGAGTTCTCACAATAATGAAAAATGAAACAACACCGAAGGAAGAGAGATCAGTGCCGTTTACTTTAATTTCGGCCCTGGTTTCGCTAACTCCTTTTTCATACCCGCTGTTTGCAATAAGGCTTCCAATCCTTCTTTATCCGCCATCTTGGATTGACGAACGGCGTGTGCGTTCTTAACTGGTAAATAGTCAGTATCTGGAACAGCAAACATATTAAACGAGGTAGCGAACCGATATGTTTGGTAGCCGTACCACTTTTATCCGAGCCGTGCCAAAAATTCAGTGTAGTGTAAATGGCCTCTAATGGGCTGTAATGTGTCAAACCTTGTTTGTGATTCACTTCGTTGGAAATTTTGTCTCCTTCGACCAAGTATTATTTGCTTCTGTTTCTGATGCTGAACATTTAACTACAACGACCAGAATCCTTTTCAAATTCTCTTTCTCATTCAGATTTTTAAACTCTTCCAAGACATTGGTTCAAATCAGAGAAACAAATGGATTCGCACAGAGTTCTGGTAGTTGTAATATGTGACGTCATCATGCAGATATCCTATTTTAGTTGTGTTTGTGTCTGTCCTAATATTGTCAATGATTTTCATCATAACATTGTAAACTGAAATAGCTGTGGATCCGGCCATGAGGCGAAACGTCTTCCTATTGATGATAACAAATACCCAATCAGAGACCAAGAAAATGGGCAACTGTTGTAAATTAATAAATAGTTCCGTTATTCAATTTCAAACTCAGGAAATAATTAGCCGATAATTATTGTCTCTCCTTCCTGTTTATCATGTTCACGAGCGTTTTTTTTTATCAGTTTGTATCAAATCATTAACTTCGTTATAAATAGTAACCTTACGGTATAATTTATTCTTTGATATTTTGCAAAAAGGTAAATATTCGCCTATCAAGAAAAGTAAGGGTAGAGGTAGAGAGCACAGGAGGGACTGCCGTGCAAGTAAATACATGTACAGTCGTAAAATGCCTGTTGGTGCATCCTGCCAGGTAAGTATATTCTGGTGATCAAAGCTTCTTTGTTCAGTGGCATAACTAAATACATTTTGTGTTTTGTTTCAATTTCTACAGCAATTATATGACTGGCTTGGTAGCGAGGTGCAGTTACCCCTACACTTCGTGCTCTATGGGCCGGGGAACACAATCCCAGTTGTTGAATTAATTAATTAAGAAGGCAAGTGGCTAAGTGTTAATACTCGGTATAAATTCCGAATGGGGACTGAAGAAGTCACCGCATATGAATCGAAAATAAGGTTTTTGAAATACTCGATATTTACTGTTTTCGACGGGTGGTGGTGGGGGAAGAGGGGGGTAAGGAATGATAAATGAATTTAGTAAATATCAGTTATCAACAAACAAGATTTGAAAATGAGTATAACTGACTTCATCATAAATCTAATTCCTTAGGCGTGGGAGTGACATCTGGAACAGAGACCAGTTCAGGGATGCAAATCTCTGTTCTGTAGCGAACGATGTTGGAATCCTATTAGGAAAGTGCGCTCGCTGCTTAGGCGATTTTATAAAACTATTACATGCCTGTGCATTTTACAATTCCGACCATTGTTTTCCGGCATCATGATAGAAACAATGGCAGTACTTATGAAATACATGTTTAAAAGCTTTATTGAACTGGCCTCATTTCAGGGTTGCATATTCTGTTATATTGGGATCTCTCTAGCACTTTAAGGTATGGTTCATTAGGCCCCATCATACAACAACCCGTTTCTCTTAAAACCACGGATCAATACGTAGTAATACAAAAAATTATGTTAACAATAATACTGTATTTGTGTTATAATTTTGGGAATGTTCAAAAAGCTTTGGAGCTATCTGATAGAAAATCTTTGAAAAATTAAGTTGGCAAAAAATGACTCTGAACAGCTTCCGATCCCTATAGGCATTAATAAAACGCAAAGTAAAGATGTGTATTGACGTAATTCGTTTAGATATTACAGTTCGACTACAGTAACCGGGCCGCTTTAATAACGAGAACTAAACACTTTTTAAAACGAAAATAAAGCATTCCAAAGTATAAATCCTAGCATATCTATGTGGGTTTCTTCATTTGAAAGAATTTTACTTTAAAATCGCCTTTTACCGAATCGAAACTCTCGAGCAGGTCGAAATGTTATTGTCTTGTAAATGACACTGCTTGGCTCAAGTAACCGTAAGTTGGAATGTTTTGTTGTCGTTCTACAGTGTGATTGATTCTAAGGGGCCCGGGCCGTTTACTGTAGTCGTACTGTAAATGTTGCATATATATATGCGCTCGCTGCTTAGGAGTGGGGGTGACATCTGGAGCATGGACCAGTTCAGGGATGCAAATCTCTGTTCTGTAGCTAACGATGTTGGAATCCCATTAGGAAAGTGCACTAGCTGCTTAGGCATGGAAGTGACATCTGGAACAGAGACCAGTTCAGGGATACAAATCTCTGTTCTGTAGCGAACGATGTTGGAATGCCATTAGGAAAGTGCGCTCGCTGCTTAGGCGTGGGAGTGACATCTGGAGCAGTGACCAGTTCAGGGATGCAAATCTCTGTTCAGCACAGATGCATTTCCAAATAATCATCGACAAGCTGAAGAACAGTGGTTTCACCTAGAAAGGCATCTACAACAAGATGAAGGTCTAAAAGCAGTTTACACTGAAGACAGACTCAAGACAGACATTGACGGACAGACAAGGATTTGTGAAGAAAGTACAGAAGATTGAATTGGAGACTGACAATCCAAGAGAGCATTATATTATGCATCAGCCGGTCAGATATCCACACAAGCCAGACAAAGTACGAAGAGTATATCATTTTTAAGCGAAGTATCAAGGCGTACGTGTCCCTCAATGAGCGAATATTCACAGATCCAGACTTGCTCAATCTCCTGGTTGGTGTGCTAACAAGATTTCGCACTGGCAAGCTGTTTTGCAGCTGATATTGCAGACATGTTCCTGAAATGAAAGTTAAGGCTGAAGATGAGGCATCACTTCGTTTCCTGTTCAGAGAAGCAAGAAGATCAACCACTGGAAATTTACAAGTGTGTCAGACGCCCCTAAGGAGACTATACCATCAAAACATGTTGCAAAGATCACTGATGAATTTTCTCAAACAGCCGAAGCAGCTGAAACAAATTTTTATGTTGATGATATCTTTGGCTCAGTTAATGACAAAGAACAAGCTATTAAGTTAATCCCAGATCTGACTCAACTGCTCTCCAAAGGTGGATTTAAGTTTACCAAGTGGATGGGTAATGACAGTGAAGTCAAGAAGTCAGTCCCAATGCAGGATCAATATAAAGGTATCAAGGATTTCCAGTCCAATGACACAAGTATGACCAGAACACTTGGCATAGCCTACAACCCCGAAACGGATTGTTTTGTTGTAAACATATCTTCCAAAGATCCAGCATCAACACCAAGAGAATTTTCGAAAGCCGTGACTAAAATAAGAAAGTATTGGGTTATAGTTGACAAGGTCGAATGCCGATAAACCATAATCATTCATAAAATCCTGCTCTCCTGGCAGCAAAATCGTGAACCAAACTACACTTTTGACTATTCATAAAGATAGTTAACTACATGTGTTCCACGTTTCAACCAAATAGATAATTTACTTTAAAAACCTTATTCTCGGATCAACGAATAACTGTATACCTAAACAACCTATTTTCAACCTATTTGTCAATTTATTCAGAGTTTTACAACTCTCAACTGTTCTATAATCACGCGATACGTAGTTGCCTGGTTTCTTTGCAGGACTAGTTTTAGCACCTGGGTACAGTCAACTAACATTTTAGGAACAATGTAACATGTTGAGCTTTAAGCTTCCAACGGTTTGGCAATGACGCACAGAAGGGAGAACGATTGATGGTGTGTCAGTTTATTTGGGACGACATCCAGCAATGTGACGAAATCGGAAGCGGAACGTTTGGTATGGTGAAAAAGGGAACGTATGGTGAAAAAGGGAACGTATCGTGGGAAAACTGTAGTCGTAAAGTGACTAAAAAGTCAAAGCCCATTGGATGCTGCTGTGTTTATAAAAGAAGGGAATCTCCTTAAGTCACTGAAGCATGAGGATGTCGAGAAGCTCAAGGGGATGGTGCAAATCACCATATGCACCTTTTGCTGGACTACGAATACTTTAGTTTAGGCTTTTCGGTGAACAAACCAAAGTCACTAATTTCCTTCAATTTTTGAATTTAGTTGATTCTTTTCTCGCATGTTTTCTTAACAATAGCCAAAGATGTGTATCGCGCACTGGCCTACCTCTACGGGCAAGATGTTGCTTACAGAGACCTCAAACCGAGCAACATACTTGTGAGCAATACCCACTACAGTGCATTAGACCAGGAGGACGTGGCACAGGTTTTAAAGGCGAATCCGCTCACGTGTAAAGTGACTGCCTCTGGGGAAACCAGATCGAAGCTCGTTCAAACGACGATTGCTCTTCACACTCGCAAAGAGAACACAGAGAAGGGCACTCTACCATATACATGGCACCCAAGCTGATACTGGATGAAATCGAAAGTACATGTACATCACTAGAAGACATTAAGAAAATTGACATAAGGGCCCTCGGGATGACATTCTTTCTCATCATTAATCCTGTTTTGGTGGCCCCATATCAAGTGGAATTGATGGAGGGAAAAGTAGGTAAGGCATACAGGAAGGTTACTGAGAGATTAATGCGGGAAAGAAAGAAGCCATGAACGGCAGATGTATTAGTATTTGAAAATGAAAATTTGTTCTTAAAATAGTAATGGCAAAGTCCTTGAAATTTGGGTGGCTGAAGCTGTTCAAACCATGACAGTAATACCGTTTTTACCAGTCACAGAAATTGCAGAACCCAGGTTGGAGAAATGACTTTCAAACTGTTTTTTTAATTAATTTGTAGGATTCATGGTTTGCCAAACTCCATGACAAGTTCCGAAACGAACGGAAAGGCAACAGTGACCCAGAAGTTGTATTACACAAACGTGTCAGGAAGGCAGAAGAGCCCAAAATAAAGGCATCTCTAAGAAGGGGTGCCATTAATTGGGAGCCGCCGTTCCCAGAAGACGAAGACGAGGCTTCCATGAAGAGGCATAAAGAGTTTCTTCAAAATGAGTAGGGGAGAAGAACTCCAGATCAAGATAAGATTAATAGGAGAATGGCAATCACCTTCCCAGAGCGGAGAAAAATTATGAACAGCCAAGTCCCGCTAGCAGACATTCGATCAGAGTATCCTGCACTATTTGACTTTGACCAGGTAAGATTATACATAATATATACTCCCAGTAATAAGCCATGTAGATCAGGTGAAACAACAGAGGGCGCAACTTGAGTGCTATCCGATAGCCCAGGACTAGTAGTTTGGCTTGTCAGGCTAGTGGTTCCTGTTCACAGGTTGCCGAAAGGGGCAGGGTAAGCTGTTTTTGTTTTTTTTCATTGTGCCCTGCAATAGGAGAGAGTTCACCTATGTCTTAATATATAATGGTAAATAGAATGATAAGCTTAGAGGTCTTGAAAACTACTGAAATGGGAAATCACTAATGATTTCTGAACCATTTACATCATGTACATTGCAAAAGTAAGTTTTCATTCTAAATATTGCAACTGAATTGACTTAAATAATTGATTGAAAGGCTTGAAGAATAGATATATTTTGTTTTTGTGGACATAAAAAGAAAATGGGAAATTGGCTATTAGATAATTTGTTTGAAGAAGAAAATTGTGTATTATCTCTACAGATTGTTGAAGAGTTTGAAACGATTCTTGGCCTCAACTGAAGTGTGTTAGATGTTTTCAAGTGTAATATCTCGCAAATGGCTGACAGCATCTTACTCCTTGCTAAGAAGCAAAAGAAAAATAATAATATAATAAAGAGTTACCTGGAGAAGTTAGAGGGATATGGAAAACACTCTAGGTAAGGGGCTGTTACAAAGAGACTACTTTATGTATACATATATACAGCAGGGATTGAAAATTCCGACCTTGTCAGCATGCTATAAAATTTGCAATTTTGCAACCAAATTTCCGTAAGTAGTTGCACTTTGGTAACTTAACTTTGTTTAAATTTCAAGCCCCAGCTGTACAGTATATTATTATGACTGGTGCAGCTATAAAGTGCTAAAAAATGCACTTGCTCGCCAGGCAAGTGTCACATGTTCCCCTTACGAGATTTCTGAAGGATAGATTCATTGCTTGATAAGAATATAATTCTATAGTATTTTCAGTTGTAGCAAACTCGGATTCTTTAATAATGGGACTTTTGAAATGAAGAATGAAACATTTTTATTAATGAACTTCAAGCCCTAGCTGTACAGTATGTAAGTTAGGTTAACTTTACACACTTGGTCCAGTCCCTTTTTCAATTCCGGAAAGTCCACTTCCCCCTAGTCTAAGTTGAAAATTTGCTGGAATAATGTGACAATATTTTAGTTCGCCATCTACAATCTTATGACGACGGTTTCATGGTTGCACTATTGTTACACGATAAAAGATCTATTGTAACCATGAAATATCAAAAGATACAAGATGGTGGCAGCCAAATGGTTTATTTTGTGTTGAAGATACAGGCCACTAAATTCAATGCAAAAAATGACTCTTACATGTACTTCTATCAATTTTTTATACCCCCGGTAATCTAAAATATACATGTAATCTAAAAAAAAAGCAAAAATTTAGACAACATTGGCAACAATTTAACAGCAATTTGTTCCAAAAGTATGGGTTTCCTTTAAAGAAAATATGACTAAAAGTTATTTAATGAAATAGTTGGGTAGTATACATGTAAGTACATGTAGACTATACATTGCAATTAAGCTGTGCATGTCCCAGTTGTCCAAATAGGTGCATGGTTATACATGTACCACTATCAACCGGATAAATCCCCATCCAAATAGATAGGGTTTTATGTGATGGATAGTCAGCTATCCACTCTTATAACCAGGGCCATACATTCACAAGCCCACTTTTGTTATATTATTCACTTGCCACACACATAGGATCCAGCTTGGAGGCACATGCTGATGTTTGATTGTTTAATTCTCAAATGAAATGCTTTTTTATTATGCCGATTTTTGCTGCAGACGAGAAGACCGAGATTGCAATTGCTGTTCTGCCACTTCTTCAGAGCAAAAACAAGAAAACGAAAGACTGCAAAGACTTTGTGGATTTTGTATCTGTAAGTACCAACCTTTAATCAAATGAGGGATTGCACATTTCTCTTCTGATTAATAATAATTATTTCAAATAATGATATTTTGGTAAATTGATCCCATCAAAAAAACTTAACATCAGAATGAGACTATTGTTGAGTTAGTATGGCTGTAGTAATCACACACAGCAGTACCGGTTAGAGCTTTTATGAAACCAGGACTGTTATTTTTGGATGACTGCACTAATTCAGTTTATAAAATGAGTTCACTATAAAACAGCTAGTTAATAACTCCATATGAAAATCATCATGTGAAATTGCACATTTTGGCCAGTCTGCATTAAACTGAGAACGTGAAAAAACAAAAGTAATTGTTTGACGAGATTCTTCTTCTTCATATCTCATTATTAGTCCTGGATTTCTGAGGTCTCTATCTTCCAGTGAAGAATAGGCCTATTTATAAAATGACATTTTTCATATTAGCTTAAAATGCATAATATTATAAATAATGACTGTATCAAAGGATATAAACCTGGGGTAAGTTTCCCTGTGATGTAATTTCGAGAACATGAGGGAAATAAACAAGAGAATGTGTGTTCAGTCTGCAGGTATTCCAATATTCAATCATTTTTGTAATAGATTCAACGAAAAATTCACTCACAAGAGAGTATAGTTTGGATGCTGATTGAGATGATTACAGCAATTCAGATGTGTCAGGATCTAGTATTGGTTTATTTATCTTTGATTGAATCAACCAACTGTAATCAGAAGACCCAACATTATATTGATGAGCCGATTGTAGATGAGGAATAGCTTGAATTCGAGAAGTAGAAGTGGCTGAAAGCACAAGTCATGAGCTACAAAATCGATTTCATGACCCATAGAAACATATGTAGTAAGTCTAATAATATAAGTATGAATTGTCGTTAAACCTTTTACAAAAAGAAGATAAAATATTGGAATACCCGCAACCTGCTCACACGTTCTCATTTATCTTCCTCGTGTTCTCGAAATAACACCACAGGGAAACTCATTTTCCCATCGTCATTTTCGAACCAGAAGTGAAATTTCATGTTCTCAGGCAGTTAAAAAAACGCTTAGGAAATTCAGACAAAAATACACTTAAGTTCTCATACAGCAAGTGAAGGATTGAAAAAATGTACAGTAATGTCAGGTATTTTATTGTTGATGCAAGGAAAATATAACACGTATTAATGCAATGATTGTTTTACATATTGTAAACAGGAAGACTGCAATGTAAAAGAAGCAGCAGCAAAGAGGAAGAGTGACCTGCCGAGCATTATTTTCAAGGGAGACCTTGAATCTTCTGATGAACTCTTCATCATTGCTGAGGAGCAACTGCTCTGTAAAGTTAATGGAAGACTTGTTGATGCCACTCTGGGTCTAATGGGTGTATACTATGTCTTTATGTACAATTATCCATTGGGCCTAACAAATTTCTATATAAAAACTTCCATCATCCATTATTAGTTTTCTTACTGATATTAATTCAATTAAATAAATACAAATTATTTTGGTGGCCATTTTTTTCTACTGCTGGCATTAGAGGGGTTCTCCCTATAATGAAATAATGGAGATTTTTGACACAGACAGGTTTCTGTTAATTATTTTTGTGCTTATTTTGCATCCTGTTTGTGTTATGCCAGGCTTCTCATATTAAGATTCTGAACTAAATATATAAACTCTTTTGTACAGCAGGAGTGTCAAAAGTTGCTTTCGAATGCGATTGGTTGGTTATCCATGATTACTTTGCCTTGTGATTGGTTCAAGTAAAACTAATTGTGAATTGCTTCAGTTTGTTACTTGCTCCTGTGATTGGCTCACTGGTTTTAGTTTTTTGACACTATTGAAAACTGATATCTTCCATAGCGAAATGTGAGATGTGTTCACAATCATCTAAAACAAATTACAAAAAATGTAGTTTTGGTGGGTACTCCTATACCTTAGCAAAAACCTGTTTAATTTTTTTAAAGTTGAAATCTATTGTAAGGTTAAAGCCCGATGTACGTAGTTATTAGAGATGAATATAATCAAGTAAAGGTTGTCAGCTGTGTGATGGCGTCACATACATTGTACTACAACTACCATACTTTTTTTGCTTGGTTCCTTTTTCTACATTAATTTAGACCATTGTCTTTACATTCTGAAAACAGTTGATAAATTTTAATGAAAAGGATTTAGTAGTTGTAGTAAAATGATGCCATAATACAAATGAATGGCTGAGTGGGAAAACATATTTTAGTGATTATTTTGGGTTGCCAATGTTTTTAGTCAAAAGTGAAAAGAAATGACTTATTTCACTTTTGACTTAGAACTTTTCAACTCGGTCCTTCAAATGTCATGTTATAATTATAAGGTTAGGTAATTTTATCTATAATTATATACCTAATGGGTATTACAAACTATCAAACAATGTTGGCCCTTTGCTTTATGACTTCTGCATGTTGTAAACTACTACCAGAATTCTTTGCACTGATCAGTATATTATTATGTATATATATATATATATAGTTGCTCTAAATGTTTGTATTTAAATACACGTTATTATAATTTTGATTATTAATTAGGTTTAAATCAGCAAATTTATCACTACACTACAGTTTCTAGACTAGATCTTATCCCTGCTGGTTGTACATGTTGATGTCTTAACTCATTAGTCACCAGCAGTTAAGATTCTTGCTATTTTTTACAGAGATTTTAATAATTATTTAAAGTTATTGTTCTTAACGTAAGATTAATGTATATTTGAAATTTGCCAAGCTTGAATAAGGTGAGTAAAGTGGATGTAATTTGTGTTGGTTGTTTTAACCCCAAAATAGGGTGAGCAGTACTATGGATGTTGAGTAGCGGTTACTAAGTTACTCACGCTTACTCATACGTATGCGTAACAGTTACTCAATAATAGAGGTTATATATACTCAATATATAGAGTTCCTATGGATTCAATAATTTACTCAGATTTTTGAGTAACAATAACTCTTCACTCAGAATTTTATTCAAATTACAAAAGTGGAACCACATTAAAGGATTTGCTGGGCATCACACCAGCTGGAGCAGTGTCATTTAGGTGTTTACCAGGGTTATCAAATTATTAATTTCCAATTCATGAATTAGAAAACTTGGATTATTTATGGTCTTTGTAAAACTCATAGACAACATAAATGACATTGTTCATTAAAACGGACAAAAGTATTCATGCACAGAGTACATTTTGTGTGAATTATTTCATGAAATAAATTATTGATAATCAAAATAGAGGCACTGTCAACCCCCAAATGATAAACTTTAATTTTCATGAAAAAGACAAATTTAAGACAATTTTGATGAAGGATGGCAAAGATTCGCGTGGATGAAAAATACTGCTTTTAAGAGAAATTTATAGCAATTTTTAATTCGGTTCGCTGTAACCGAAATCAAGTTTCTAGGATTAAACGGGCCGTATCGGCCTTCATTTTTGATGCCATTCAAGCAGCTCGAACTTGGATTGTGGGCTTCCTGTGGCAAGTGAAGAAAACAGAATCCTCGAGCCACAGGTAACCCAATTTCATTTTTTCGGCGGTTTCTGATACTAGAGATGTCTGCAGAGGAGGCTGAGCTATGAAGAAATACGCACGCTAATCAACAGATCCTCAATACTTGAATGTTTAATTCAGAATTGGATTACAGGAAAGGGCTGGTTGAGACGGCCCCTATAAGCTTTATCCACTTTAATCTTTGCCATCCTCTATCGAAGAACATTGGAAAGCATACCAGGAAATTCACAAAGTATTTCTCTTCGATCTCGGGGTGTTATTTTCGTAGTTTTGTTTTAAATAAAGTTGAAGGTTCAATTCGATTGACATTGCCTCTTAATTCTTAGAATATCCTTGTAGACATACAAATAGGAAAACATTCCCTACGGATAGCTATGATCGATGGAAGACTTTACCTACATAGAAGCGCAAGCACATCTTACCATACTCTGTACTTGAATACAAGTCCGCCCACCATATAATTTCCAGTTCTCGAGACGGAACCCCTTTCTGACTTTCGCGCACCCTCAACTCGCTGCTGCATGTCAACTGCTTTGCTCGAGATTGGACACGGTTCATCGCTGCTTGAATGGCATCTTCTGGCGTATTTATTTCGACGATTGGTTCGTTTCTGAGTTCCTGGTCTCCACTCCACATGACAGATTTCTTTAAATCGATCCCCGTGTCGAACATGGCAGATTAAGTCTTTCGATTTGAAATATCTTGAATGAAATTCTCATCGTAGACGATGTCATTATTGGCGCCCTCCAGTGACTTGTGTCCTTCACAGAGTAGACTTCTCGCCTGCCAAAGTCGACGAGAAATTGCTGGAAATATGTCACTGGCACATAGTCCATCTCTATTTTGTGCCATTTAGCTATAGAAAATTAAAGTAAACTTATGTGAGAAGTCGGCGTAACGACGAATCCGTAACGACTGTCCGTATAATATTCTCATTTTGTAAACTATAGTATGCCAACAACTTACCTCGAGATTTTGGATGATGAGCATTATTGATCCTTCTTGTCACACTGCTCAACCAGGTCTTGTAGGAACGGTAGCCGGTTGATCGTTTAGCCATACTTTTCGGCTTAGGGAGTATAGCCACAGTTCCATTTCGCAAAAAGGAAAATCTCTCTGGAATCTTCCTTTTAGGATGTTTCTCTTTCCAATGTTTTTTCAAGGCAATTGTAGTATTGCACTTATGAGCGCATATTTCGCAAGAAACCATAAAACTTATAGAAGGCATTTTGCTTCAGCGTTTTCACAGCGTCATAAGTACTTGTGAACGGCCAAGGGAAAGTATTGCATTTTTCACACTCTTGAAAACATGGATTGTGATTGGCTGAGGGGGGATGCCAACCGGAAATTAATACTGCGTTTGTGATTTATTCACTTTAAAAAACGACTGTGTTAGGATTTTAAGAATAATTTAGCAAACGTTCAAGCAAAGACTTCTTTGAAATTTAAGTGTATAAGCTATATAACGATCTAGTATTATGGAGAATGACCCTGCAGATGATTATCGACGAAAGCTAAAGTTTATAAAAAAACACAAGACAAAACAGTGGAGGCCTCGAAAGAAAGCTAACGTTAGAGCGGCGAAACACGAGGAGGCAAAACATTGCGAATGCCATAAGCAAGGAGATGATCGCGAAGGCCGCAGAATCGATCCAGCCGGAGAAAAGAGTTAAACTAGACCACGATAAAGTAGACGTTGCTACTCAGGTAACTTCCATGGCGGTTACTTCGATAAACTTGCCCCACAAATCAAGTGATTCGTATTCGCGTGGACGTGACATGATTGAGGCAGCCCGTAAGATGGTGGGAACTGAAAACGCGGAACTGAGAAAAAGAAAGAAACGTGTTCCTGCACTTCCTGCAACTGAGAAAAGGGGTTATGACCCAGAGAAAAAACACCCACAGCAAGTAAATGGTCAAGTCAAAGAACTAGATCAAAGCTTAATTTCAAGGCTTGAAGGAATAACAGCTCTTGGCACAGGAACATTCGGGACATGCTTCTTGGCCAAATACCGAAACATGAGAGTGGCCGTGAAAGAATATTTAGATGATGGAGGGGAAAAAGCCAAGGCAGAAAAAAGCCAAGGCAGATAAAAAAGAAGCTAAAGTTATCCAGGATCTCTCTGATCACAAGGGATTACCATTTTTATTTGGAATGTGCACGCAGAAGAAACCTGTGCAAATTGTTCTGTTATATCACGGAGAAGGGAAACAAAATCTCACTATCTATCAAGCCGCTAAAGCCAAACCCGAGCTAAGTAAATCAACTTGGAACGCGATCTAAAGCCAAACCCGAGCTAAGTAAATCAACTTGGAACGCGATATTTTCTTTGACTGTTGACGCTCTCCAACAGGTTCACCTATGTGGGTTTGTCCACAATGATCTTAAGGCGAATAACGTTGTCCTTGAGAAGTGCAGGAGGGAATCCGACGAAAGCGAGGATCAGTACAATCCAGTCATCATTGACTTTGGGCGAAGTGTTAAGGCAAACTTAGCCACACCAAGTGCGCCAAAGCCAGCGTAGCTCCAGCAAGCGAACAAAAACTCTTACATCGCTCCTGAAATAACTAATGGAACGGCGCCACCCAGCTTCAGGAGTGATATTTACTCTTTCGCAAAAATGATACTGTTTGTATCAAAGCACTGTTCTTTTCAAGTGCCATGTTTAATTAAACAGTGTTTGTCACTGAAACCGGATGAGCGACCGTCATTAGCGGTTGTTAAGGCGTGCTTTGTTTGATTATAATGCTTAGCTAATAATAGTGGACTCGCTGCATCCACTAACTGCTTGCTATCTAGAACATCCAGACGTTTACTGAAAGTGTTTCTTGGACTTATGATTTTTTGTATAAAATATTATCGCTATCTTCTCTTCGCGTTTTGGCTCGGTAGTTTCAGATAATGAAAGTCCAAGGGTGCGTGTTCCAGAAAAAAAAATTGATCGAGTAGCCTGGAAATCGTTCTAAATTTATTAAAGGAAAGATTCTGGGCATCACATCACAGTCTCTATTTTTCTATAATATTACAGGCCAAATGTAGTTTACAAAAGAAAGGTGAACAAGTTTCTCTCCTGCAACGCAACAGCAACGCAATAGCCTCCCCCGCAGTAGTTTTTAGGGGCTCATACCCATGTCAATGTTCTGAAAATAATGATATTACATGTGGTACGTTCAGAAAATAGAAAAAATTGATTTGAGGGTTCTTTATTTGGTTTATAATGTAGGCTTATGCATGTGACAAAAGAAAATTACTAGTTCAAAATAGTTAAACATTCTCGAGGATGCTATATAATCTGATAGTACTGTTGCAGCTATATTATATATTTAACAAGAGCCCATCTGGGCTTACACTCGGGCCACATGAGATTGAAGATCAAATACACTTTCATTTGAAATCCTCTTAGTAATAACCAAAGTGAAGAATTATTAGCTGAATTTAGCAGTCTTTAGGAGTGGCCGGTAGCGCGGTGACTTTCATTCTCTGCTCCCCTAGTATATATGTAATTTAATATTTTTATTTTTCGTTGAACACACTGCATTTGAGCAGGCATATATTCATTGTTTTGAACCCGATAATTAACCGTACTACCGTACTTCATGGTCCCTTTCTTTCAGCAGCCCTTCACCTCTCAAAAGCTTGCATTTTATTGGACCCCACTTGGACTGCACTGACAAAGAATTGCATTGTTTTAGGGTTAGGGTTTGTATTGTTTCAGGGTTAGGCATTGTTTGGATAGCCAGTACTATTCTACGTTCCGAGGAGGTGAAGGCCGCCCCCTTTCTTTAGTAGTGGGTTGTCGGTCAGGTGATTGTAAACTCTCGTCATTTAGCACAGAAAATGTATTCTGATGAATAGGGATCGGGTTGTCATGTAAGAAAGATGGCTCTTGAACAAACTGATTCGTTGCTAAAGCTTTAGTAGGTTGGGTAGTCTCGGAACACTGGAGACCTTGGTCTTTCATTGTCTTCTTTTTTGTATTCTTGATTATTTTTTTTAAGTTTGAAAGTCGGATCTCAGCTTTATTATAAATATCCGCTTTCAACTCGCCATTTTCAACTTCTAGGTCAATAATATGTGATGACAGCATCTTGATTTCGGTCTTGTATATCTTGCTGCACTAATTTGTCTTCCAAATGACTGAGTTTCGTTTTGATGTGACGAGAGTAAGAATTCATTACGCATACAGTTAGGTCAGCCTCCATGTTACAAATCAAGGTCATTAAATCAGCGAGAGAGTTCTTATTGCGGGCTAACAAATATCCTCGTGAAGAATCTCAAGAATTCCGTGTCTTCCGGTTTGAATTTGACTCATGTGTATGTTGCTTTTGGAGTTTCGAGGATATGTTGATACAAAACTACAGGCTCTTGGGGTTTTTCATTGACTTGTGAACGTGCAGGCTCTTGTAACTTGTTTTGTTTTCTTAGTATAACATAAAGTGTTAAACATGTTCATGTTCTCAAGCATGTCGCGCGTGACCTCTGTTTCTTCATTCATTAAGTGCTCTACTTTCATCTGTAATCTGGGAAATTCTATCTTTGCCCATGCCTTGGCACATAACTATTCCTGTTGTTAAGTAGACGTGGATGATTATAAGTAAAATCCTTCGACAGCTTGTACCGTTTCCGCTAGGTCAATATCCTCGCTGGAACGAAATAACTTGATCTCGATACTCTCTGATCCAACTTACGGTAAATTTAAATCTCTGACAGTTTTTAAGAGACTCATAACATTGGTCTTGAAGTGCCTTCACCCAAAATAAGATGTTCTCCTCGGATGTTTTAAATGCAGCACAGCGAGCCGATGGCTTATAGATTCCAATATATATTTCTTTGGCTTCAGGTCATCGTACGTGTCGTATATAAAATCACTGGCCATCTGGGTAAAAAACGCGGTCCTTCGGCTCCGACAATAGCGCCAGTTGAAATATCCTGAGCCTGTTGGAAGGCTTTCGCACGAGTGAAGTTAAATAAAACATTAAACTGGCTTACATTTGAGAGATTAGAGAGAAAGTTCCTCGCGGGTCTTCCGCCATCTTGCTTTACTGTATTAAATTCTGTAAATAAATTAACCTGGCGATTGTTGCGTGACCAGCACAGTGCAATCTGATTGGTGTGAATTTGACCTTTAACGCATGCGCAGAAATTTTGTGACACCCAACAAAAAAAAGAACGGCTTGTATTTTAAGACTCGGTGCTGCCACAGGCAGCCCGAGTAATTACTGCAAATTGCTCTCTTCCAGAATATGTCATCGAGTACACATTCATTGTCTCCATCATCAACGCCACTGCACTGCTCATCTCCCTCCACTTCATTCAAAGCCTCTGATGATTCACTGTCACTGCCATCTTCTCGCTCATCAACACCTGTATCTGACAACCCATCAACTCCAATTATCGAGAAAAAGACCCCCTCAGTCTCTCCAAAAGCTGCGTTTTAGAGCGCACCAGAGCCAGATACCCAGAGTACACAGTTGATGGTATGTGTTAAAGTTATTTTACAGAAAAAGCAGGTTTAAAAAATTATTTTTTAATTGGTATCAAGACCTATGTAGACAGGGTTTAAAAACATTTTAACAAGATCAAAATCCATTCACTAGTTTATTAAGGCCTATAAACTAGCTAGGCATTTCTAGTTATTAACACATTATGTATCCATTTCAGTTTTCAGCAGATGTTACTTCTAAGCTGAGGAAGAAGGTGTTATCCACAAATAGAAGAAATGAATTCACAAGGGATATCTGGCGCTTTAGGAATGTTCTTGAAAATCTTGCCAGTTCATGGGGAATAAAATAAATATAATTATTCTAGAGTGATTTAAAGACAGCAAGGTTGAAATATAACGACAAGGAAAGTTGTAAACATATTGCGATAGCAGTTGGCATCTCTTCTGAAGTAGTTTTGCTTCAGGTACGAGCATCAGTGAACTCTATAACTCCACCTTCCCCCCTCCTCTCACCCCCCCCCCCCAAAAAAAAGGTATCAAAGTTTGGGGTGCAGCCAATACGCAGCCATTTACGGTACTGATTTACCAAGTGGGGGAGGGTCAGATGGTAAAATATATGCTGGTGCTATATGTGATTTATGGGCATTGAGTAATATTTTGAAAATTGTCAAATTGCATTCGCCTAAAGGTTCGTACAATTATGAGAATTAAATTGTAAAATATCAGTGCCCATAAATTGTGCAATTTCCTCAACTTTTTTACTTGTGTGTATGTCATCCATTTATTTTCTGGTACGATGTATTTCAAAGGTTGGAGAAGGAAAAACTCAAAGAGACTGAAGCTTTTCAGAACACAGAATGTTTCATGGGGCAAACAACAGCTAATACACAGTGAACATTCGGCAAGTTTTACTTAATTTAACACTTACAATATAAGTGTCAACTCTCTACTGAAAAGTAGTCAAATCCTAAAACAAGGAACAAGGCTCATCAGGAGTTCTGGTAATGCTACATTAAGGTCGGTACACACGAAGGGACAAGTTCCAGGGATCGTCTGAACTAGGAAAAATCTCGAGCTCGTCGCGGGGACAAAATTTTGTCCCCGGGACTTGTCCCTTCAAATCAAACTGGTTTGAATTGAGGGGAAAAGTCCCGGGGACAAAATGTGATTGTCCCCTCGTGTGAACTGTTCATGCAACATGTCCCTGGGACAAAATGAAAATAAACCAATCGCAAAGCATCATTTCACTCTCCCAAATACGCAAGCGCGGATTCTGTTTCAAAATGGCGTATGAGTTGGAAAGAGGTGTTGAATGCAACGAGTGGAATGTTACTGGAACAAGAATACTGATTCAATTTTATAGAGAAAATCGACTTCTATGGGACAAAAATCATAAAGACCATGGAAACAAAGCGAAAATTAGGAAGGTTTTTGCACCTCTGTTGGCAAAATTCGAAAAGGCAAGTACTCCACGAACGCTAAATGATATCAAGAACAGCTGGCATGGTCTCAGGAGCTCTGCACTCCGATACATGAAGAAGTCTGGTGAAGATATTAAGTGGACATATTGGGAAGATATGTCCTTTTTAAGAGAGTATACTGAAGAGGAAATGGCCACGGAAGAGAATGAGTCAGTGGAGCTGTGAAGAAACAGGTATAATTTACTGAATCACGACAAAACGGATATCTAGTGATAACTATATAATACAGTGGGACTCCCCCCCCCCCCAAAAAAAAATAATCACTTCCCCCCCTACCTCCACCCCCTCCCCCGTAGACTATGTAAGAAATACTGTTCCAAACCTTCTGGTATGTCCACAGTATAAATAATGTGTTTGGCAAAGGATAAATTAGAAAGTATATTTTCCTCATATTTGAATGAGCCTGGGGCCTCATGAATTCTAACTCTGAATTTGTAACGATCAAATCTTTGTGTGAACGCTGTCAGTAACATCTTAATTTGCATAATGATGTGCATTTTTCCTAGTACCATACAAGTGAAAACATTTTGTTTATTGTTTTTACTGACTATTTGCAGAGATATTCTTCATTTGGTATCTGTCCTCTTGGATGATGTCATATATAATTTAATTTGCATATTCTAAATACCTTAAATCTCTGGAACGAGATAAGATATGGACAAGCAATAAAAAACATTCTTCCTCATTTCAAAATGACTTTCAAATGCCATAAATTTGGGATCGTAATTTTAATGATAAAAAATTCATTTCATTGGCACTTCCCTTTGCAATTTCCTCACCACTTCTCTCCCCAAATAATTACAAAAATGAACTGACAGTATTACCTGCTAGTAAACCAGTATTATTAGAACATGAGGGGAATAACAAAAAAAAATCAAAGCGTTGTATAATAAATACCTTATTAGATAGTTTTTCAGGTAATATGGGCTGACATTTTTACTTGTAAAATATCAGCCTGTATTACCTGAAAAAAAAAAACATTTAATAAGATGTAGTATATATTATTGTTTTCTTTGATGCTAGATGTATGAACTGCCTATTATTATTGTTGTTTCAGAAATCCTCATTAACTGGTATCAAGATAATGAATGCTTGTGGAATCATAACATTATAGAGTACCATCAGAGTAGAAACAAGGATTTACTATATATTACTGTAAAAGAACTTGAAGAAATATTTCGTGCTGAAAACATCAAGTTTTGAAAACATTTAAGCAAGAGCATGCTAAGGCATCTGTTAAGCCAACAGGATCAGGCACAGCAGACATATACAAACCTTCATGGGAATTTTATGAGCAGCTTAAATTTGTGACTGTCATCTGTGATGACACAGACGAAACTGTCAATTTAATTGTGGATCCTACAAAACCAAAAGTGAGGAAGATTTCTAAACAGCAGCAATGTGATGTCCGTGAAGAAAAGAAACTTGAATTGTTTTCACAGGCAGTAATGGCAATGAGAGAGCCTTCCGCCCACAAGGAAGAATTAAATTTCTCAGGGGTGTACACAGCCCTTCTCGACGTTTTGGCTCTTATACATCTAGTGATACAAGCAAAAGTTATCGACAAAGCTCAACTGTTCCTCCTGACATGCAGTTGCATTCTTACTCTTCCATGGATTATTATATGCAGTGACATTATCATGATTTGGTATGATGCCAAAATGTACTGAGATTCATTTGTTCGATTACGAAGTTACCAGTTATATTAGTTTTCTTGATACTTCTGTTCATGCTTTAATTTTCTGATCAGCATTGGGTACAAACATGACAGAATCCTTTTATTGTAGTGGACTGCTCATTATTATTATTCAGGGGGACTTAGGAGAAATAGGGTCCCTGAAGATTTTGTGACTGCAAAAGGGGAACTCTAAAATAAACAAAAGGAAGGAGAAAGGGAGCTTTGGAAAATTATATTTATGAATCTGGGGAAGAGGGGCTTCAAAGATTTGCAGTATCTCAAGGGGACTAGAAAAAATGAATCTCTTACAGTTTACTTCTCAGGGGCCCCTGTACAATAAATAATGAGCAGTCCCTTAGCCTGATTATATTTCCTGCCATACCATACCATACCTGTATTAAGCGGTCAAAAGCCATTCGATTAATGCAAGAATCGTTATTATTCCATCATGTCTGGAAGCTGACCTGCCGAACAGTGAATTGGTAATTGTGACCTTGGATTACAACAATTGAAGAGGGCAACCTAGAAAGAAGAACACTTAGTAAGAATCGATTTTCTAGCAATGGAATTAAAAGGTAAGTTCATTCAACTCTTTTAAGTTATGATTATTGTTAAAAACTGCTGGTTCAATAGGTTTCTGCTCGAGATTTTGCACTATTGTCGAAGAGTAAGACTTGACTGTTTACAAATTCATGTTGTCATTCACACCGCTCGTGTCAAGCACTGAGAAGATAACCCAAACTAATTATCATATATGTTTTAGATCAATGGAAACTTGTATCAAAAACGAAGCTTCTGAATTATACCACATATAAAATATATTTTTCAAAAAAGTGCTCTGAAATAAGGTTTTCAAATTAGCAAACAGCGTATTTAAGTGGGCTCTCAGGATCTTGAGAATAAAGCTATAATCTAATTATTGCACTCAAACAGTTGATCAATCCGAATTCGAAAAATGCGAAGCTCCTTTAGCGTTTGTACAGGGCAAGGTTAGAGAGACCGGGAAAATCACTTTTATTTCAGGCTGTCTCGGATTCTCACAAAAGAATCCCAGCACGTTTACTAACTGACCAAAGCCTATTTTTCAACGAAATATGAAGAATTGTTTTTCATCTTTTGCCGCGGTTTGCTCGATATTAGTGGACAGTCACTCTTAAATAGCCTTAGGGGAGAAGGCAGCCTCTATATAAAGATTAACCAAACATTTTCTGATGATGATAGTCAGGTTTGTTTCATTTGTATTCAGTGTATTAGTATGTAGCTCAACAAAGAGCATGCAACTTAAATTTCCTCGGTCACCAGTTCCAAATGTGAAAAGAAAAATTCCCCTGAATAATTACATTAGTCCTTTTTCACGCAGGAGAGCAGTAGTGCTGCAGCTGTCCCCATTGTGACCCCAGCTGTACAAGGGACATCTGCTTCAGTAGTTGAGCTGTTTACTCTGTCAGGTGAATATTTCTAAATGTGATTCATCTGCATGGCTATCCTTTATGGATGTAAAGAACCTGTAACAATATACACGTTGATATCTGTTGACTGTTATTGTTATCTTTTTTAGCTAATACGCCACTTTCTCAACGTGCTATGTAGTGGAGGCGACAGCTGCAAACAGATGCAATTGATCAGGTTGATAGTGACAATGAAAATGAAGGCAACAGAGATTCTCCTTCAAGAGAAAGAAATGGTGACTACATGTACATCTATCACATCCTTCATTTTTTAGTAAATTACTTAAAGGGACTATGTCAACTATTTTTAGCAACATTTTGAAAAGCTCAAAACCCCATTGAATCTTTCCCAAGATTACCTTAAAGTACTAGTAAATGCCTTTATTATCTCACGCTTGGACTATTGTAATAGCCTTCTATACGGCCTACCAAAATACGAACGTGTCCAAAATACAGCTGCACGTCTTATCACTGGAGTCAAACGCTATGATCATATCACACCTGTCCTTAAAGGCTTACACTGGTTACCGATTGATTCACGTATTGACTTGAAAATTCTCCTTACAACTTACAAGATCATTCATCATATTTGTCTACCCTCCTAGAAGAATACCGCCATACTTACAATCTACGCTCGTCCAGTCACTCCCTCCTTAATACCCCCTCCTCAAGAACAATAGCATATGGACAACGTGCCTTCTCCCTCGCTGCTCCCAAATTATGGAACTCTCTGCCGAACTACATTAAATTATCAACTTCAGTATCAACTTTTAAAACTGCTCTAAAAACTTATCTTTTCAAGAAAATATACATGTAGTGTCACCTTTTTTTATATTACATCTAATTATTCTTATCCATCCGTGTACAGTGTATGTTAGTATACACATATTTAGTATTTTAGCATTACAACTAACTATTTTTACCTAAATGTATTAAGTAATTCGTAGCAATATTTATTTCATCATGTAAGCGCATTGTGATTTTTGAATGCGCCATACGAACATTGTTATTATTATTATTATTATTATTATTATTGAAACTAACATAATCTTAGAAATAATGGTCTAGAGTTATTAGAATATTCTTTGTAAGTGAAGTAGAGCTATAGAAACGTTCATGTGGCTATAGATTGCAAGGATGGAAATGGATTACGATTACGAAAAACTTGAAAAGTTGGGCCATGATTTTCAGGTTTTGAGCTTGTCTTTGACGTTTAGCCATACATTTCACTCTAACTTATTCTCTTCTTATCTTAGTGTTCAAGGAGTGTTTTTTTGCATAATTAATGAAATTCTATCACATTCTGTCTGCAGCGATGATGACACAACGACAATTATCAAACTACTTTTTCCTAGGAAAGTCGCTAATAGGAACTACAGTCATTAGCTAGAAATATAAGTAACAGCCTATGGGTATAATTACGCCTGATTTTTCTAAAGAAAAAAATCACCACATCACGAACGAGCGCGTATAAAATAAAGGGGTGAATTAAAACTCTCATCAGTTAATATTTTTTTAAGAAGCAATGACCGCAAAATACAATAGCATAAAATACAGAAATTCATATTCAGAAATAAATGTAAGCTTTGAAACAAACTGTTTCGGCGGCCTTTCTGTCATTTTTCTAAGGATTCGGTTGGAGTACGTTTTTGGGGAGCCATGCGTGTGTGTCACAGTACATAGTGGGTGCTCCGCCGCAGTGATGAGGGGCTGAAGCGTTAACCACTCGGCCATCGTTCCACTAGTTCCTCCAGAATACGATATCATTTATGCTGTTATACGAATGCTGTCAATTCAAAGTGCATGCACTTGAGCTACGTTTCCTTTAATAACTGATGCATTTTTATAAGGAACCCTGTATTTCATGTCTATGGCCTCCACTCCAGCTTGTGCCCATTTTTTGGTACTTTACAGAAATACGCTGGGCCAAAGAATGAAAGCTTGGCTGCTATGCTTGCCTGTGTACAGCCGTTATAGTACCCCGAGTTAAGGCTACCATGACGGTAATACACAAGCTACCGCTATGCAGGTAATGATGTCTAATGAGTTACCTTTGTCATAAACTCGACTTTCGTATGTTGTATGTGTATGTTGTGTTCGTCGTGTTTACTACCCAAACTAAGTAAATAACTCGACTTTCGTATACGGTAGTAAACTTTACTAATTACTCGGGCCAGCGTAGGCTGGGCCCGAGTCAAGTTTCGCAAGTGTTTATTATTTTTATTTTTTATTTTTGTGTCGCTGTTTGGCGCTGTCAACCAATCAGATTTCACAGGAGTCCATTGTTTGATTCCCAACACGTGACAGTATCAACCAATCAGATTCGACACCCGCCGGTGTGGAGGCGCTGGGCAAAGTCAGCAACGGAGCGAAGATCTTAACCATTATTTTGCTGAAACCAAAGGTTTCTTCGAATGAAATACCAAGATGTTCAGTTATTCTAGGGCTGACAGGGCTTTCGATGGAAAATTCTCACTTTTACGAAAGGGGAGATGTGGCGATCCAATCGCACAGTCAGCTAGCACAGGAAAAAGTTCCCTCCATACCAACCTTGGTAAAGATGAAAATTGTTGGTAAACACATTTCCCAAGTTTGGGAATTGTGAATTACCAAGTTAATACCAACAAATAACAGAATTATTTTTTTATAAATTTTCCTGAAATTGGGTTATTGTTTGGAGTCGAACAAAAAAGCTAAAATTGGTAAATTTTCAAGTTGGTATTGGGATATTATGTTGGTAAAATGTTGGTATTGTACAAAATCCCAAAATCTGGAAAAATTAAAAACAAATATTTGCTTTATACCAAGTCCGGAAGAGTTGGTAAAGTTTTGGTAAACTATTTCCCAATATTGGGAATAATGTAATACCAAGCTAATACCAAGCAAATAATGGAAACAATGTTGTGCCAACTTCAGGGAAATTGGTATAATGTTGGTAATAATAATAATAGTCTTTAGCTGGGAAATTTTGAAGTTGGTAATGGGATATTGTGTTGGTAAAATGTTGGTATTGTACAAAAACCCCAAAACTGGAAAAATGAAAAGCAAATATTTGCTTTATACCAAGTTCGGAAGAGTTGGTAAAGTTTTGGTAAACTATTTCCCAATATTGGGAAAATGTAATACCAAGCTAATACCAAGCAAATAACGGAAACAAGGTTGTGCCAACTTCAGGGAAATTGGTATAATGTTGGTAATAATAATAATAGTCTTTAGCTGGGAAATTTTGAAGTTGGTATTGGGATATTGTGTTGGTAAAATGTTGGTATTGTACAAAATCCCAAAAACTGGAAAAAATGAAAAGCAAATATTTGCTTTATACCAAGTCCAGAAGAGTTGGTAACGTTTTGGTAAACTATTTCCCAATATTGGGAATAATGTAATACCAAGTTAATACCAAGTAAATAACAGAAACATTGCTATGCCAACTTTACGGAAATTGGTATAATGTTGGCAATAATAATAGTCTTTAGCTGGTAAATTTTCAAGTTGATGTTGGCCGCCCCGATATGTTTATGGAATAATGCTGGCATTGTACAAAATCCCCAAAAATAGAAAAATAGAAAGCACAATTTTGGTTTATTTCAACTCTGAATAAGTTGCACCATTACGCAATCATGGGAATTATTTTGTATCAAGTTAATACCAAACAAATAATAGAAACAATGTTGTCTCTCCCTTTCGATTTTCCCAATGCTAAGGTTCTTGCAAGAGGTAGATCACTCTCCTTCTTTACCTCCTTCGTGTAGTCTTTTTTAAGGAAGACAAGCATAATGGTTTCAGCTGATATCAGGGGTCATTGTTTTGTTGCTATGCATCAATCTCAATAGGTGCTAGATTTTCCACAGTCTCCGAGGTGAAGTCCAAATTTTATCCACGCTATATCCATTTACAAAACTACAAACTCTGAATCTCTGACGAGACCTGAAACAACCATGGGGGCTGATCAAAGCCAGGTCCCGGCTATTATAAATCCACAGATCGAATTGGAACTATCGCACGGTTTCAGTTCATGGCGCGTAAAGGAACCACCTTGGACCGACTTATTTGGAGTATTCTTTAATGGTAGATTTAAATGAGCCTTTTGACGACAGATTTGATAGTAAACATGTTTCAGATGTTTAATAGTCCGCCATCTTGCCTGTTGCTAGTGAGGATTTCCCAGCATGCTTCATCGCTTGCCTCGTTTCTATGCTAACGTCTTCGCGCGCTTTTCAATCCTTCCCATCGAAAGACAGTTCTACAGTGTGTGTCTGAGTTTATCTACAAAAAGCAGAAAAACGAAGCATTCTGTAAACCAGGAAAAGGTAAGAAATACACCCCTGCTGCTGATTCATTTCGTGATGTATTTTATGTAATAATATATTGTCTAAATGTTGATAGTTTTCAGAGTTTTAAATTCAGACATTTTGAAAGGGGTGCAAACAAAGCGCGAAATACAGTGCTTGTATGGGAATCGATGGGAATCTGATGCCAAATAAAATCCGTAAAATTGAATTTATGAAATATTCTTCAGATAAAAACTACCAGGTAAAACATTAACATATCGAAATTTGAGGGTTTTAGCTGTGCTGGGAAGCGTACAATCGTATTTTCAGTTTTCCATACATTGTCTGTAAATTTTCATGCGGAATTTTATAGACAAATGTATGGAAAACTGCACTCTTCCCGGCAAAGCTACATCCCTCAAATTTCGATCAGTTAATCTTTTACCTGGTATCTTAAGTTTGTATCTTTTGTATTTTACAGATTTTATTTGGCATCAGATTCCCTTTCAAAATGTCAGAATTTACCGCGAACTGGTCTATTATACCACTTTTTATGATAAGTGTATGCTAATAATAAATGTTTAGTTTGTTAACACTGACGAGTTATCCACAAAGGCATTTTATACAATATACGCCGCCCATCAATGCCTGCAACACCCTCCTCCTCCTCCTACCTCCTCCTCCCGCCTCCTCCTCCCTCCACCGCCTCCTTCTCCTCCTCCTCCCGCCTCCTTCTCCTCCTCCTCCCGCCTCCTCCTTACTCCTTCTCCTCCTCATCGCTGTGAGTGTTGTGTGTAGTTTAGCTAGACTTTCTAGAGTTTATAGACTAGATACTTTGTAATCTAGAATGGCTAGACTAGAAAATAATACAATTTCTAGACTAGAAAATGATAGCTAAAGTAGAGTTTTTAGACTAGACCAGACTACCTAGGTCATTGATTTTCCTCTCCTCGGTAAAAACACAACTGTCTGTAGTATTTGTCAACAAGAAAAAAATCAATGAAACATAAATCAGTGTAATCTTGTAACATGGTATATTATATCAACCCAAGAACTGAGAAATAAAAAAAGTTATCAACTCCGTGAGGATAAGGAAAAAAAACTGTTTTTAAAATTGGTGTTTTTGAGATTGAATAAACTTTGTTTAATTATCTGGTGGTTTGTTTATATTCGTATGGTAATTATAATTCAGTATTAGAGAAGAATTTGCATCACAAGAGTTTTCCTCAAAACAATAGGCCCTTCAGTTATCGCTAACCTCTAATAACAACAGCAGAGTTGATCTAATGAACCATACCGGATTTTGTATACAATTACCTTATGAGTTATTAACTGTAAAGGAAAATAATAAAGACAGTTTAGAGCCTATCACGAGTAGTTTGTTCTTACTATTTACTCTACGAAGGGGTTTAGATATTGCAAGATATGTTTGACTTTTTTCATTCAACTTCGAATGGATTTTAGATGACTTCCATCTTGTTGCTACTCAATTTCTTGAATGTATTCAGGGCCAACGGCTCCTGGTTTTACAGACGATCCCAAACAATAGGCTTTGCCCAAACATGCCCGAATAGATCGATGACCTCATCCAAAGGAACAAAAGATAATGAGCGCGCCGCACTTTGTTCATGCGGAAAGACAATAGATAATGAGAAACCACCACACTTTATTCATGAGTCTAAGACAATAGAACCGTGACGTCATCGAATTAATGAGCGTGCCGCAAAAATTAGCATAGCGCACCACTTTATTCATGAGCTTCAAACAATAGAATCGTGACATCATACCTAACACCACACGTTAACGAGATACCACCACAAACCACCACACGTTGATGAGAAACCACCACAAAAAGGGGGGTAATTCGGTGGCTCTCATACTACTGCCACAGTTACCCTGGCCGACATGGCCAGGCAAACCCTGGTTTCCCTGGATATTTATCGTCTTGCTACCCTGGCCACTGGGCTAGCCTGACCCCGGCTTTGACTGGGGATTTCCCCGGTCAGGCCAGGTACTTTATGCAAGGGTTAATCAGAACAGTCAGATAAGTTCAATCTTCACAGAGACTATTAATATTGTGAAGACCTGTGAGTTAATTAATCATCTGCATGGTTTTGTGTACCTTTTATTGTTTCCAATTGCAAATTAAATGATGAGCTTTTTCCAAAATACTTATCTTGATCTGTTGCCAACTGCATAACTTCTAGATGCAGAGTAGATCTTGTTGTTTAAATAACCGGTGGTTGTAGTTTAAAACTATATAGTTATGAGACGTGGCATTTTAAAATTGTTAAGCATTGGTATTTAATCTGTCGAGAATGTAATGTTGATAATATTGCTTTGCTTTATGAAGTTATTTAACACGAAAACATTTTTTTTTTTTTTTCCCATAACTTGACATGTTTACATTATTATATACATGTAGTTACAAAAATGTTAAAGATATATATGCCTGTAAAATACAAAATAAAACAAAGTTTATACTGTTATAATTATTGTTGGCAGTCAATTAAGTTATGATGTCTTACCATTCTGAAATTGGTAAAAAAACAATACTTACCAACAACTGTGATATTTCCCAATATAATGTTTTTAAATACTAACTACATTACCAGGTTTTTACCAAATACTGACATTGGTAATAAGTTTCTGAAATTGAATTTATATATTTCCCAATATTGGAATTAATTGGGATTTTAGTATTACCAACTACATTACCAGGTTTTTACCAATTTCTGACATTGGTAATAAGTTTCTGAAATTGGTAAAACTTTGGTAAAAACCCATACTTACCAACAATTTATATATTTCCCAATATTGGAATTAATTGGGATTTTAGTATTACCAACTACATTACCAGGTTTTTACCAGTTTCTGACATTGGTAATAAGTTTTTGAAATTGGTAAAACTTTGGTAAAAACCCATACTTACCAACAATTTATATATTTCCCAATATTGAAATTAATTGGGATTTTAGTATTACCAACTACATTACCAAGTTTTTACCAATTTCTGACATTGGTAATAAGTTTCTGAAATTGGTAAAACTTTGGTAAAAACCCATACTTACCAACAATTTATATATTTCCCAATATTGGAATTAATTGGGATTTTAATATTACCAACTACATTACCAACCTTTTACCAATTTCTGACTTTGATAAAATGTTTTTAAAACCATATTCCCAAAGTCATGACCTTGGTAAAGAGATTGGTAATTTTGTTGGTAAATCTAAAATTCCCAACAATCTTGATGTTGGGAAAAGTTCTTTTTTCCCAAGTTCGGGAATTTCTTGGGATTTCAGGACTTCCCAATGTTTTACCAACATTTTCCCAAAGTTGGTATGGGAGGGATTTTTCCCTGTGTAGTCTGGCCGGCCGAAGGAGGAGTGGTGGTTTTGGTCCAATAATCCACGGAAACTGAAAGAAAATGCCTGTACTGCTGCATCAAAGTGCCATAGGATTGCAGTGTTGCGTTGTTGACATTGTTGAAATGCTCTACCATCACACACTGTGAGGAGGTCAAATGAGGAATTTTGATTGTTTGCAATGTTGGCACCGCCAAGTACAGTCCTCTCCTGAAAGTCTTGACTAAACCAGTTAACCAATGCCGAGCTTTACTAAGACTTCAACTCAAGAGTCGCAAAAGCTGGAAGTGAACAGTGATTGACCCTGTAAGAAATACTATGAACTAATCGAACTTATAGTTTAGGATAATTATCATATTACGTAACATATTATATCACAATAAGGACGATACGCTATACTCACGTTATTTTCGTTTGTTTATAACTGTAAATTGGTACTATTGTAATTCGAGTCGATCAGAACTGTATATAGCTATGTGATTCTTGAATAAACGAAAGAGATCAGAGAACACGAGCGTGAAACGATACGAATTATGACATGGCGCCCGATGAGGGGCAGGCTTAGTAAGCCACCCATCTTACGATGACCGAAAAAAAGGAAAAGTTGGATCGACTACGAGCAAAACGAGGAGGGCATCGAGGAGTTTGTACAAAACTAGTGAACGAAGCAACGGAGCTGTTGCAATCTGACAACGCCCTTAAGGAAGACCGATACGAGGTCATTTCCAATCAACTAGAGGAAAAGTTAAAATTACTACGTCAAATAGATGAGGAGATTCAGTCTCTGTGTGAGGTGGGCGAAATCGAAGGAGAGATACATGAATCTGCAGCGATA
The DNA here is from genome assembly GCA_030867875.1 of Actinernus sp. WN-2022. Lineage (NCBI taxonomy): Eukaryota > Metazoa > Cnidaria > Anthozoa > Actiniaria > Actinernidae > Actinernus > Actinernus sp. WN-2022. Next base: position 363,381 of record JAOWCC010000067.1, on the reverse strand, counting down.
GAGGACAAGATCATAAGTACGAAACGTAAACTCGATAAACTAAATTCACCCGAAAATGGCCACGAGGCAGTTGCAAATACGAGTACGAGCGCGCCGAGTGTTACGACTACGACGCATTCATCATTCACAAGCTCTCCGCGTCTTCCCAAACTTGAGCTTCCCAAATTCAAGGGAAAGGTTACGGAATGGAATACATTTTGGGATTCTTATAACTCTGGGATACATGGAAATGACTCCATTCCGAACATTACGAAGTTCATTATTTGCAATCGCTACTTGAAGGAAATGCTGCGCGTGCGATACAAGGACTAACGATTACAAGCGCTAATTACGAGTCTGCGATCGAAATTGTCAACGAAAGATTTGGAAGACCGCAGCAAATCATATCCGGACACATGGACGAAATAATGAAGGTTCAGGGGTGTACAAGTGATCGACCAGGGCCCCTTAGATATGTATATGACAATATCAGTGTGCACGTGAGAGGGCTGGCTTCTATGGGTGTGTCGTCGGAACAGTATGGAAGCCTCTTAATTCCTATTATTATGTCGAAACTACCAAGTGAGGTGAGATTGGAAATCGCGCGAAAAGCAAGCACGGAAATATGGAAGGTTGACGAGTTATTAGATACGATCAGGAAGGAACTTGAGGCACGCGAAATGAGTGAAGGAATTAAGACCAGTGCGCCGAACAAAGCTGGTCCAACGCCAAGATCAACTGGCCCTCCCACTATGGGCGCCTTCTTGGCGCAAGACTCGGAAACCAAATCCTCAGAGTACAAGATACGGTGTGCATATTGTCAACAACCACATTACTCAGCTTCTTGTGATAAGGTGACTGACAGTAGAGCGCGTAAGAACATTCTGAGGAGCACGGGACGTTGCTATATTTGTCTACAAAAACACGTGAGCGGCAACTGCACATCAACAAGGAACTGTCGCCATTGTTCTCAGCGCCACCACCAGTCTATTTGTCCGTCAAGACAACGCCCACATGAACGCCCAGCAGAACGAAGCTCAGAAGAGTCGAAAAGAGAGGCCAACAAGGATCATACGGAAGACGCTTACAATACAACTACGAACAACTTGTGTATAACAACAGTCACTGCGAAGTCTTCTTCAAAGTGTAACGTTTTACTTCAAACGGCTAGAGCCGTCGCAACGAACGATAACAAGTCGATACCCGTCCGTGTTCTATTCGACACGGGAAGTCAAAGATCTTACGTAACTGACGAAGTGAAAAATAAGCTCGATTTAAACCCAGTGAGAAAGGAGAAATTATATTTGAACACTTTTGGCAATGACAAACATCAAGGTCAGTCGAAGGAAGTTTTTGACTTGCGTATTGGTAACAAGGCCGGAACTGAAGAGGTCACGGTAAAGGCTATTAATTTCCCCGTGATTTGTTCACCACTTCGTACAAAATGCCATGTTGAGCAGTACTCTCACTTAGAAGGACTGGACTTAGCGGATTATAACGAGGAGTGCAGTGGTTCAGACAAGATCGATGTCTTGATTGGAGCGGATTCCTATTGGGATTTCATATCAGGAGAGATTGTTCGAGGAGACGAAGGTCCTACGGCAATGAACAGCAAATTGGGATGGATTTTGTCTGGCGTGACAAACTGTGCGATTAACACGGATGTTCATAATTGTACGACCGCTAATCTTGTAATCGCTCGTGAAGAGTTGTTGGAACTGGCAACTGACAAAGATGAAATTGTGGAATCACTTAAGCGATTTTGGGACGTGGAATCGATCGGCATTAGTAATGAACCAGTACACGATGTTGAAGAAACGTTTATTGAGGATAAATTGTCCTTTGAAGGCCATCGATACGAAGTTGGACTGCCGTGGAAAGACAAGGGTCAACATATGCCAGGGGTGCATTACGATTTGTGCGCGAATAGACTACGGTCTTTACACAACCGACTTCGCAAGTCTCCGGATATTTTGAAGGAGTATGATGGCATCATCAACGATCAATTGGAAAAGGGGGTCGTCGAAAGGGTACCAGAAAACTATGACGACAAGGGCGATGGAGAGGGTGTACACTATCTACCCCATCATGGAGTGATACGCGAAGAGAGGGAAACTTCGAAACTAAGGATTGTATACAACGGTTCAGCCCGTGATAAAGGGGAAGAACATTCGTTTAATGACTGTTTGCAAACAGGCCCTAATCACATTCCACACATCTTCGATACTTTGATAAAATTTCGCAATAAAAGGATCGCTTTAACAAGTGATATAGAGAAGGCCTTTTTGCAAATTAGCATACGACCAGAAGAGCGTGACATGTTGCGTTTTGTGTGGATGGGTGATATCTACCAGGAAAGACCTGATCTGGTGCATTTTAGATTTTGTCGTTTGGTGTTTGGACTGCGACCATCCCCCTCCATACTTGGCGCCACAATATTGCATCATCTGAATAAATACAAGCAGAGTGAACCGGAGATGTTTCAACTATTACAAAGTTCATTCTATGTTGATGATCTCGTAACGGGGGAGCAGACAGAAGAGCTAGCATTGAACGTATATCACAGGGCGAAGAATATCATGATGGCTGGCGGATTCCGATTACGAAAATGGCATAGCAATTCTTCCAAAGTTGCAGAGAAGATACAACGTTTGGAGGGAATAGTTTCTGCTTCTGAGTCTTTAATACCAGAAGTATCAAAGGGTACACACAATACAGTTGAGGAGGACGAATCATATGCAAAAACGACAACAGGCTCATCGAACGTTGAAACCAAGGATACCACTGTTAAAGTTCTTGGAACAAAATGGAATACGAAAACGGAGGAACTGTTTTTCGAGTTCTCTGCGCTCCATGTATTTGCGAGCACACTTCCGGTAACAAAACGTTCTATTCTTAGACTTACGGCCAAGATATTTGATCCGCTTGGGTTATTAACCCCTTTCACTGTGAAAATGAAATTAATGTTTCAAGAACTGTGCATAGGCAAGGCTGATTGGGACGCAGAACTTAACGGAGAATTACTACTACGATGGAATTCGATTTTGACTGAGCTCAATAGTTCTTCTCGCATTCGCATACGGAGGTACTATTTTGAGAACAAGCGTGTTTCGAGTATTCAGTTACATGGTTTTAGTGATGCATCAGAGCGAGCGTATGCTGCTGTTGTTTACTTGAGAGCATGTTATGAAGACGGGAGTGTAACTACACGTCTTGTGGCTTCAAAGTCGTGCAATGCGCCTGTACAGAGACAGACTATCCCACGTTTAGAATTGCTTGGTGCACTCATACTCGCCCGATTGATGCGAAATGTACAGGAATCATTGACAGGAGCGCAGGAATTCCCTACTGTATATTGGGTAGATTCTATGACAGCATTGTGGTGGATAACCAATGTAGACAAACCTTTGAAACAATATGTGCAAAGCAGGGTTGTGGAAATAAGGGAATTATCTAACACACGCGATTGGAGGTTCTGTCCAGGGTCGACAAATCCCGCAGATCTTCCTTCAAGGGGAATATCTTTCTCGGGATTAAGTGAAAGTGAATTATGGTGGAACGCGCCTGTGTTTTTGGGCACAAGTGAACTGGAATGGCCCGAAAATCCAGTTCTTTCGAATGTAACAGAATCTGCAAGAGCAGAACTGCAAAGGTCAACACCGTCGGTCTGTCATTCACTTGTACAAACCGATGAAATTAACGAAGTAAAATTGGACGGAATAATAAATGTCGAACAATTTAGTAGTTTATCACGTATGTTACGCGTTACATCGTACGTGCTACGATTTGTGAAAAAACTGAAGGAGCGTCTACGAGGAAACGTTACTAACGAAACAGGAGAACTATCAGCAACAGAAATCAACGAGGCGGAAATTATGTGGATACGCACTGTTCAAGCGTCTTCTTTCACACAAGAAACAGCATATCTAAAGTCTAAGAGTAACGGATCTGCACCAACTTATGTTAGACAATTTGGTTTGTACATTGACGACGAGAGCGTGTTAAGATGTAAGGGAAGGATTGAAAATTCATCGCTCTCTGAAACGAGTAAGAACCCGATATTATTACCTGCAAGACATGCAATTTCGAGTCTAATAATTCGTGATACGCATACGAAGATAAAACACGGAGGAGTGAACGACACACTTTCTACTACAAGAGAACGATATTGGATAATAAAGGGTAGGCAGACGGTGAAAGTAGTGTTAAAAGGATGCATAATTTGTCGCAAACTTGAAGGACCAACATATCGACCACCTGATACTCCAGGACTACCAGAATTTCGTGTTTCAGACGACCCTCCGTTTACACATACGGGAATTGACTTTGCGGGACCTTTGTTTGTTAACAATGATTCTACTAATCAGGAAGTCAATAAGGTATATGCATGTCTCTTTACATGTGCGTCGACTAGAGCAGTGCATTTGGAGTTAACTAAGACACTGAGCGTCTCATCCTTTCTAATGGCATTTCGTAGATTTGTTAGTCGTCGTGGTTTACCAGCCACGTTAATTTCAGACAATGCCAAAACCTTTCAATCTTCAGCAAAGGAGATTCGACAGATCACGCGAGCTGTGGAAGTTCAGCAATATCTCGCCAATAATCGTGTAACATGGCATTTTGTCGTGGAAAGAGCCCCTTGGTGGGGTGGGTTTTGGGAAAGAATGATCAAGAGCGTAAAGAGTAGCTTGAAGAAAGTCATCGGTCGTACTACTCTAACCTACGATGAACTAAACACGATCTTAATTGAGACTGAAGGCATAATCAATGCTAGACCGATAACATACGTATACGACGACAATGAATCCATTTCATATCCGTTAACACCTTCACATCTGATCAATGGCCGAAGGGTCACAAACGTTGAAAATAAATCGAATGTAGAGCATTTTGACATTACGAGCACTAATTCAACACTGTCAAGGAAAGTGAAACATCATAAAAGGATCCTAGAGCAACTTACAAGGAGATGGCGACAGGAATATCTACTGAATTTACGGGAGAACGCGATTGTCAATGCAAAGGTCAACAATCAAACAGTAATAACTGTCGGCGACATAGTAATTGTAAAGGATGAGTCGAACAAACGAGCTTTCTGGAAATTGGGAAAGGTGGAGGAACTTATCGAAGGAAGAGACGGCAAAGTGCGTGCTGCAAAAATACTAGTCGCAAACAAGGAGCGAAAACCGTTGGTTCTACGAAGAGTGATTCAACAACTAATCCCATTGGAAGTGAGATCTTGAGGAAATGTACATATCGAGCGATACGCAAATCAATGTAAAATAGACGATATCTAGAGTTTGGAGTTTGGTTGACTACAAGTAGGTCAACCAGGGGGAGTGTAAGAAATACTATGAACTAATCGAACTTATAGTTTAGGATAATTATCATATTACGTAACATATTATATCACAATAAGGACGATACGCTATACTCACGTTATTTTCGTTTGTTTATAACTGTAAATTGATACTATTGTAATTCGAGTCGATCAGAACTGTATATAGCTATGTGATTCTTGAATAAACGAAAGAGATCAGAGAACACGAGCGTGAAACGATACGAATTATGACAGACCCTTTTATTTGAACGCAAACGGAAATCAGAACTGGAGAGGTTGAAATTATGTGTTTATATACGCACACAAATCTTATTTGTTCCCTACTTTTTAAATGTTATTAAGTGTTATGCCTAATGGTGACTGTAATTCGAACTGGAAATGAAATCGTCCGTAAGTTGAACTGTATGTGACTTTATAGAGCCCAAGAAGAAAAATTTAAAATCGCCAAAAGAATAAAAGAACTCGGAAGAGAGAGGCATTCGAATTAACTACCAATTATACCCATAAACAGAACTGGATATGACATACAAACCGAGAATACCGTATTAAAATTGAATTGGATGTGACTTTGGAAACAGAGCTAGTTGAAACTGTCAAAAGAAGAGCAGGAATTGTCGTGTAAAGCCGTAACTATAAACTGAACTATCTTAAAACCAGAACTGGACAGTACAATTATATAAGTTATGGCTAGATATCAATTCCAAACCTGCCCATCCCCCCCCCCCCCCCCCCCCCCCCGGATATTTGTGGGGTATCAGAACGTTGCAAATGCTCCACTATGGGGCTTTGATACGGGTGCAAATCTCATACAATTCGCTATTTTGACTCTCTTTCTACAAATTAATTATTTTCTTTGCTCCCAAATGTCCCATCCCTGGGACAAAACTCAGTCAAATGCCCCCACTCCTAGGGGATGGGCAGGTTTGGAATTGGTAGAGCTTTTAAAATACACAGATACTGGAACTGACAAGAACAAATATAATTGGGTGTGGAGATTTATTTACCAAGCGAACACTTGCCCTGAAAAATATGTTGAAAAAGTCAACTTAAATACCAAGAAAGAAGAAAAATGAATATTGAATTAGAGCCGACTCGAAAAAATTGAATGACTATCATCAGAAAATTGTAAAATACTAAAAATAGATTAATTTAGGTTTTGAATGGGATCTCCTGGGCATTTATCTCTTGAATGGAATGGTTGACATATTGCTGATCCTCCAAGCCTAACCCAATCCGTGGCCCAATCTACTTTTATAGTATTTCAGAAGTATTTTCAGATAAATTGAAGTGATATATAATTTATATACATTCACTTGTATACTGATATTATTATTACAGTCATGAACAGACAATATTTTGCTTAACATTTTGTGTGGTAATTTTGCCCATAATATCACTTTTCTGACCACCATGACAATTTCTCAAGTTCAATTAAGGGTACTGACATGAAATCTTCCAGATATGTACAAAATATAATTCTGAATCTCGTCTTGCATAATTTATGCTAATTAGTCACATGATTGATCACATGGTTGCCTAAAATATGCTAATTTCGAACTTTTTCTGGGACTGTTCACGATGTGGAGTAAACTCGACATCGGACTCGACAATAGCAGCGAAAGAGTTAATTAGTGACATTTTAATTGATATTGATCTAAATCACTTTTTATTCTTCGAATTTTTAATTACAAGGAGGGCCACACATTTCTATATGTGTACTAGTTTGGTGTTACCCTCTTTAAATAAAGTAGTTAATTTTATTTTCCAAGTGGTCTACATGCATGAAATCAATGCACACAATATTTTATTAAACATTAGGGGCTGGTCAAAACTTAGCAGTGGAGGTGCAAAAAAAAGAGGGAGATGGAGATCATAAAAGTCTAAAAATGTATAACCCTCCCTGGACAATGAGTATGAAATATTTTGACCCTTTACCCCCATAACCAATCCTTTTTCAGTTGCCCATTATTTATGACCCTCCATTTTGGGGGATTCAAAAAATATTATCATCCCCCTTTCACAACCCCTCCCCCTGCTAATTTGTGACCAGTCCCTTCAGCGACCACCCTCATGCAATTATCAGTAAAACTTTGAAATTAGAAGCTCCTGCGACTGTGACCACCTTTGAGGTTGAGAATTGGAAGGTGGAAAATAGAATATACAAACAGGTTTTGCTAATAACGCTGCCGATCTCGTACAAGTGACTTTAAATATTTGTTTGCCAACTAGTACAACCACGTGATTGCATTCCTGCAAAAGGTCCAATATATTATATATAAATCATCAGTAGTGAATCAATTATCTGGTCCCCTAGCACAAAAACATGCTAGAACTCCATGTATTAACATATTTATAGGTGGCCCGAGATAAGGCCACTCAGGGCCTCTTGTTTTAGATACTTTGGTATGGAAACTGCATAGTTGATGTTTGAGTGACGGTCACGAATTACTTATAAAACCACTGACAATTATTGTGGGTGCTATTTTTGTCCTTGAAGAAGGAGAGAAAAAAAATATGAATTGACCCCTTCAAAAATGTATGGCACATAATTTAAGAAAGTGATAGGCCATTGTCCCATTACTTGAACTGGCCTTCCTAATCACTGCATGGCCACTCATTCTGTATCGTTTACTTATAACCTACCGAGTGTGATGGCCGGACTAAATCAAGGCTGGATATCTCTTTCCAGCCCATTCACATCACGTACCGATCACGTGACTTTTGTAAATGATATGCACATAGGGCGCACGCAGGGCTGTACAGGTCATATGATAACATAGACGTTATTTCAGTAACAATATCACAATATCTAACTGTCAATATGCATGTAGGGTTGTAGTTATGCTTGATATAATATTTATTGATGAAAAGGTATGTGTAAGAACAATGTACATGTACTGTATTTGACTTAAACGAACAAAACAACAATTCCCCCTAATACTTTCTGGAATAGTTTCTGTTATTTGACATCAAAGTCACTTACATTGTTTATGCAGTGATCCCTTCTTAAAATGCCACTATGATCATTTTTTTCGATATCAGTGTTTCTCGTATTCATAAAGCAGAGTTTCTATATTATTACCAGTTCAAACCGTTTTTCGATAAGACGACGGGAAGTCTTTTTTTTTTTTACTCCGAATCTGGAAATTTACGTCCGCCATTACGCGAACCTGTTCCCGTGGGCGAGGAATGCCTAGCCATTTTTTAGCGTACGTGACATCATACACTCAACACAACAACACGTGGGGCTACTTTTCTCACACAAACCTTCACGCGAACTAACATGTGTAGCAAGATAGTACACCATTTTCCGCAAAGAAAAGTTTTCAATCGAAATACGCCTTCAAGTTTGTGCATTGTAAAGGCCTGTAGCAATTTAACGAACCACAAGGCAGGCATTTCGCTACATTCAAGCCTTCTAGTAGCAGTACGATCGAGCAGCCATGATAATCATGCAGTGATTTGTAATTTTTAAGATATTAAAATATCTTCAAGCCTTCGAGGATGGTGTATGGTTTGGTCGTTTTGAGGACAGAAGCGTCTTCAGAATTGTTTGTGTCGCAGGGAATAGCCGGTAAGATCGTACCAGAGTGCGATATATAACAGTTCGAAAGAAGGCCAAAACAGCCGAACCAACTGAATGTGCTAGTCATACGTTACGTTTGCTGAGAACATAGTTTGTCATATTGCTGTTTCCTATAAACAGATAAACCTAGCGATGTAGTATGCCTTTTACTTTACTGCTAGTTTGATTTTCACGACAATAAACCACACTGGAAGAAACCCAATATTATTTCATGTACAGTACCTTGTTTGTGTGTCAAACAGCAACGGGGGCACACAAAGTTTGGTTCTGTTATCACTATATTATCGCCACTGTAAAGCCGCAGATCAGTCAGTTTCTATAACTTTTGTCAGTCGCTAGTAAATTCTTATCACTCACGATTTCATGTTGGACAACAGAGCGATTTAATGTAATAGCAATTACATCGTATTTTAGAATATACATTCGCCTGAAAATCTATATGCCGGGACACAGATAATATTTTCTCATTACGAACTAGCAATCCGTGTTTCAGTATACTGATAAAACTGATTACCTTAGTGATTTCTCCGCTGAATTCTCCCTGTAGCCCGGATCCAGAAACAGCACAACCTGAAAGCCGAACCAGCGAAATTACCCTGAGGAATAATTATCCTGGCCCAAAAAAGATAAGAAACCTCTGGTAGCTAAGAGAATAAAATAAAATGCTTTAGCTTTTAGCGAATTCGTCCAGCTTTCAACTCGGTTGCCAGCGACTCTATTTCCTCTAAATCATAAATTTAAACAGAAAGACACATTACTATGTTCTGAAGAATCTGATACGGATTCTCGGTCGTTATTTACTAAACCACAGCAAAATTCGCAGTGCGACTTTGTAGCCATTATAAGAAGATATTTATGGGTTCGAAGCAACTTGAGAACGATGCGTTGAGTGTATGATGTCACATACGCTCGCCTACGGGAACGGGTTTGCGTAATGGCAGATGTGATTTTGAGGGTAAACTCTCTTTAAAATGTGTGATCTAATTTGCCCGAATGCAAACTTGTTTCACTGATTTGGGTATTTCTGCCATAGTTTGCCCTTATGGAATAAGAAAAAGTGGCAAAAGAAATGGTTAAATTTCGTCGTAGTGGCACTTTAAATATAGTCTCTTTAATTATTGTGCAACTTTTAAAAAAGCATTAAAAGACTACCCTTATGTCAATTCAAATAATACTAATCTGCTATTTTCGTGTACTTATTCATCTATACCTTACTGCCATTATATATTTTTGGAGTGTAAGACCAATAACACACCTTAGGCCCTGGATGTGACCTTTTTGAAAGATTAACTGTTAACGTCATCGTGTTATCTTTCTGCCAATCGGTACTAATTTACTTGTATACATGTATGTGATGTTATCTAGCTTGGCAATTTTTTTTTATTCCTTGCCCCCAAAGTTAGTAATTAAACCATTGTCCTGATAGGTATCCTTAGTTCTGGAAACAGGATTGAGAGAAAGAGAATGTCATGGACATGTCAGGGGTAGGGTCAGGAATTATTGCAAACCAACTAAAACTGTTCGTTTACCTAGCCCCTATCTTGAATGTGCTTTAAGTAACACGGGGTAAACATTACATCGAACAGCTTGTTTAGCCAGGGTCTATCAGATCAAGTTGAAACTAGTTTAGCGTCGGCAAGTACAATGTGGGAACATATATTATTTTAAACTTGCTTCTAAATTAAACAGATTTTAAATGATGATTTAACGCTATGGTGTGAATGGAGCATTATAAGTCACTGTAAAATTTTATGTATGCACAAATGATATCAATTGAAATAAACTTTAATGATTGTCTTCAACAAAAAAGTTGTTGTACTTACTCTCGCACAGTTTTGGCCAGTGGAAGCTGTCCAACAACAGCCTTGGTTAATTATTGGAAACCGGCTAGCATGCAGATAGGTGAAACGAATTGCAATGCATCTTTTTTTGCTCTTGTGACCCCACATGGTACAAGCTTATATTAATGGGTGGTGTTAGGAAACTTCAAAATGCTATTTTCGAAAAAAATCCAATCTATTGAAGGTTGAAAAATTACATTCTCAGACAGGTTCTTATAATCTTGCAGTTATTTATGACGTGGAAAACAAGGGACAGAAAATGTGAGCCTTCATGAGAATGCAATTGGCTTTTTAAAGAAAAACATGGCCTAGCTAGGGGGGTCAACTCAATGTAACCAGGTTTTAAAATCGGATCACAATTGTTGGTAGAGCATAAGAAGTGTCTGTCAACCATACAGTGTGTGTCACCCATATTGGAGTTGAACCCACTCATCTCTGGTAACATGTTACCCGAGATTACCCCTTTGGGTCTTTACGTTGCTGATGGTTGCCTCCTTGTGATGGGGCTGGAGCTTATATTCAAATCCTTTCTTTGCCAAAAGCGATAGATTTGGCCACACTAGCTATGAGCCATTTCGTAAACATGGAGTGTGCAAATTGACACAAATTCAATACTAATTTAAAACAAAAACCACCACAAAAATGCCACATTGAAATTATTGTGTTTACCAAGTTTTAGGGTATTTGAGCAGATATAAGTACTGATCATGAATAAGAAGTGTTTCAAATGTTTTGGAGTACTCTTGCTGTTCAGTTCTTATTTACTCCAACTGTCCATCTCAAACTCTTTAAAGGGAACCCCAACTGTTGAAACTTGTAAGTTGCTGTTAAATTGTTGGCAATGTGGTCTAAATTAAAAATATGTTGAAAAAAGTGGAAAATACATTTTAGGTTTAAAAAAAATCGATACAAGTATGACCAATGTCTGGGCTTGGGTGGTGCCATCTTTGCTCTGATGACATTTCACGGCTGTCCCTATTGTCAAAAGCAATAGACCTTTTGTTGTATAACAATAGCGACAACACTGTGACACCATCAGATCCAAGATGGTGGCGCCCACGCCCAAAATGGCTCATACTTGTATCCAATTTTCTGTCGCCGCGAGCGAGCAAGGCAGCAGTTCTAATCTGTAAGCGGTCCAAATCTCAATTTCTTTTTTTTTTACCACAATGCATCACTTCTATTGTCTTTTTTTACCACACTGCTTTCCTCGGATCTGATGGTCACGTGACATTACACGAGGTGGAATCTGCATTGTTTGAGATAACTACGTTCAACCGTTCTTTTAATGCATTTCTGTGTACAGGTATACAATCCTTGTGTAATCATGAATTTGTTGAAGTGTAGGCGAACTCTTTCTAACTCTGTGTGAACTATCAGTTTCCAAAGAGCAAGATCTCTCCTGTTATCAAGATGGTGAGCAGCAAATAATTTTCTTCTATTGGCTTCGATAAAGTCAAGCAGCCGGTTCAAAATACAATTACATTCTCAAATACAGTTGATTTCCTATAATAGAGTATACGGGGAGGCTCCACCCGAATGGGGTACCTTTCCAGGTTGGAGGTATATATAAAAGGGTAGGGGATTTCATGAGTTGAAGTATAGAAAAGGGTAGGGAAAACTGTCACTTAGGTATTTAAAAAGGGCCTTTCAAAATATCTCTAACAGATGCACCTAATGGCTGATTCATTCAAGTATTTTAAGGGGTATACTCACTCAAGTGAAAAGTTTAGTAAAAGGTATATGATTTAAGGGTTACCATTTCTGTCAAAAATGGTACATAAAAGGGTAAGGGTTTGGACCTCGGAGTGGAGCCTCCGCGTATAAAACTTTGTTGAGTACCCCCCCTGTTGTTTCATATTCTCTTGAGAATCATTAAACAGACTTCTAATTTAGACAACAATTCTGTCAAATCACTGACACATAGAAAGCCCGAAATTTAAGATAGACGTTTTATAATATATTTATCTCTACAAGCAACTTTTTGTATAATAAATTAGTATTGCCTGTTTGACGTCATGTCATTAGCACATTTGAAATATAAACCTTCATAACTCAGAGATGCAATATGGAGATGCTATATTTTACTATTATGTTGAACTACTTAGTTGATGAAGAATCGCTTTTAATGATAAAAATGGGCTTATGCACTTTGACGAAGTAGTAGTTAGAGGGTTGATGTGGCTTAAAATTCTTGAACGTTTTACTATCAGAGGCAAGTAAATTTGACTTTGGAAGTTAGCATAGATGTGTATTTTTTATTATTAATGAAGTTTAGAATGTACTTGTGTTGTAATGGCAATACATGTGAGTGTGTACAATTGTGGTTGAAATTAAATAGTAGTTAATATTTACTGGACTGAAATTGAGGCAACACGTGCTTTGATATCAACAGTAGGTTCAAACCCAAGATTTCTATCAATGCTCGAGATTGTCATGTTGGAATTAGATATAAAATGGAGATCAAACAACAGGCTTTTAAGCAATCCATCTCGCCGAGGTCTGGCGATTAATCCCATTCACATTTACTGATTTAGAAAATTCGAATACCGAAGGCGAAGGGATGTGTCGCGCCAATGATCTAATGTTGAATGAAAATACATAATAAATGCAGCCATATTCGATGAATAATATGTCCAGTGCGATAAAATGGGGGGAAAAAACTAATGAATTACGTACACTGAAAGTGGAAAGAACGTTACGTGCGTACGGATATCGAACGTACGTGCAGATATGTACGTGCAGATCTGTACGTGACCTCGCTTCTCTTACCTCGCCCTATAATTAATAAGGAGTGTCTCGGCTAACCAGTCAAACAGTGTGGAGGGCCAGTCGAACAGGGCCAATGGACCAACTTCTTGGTGAAACTGCCAATATGCAGCGAGAAAGGTCAGTGATTGCAGTCAGTGATTGCAGTCAGTGATTTTAGTCTTACGTACTATTAATTCACATGAATCAAATTGTTGCATTCTGGGTAATCAGCACTCGGTTAGGAAGGGTCCGATAGAGATTATGCATACAAATTGCGCAAAATTATCCGTTTAGCTCATGTGGTTTTATACTCTTCCATTTTCTTCAATTAAGACCCCTCACGTAAGCCTTCTTCCTTTATTTATCTTGTATTACAATAGATCTGTGACTAAATTTACGTTATTATTCCGAGGAAGAAACTCCCATACATGTGCCGCCAATTTTTGAACAATAGCCGATAATTTGAATAGCAAAGGCTGACGCATCAGAACGAGTCTAACAAAAGCTAACAAAACTCACGGCCCGCCAAGAAATACTTCATGTAGGCAGCTTGGATTTAGTATTGGTTGAAATAATAGGGAGGGTTATAGGAAACCACTACGTGATTTCCCACGTGAAGTATTTACCGGCCCGTCAAGCCTGTTGCGTACGCATACTTGTGAAAATGGTCTATGGGCCCTTTGCAGCTAACAAATCACGTGGTTGTACTGGAGAGCAAAAAATATCCGACTTCATTTATTTACAGGCCTTATACGAGATCGGTGTTGTTATTAGCAAAACCTGTTTGTAAATTTTCCACCTCCAATCGATTGCCGATCTTTCTAAAACTGCGTTTTTGAAGATAGCTTGCTCTCCAGTATTCATGGCAACGCCTTTCCCATGGGGATCACGAGCTCAATTCATTCGTTAATGAAGTATTATATCAGCACGTGACTGTTAGCTGCAAGGGGCCTATCGCTCCTTAAATTTATTATATAGACGCGAGTGTTTTACTAGAAAATAATCCACTAGTACAATTGAAACGATACTACATCCGGGACCCTCGCATTCAGGGACTATTCGACACAAGAGCATCACATCTTCAGAAAAATGAGATGCTGTAAGTGTCAATAACATACTGAAATCTGAGCTGGAATGAGTTGCTCTTCCATACAACTGCTGCATGATTATGACGACTTAATTGCAAAGAATATAGGGGAATATTTTGAAATGTTTAGCTCATATGAAAAGTAGGCAAGTAATTACTTTTAAATTTCATGTACTTGTCGAAATTCAATATATACAAATCTTGCCAGGACGGGGTATACCATAAGAGGCAAGTGTGCAGTGTTTGGCGAAGTGCGCGCATTCATGGCGTTTAAACTATAGGTAACATCATGGTGGCCATGTTTCTTGCGTCTAGTTTGTAGTTCGTCCCAGTCTCGGGTGCATTATGGCCTGGGTCTCGAAATGGCAAATCAAGAGGGGGTATAGTCTATCTCTTTCTCATTAAGAATATTTTTATTCAAACTTTGACAAACATGATGTTGTTACGATAATACTTTCAATTGTCCTCGTTGGATTTATAAACTATGAACTCTATCTGATTCACGTGCATAAAAATCCCCGGCATATGATAAACACTTTACCATAATGCAAGAGGCCATTAAATAAATAATTTTCATTACAGTTCAAAGGTCACATTCCATGTTACCATTGTAACTGTCATGCGAAATTGTTAAGGTAGTGACAACATCATATTTGTCAAAATTGTATGTAAAAATGTTACGAAGAGAAAGAGAGAGACTACGCCCTCTTGATTTGGGGTGGCCACCTTGAGACCCAGGCCTTAATGTACCCGAGGTTAAGCTCCTGACGCAGGGAGTGAGACCGTACGTCATAAGATGACTTATTGGCGGTTATATAACCCTGGCAACTCTATTTTGCAGTTTCTGTACCTTGTTTAATAAAGAGTTGTTCCGATGTTATCCCACACAGGACAACAATACAATTACAATATTTGAAGTTCATTTTTCTAATTTTTGTAATAGAAGCGCCTACTGAGGAAACTGTACAATAGAATAAAATAAGTATAAATCGTTTTTTTTTATCATAACGAGCCAGAGATCATCGGAAGTTCGAAAATGCGTGTGGGCCGGTTGCTATGGAGTGACGTCATAGTCGTGGCAAATATCAATCATTATGTTTGATTTGCGGGTTTCGCTCGATCGCTTTGGTAATTACTTTATCAGTTTATGTCAGCAAAAGAGTGTACACAAAACATGTTTGAGGATCATCGGACCTGCGTTATTTCAGGGGCTGCACTTCAGTGACATTTTGACATGAGCGGGAAATACAGTATAATATAATCAAGGTAAAGGATTGCTTCGCATACTCGTGCTTCGACTTTATATGGACGTCTCCGCTTTGCGCCGTGTTTTTCTCGCTGAATCGAGAAACAGTTCTTCGCAGCACTGGTATCTTCTTAACTCGGAAATTTGTGGCGTTAAAGTTTGTAAGTTCCTGTCAAACAGCCTGGTTGCACGCTTCCCTTCGCAGTTTTCTTCGCCACTACTAGCCGACAGTGTCCAAATAGAAAATGGCGGACTTTTGGATTTGGATGATCATCGCAGGGTCGTCGGTGGAAAAGTTCATCTCGCTACGACATTCGGCGTTTTGGCGGCAATTATGCGCCAAAACCAGAAGAATTTCACCAAAGATAATTACCAGTGGCTGATAAACAAGCTTAACGCGGTGAACCTTGTGGAGGGAGGGAAAGAACAAACCGCTCGCAAATATCGCTTCTCAATCTCAGTCAGAACGAAATACCATTAACCCGCCACCGCCCCCACCAGCCTCTTATGAGGAGATCCAAAACTTAAAAGTGTCTCTGGCTAGAGAAAACGAGGACATTAAATCTCTGGAAACAGAATTAAAGAAATCGTATGCCAGTGAAAATGGCGGTTAGTCACTCAAAGTTCAAGGTCCAGAAGAGCCTTCAAAGACACATATTTGGAGCATGATGAGCGATATTTGTGAGAAATACCAAGTCTCTCTAGTTTCAGTCATTGCAGACCAAGTTCAGAACCCTGGCGTGCAGTCAATGCTAAGCCAAATCGCCGAAGAACTGACCAAGGATAAAGAGGAAAGGAAAGCATTTGACGTGATGCTTGGGGACAGTGCTCCAAAATATCTTCAGTCCCTCAGAGTACCTGATTGGGTATTGCTGTATTTTAACCTGGAGTCCAGGATACCTGACCAGGCCTGGAAAACTCTCATCAGCTTGTCCAAGCTTGGAAGGACTGGGGTAAGCAATATTTTCATATATAAAGTCTTAATGTTTTTCTTTTCAGTTTTCTATAGTGCATTCACACAGAATATCCATTCTCCCCAATGGGCTGGAGCAGTTCTCCTACCATCTCAATTCCATTTTTCCATACAATCTCTGTATCACGATTCACTGATCATTTTATTTACTTTTGATTGTTAGTGTATCAATACCAGGCTTTTTGTCCGGGTTTAAAGTGAAAAGTGAATGGACATATATAAAGCTTTAAGTTCCACACAAATTTCTACTTTTTCTCTTTCTATTTTAGAGGGATTCAGACACACCAATTCTCCTAAATAAAAACCAAATTAAGGCCATTAGCAGAAGTCTTTCAAGTGGTGCACCAAGCAATGGACATAAAACCCCTGACAGATGATGGTCCCAAAGGACATCAAGTCAGCTTGAGATCTGCAATTATCTGGGCTGCCAGGGAAGTTAGGTTGCACCATCCTGAGCAGAACGAGCTTGAAATTAACCGCAAACTTGATGGGAGGCCATTTTGTGGTGAGTAAATTAGCATTACATGTATATTTATAATTATGTTTTTGACCACACATGATTTTCTGCAACAGCAATAATTTTTACCAGATTCAATTTAATTTTTTTTTGGTTTTCTTCCAAGATTAATTGTATGTACAACGTATCAGAAATATATTAGCACAATAAAAATCATACAGACCAGTGACAGATGTGATATCAATTTCAGGAAAGCAACAAGTGATGGTTGGGATTGTCCCCATCAATGTGCATCATGCCTCAAGCCAGAGTGCTAAAAGTGTATATCCAATTTATATTGCCAACTGTAGGGAGAGTAGGTAAGGGAATTGGTATAGTATTCAAAGGTGCAGTGTATAAATCATTTAACAGATAGTTGAGTAATAGCTGCAGGGCTTCCATTAATGCACTGTTGTGCATCCCTGACGCATTGAAACTGGAAAAACGTTCAGCAAACTTTCAGCAAGGACTCCCTACAATTTTGTACTTAAAATTGGAAGCCCTTAAAGCAGCTTTTTGTTTTTTTCTGTGATACACGTATGTGCATTATTTACAGGAGATTTTACTGAGGTATATTTTGCTGCTGAATATGTCCTGTAGGGAGAACATTGAGGCTCTAGTAGAAGATGTAAATGCACAGAAAAATGCTATAAAGATGCATGGCATAACTGTTGATGGCAAACACTTCAAAGTAAAGTTTACAGGTACATGAAGGCTAACCATGGTGATACTACAGTACTGTAATTTGAGCCTCTATTTACTTTTAGATATTGTTGTCTTTATTTCGTTGATTGTCTTTTGAAATTTCATTTTTTGTAGTGACCCTTGGTTACAAGGCATTGGTTATGCTGATTAAACGCAAAGAGAGTGAAGACAACAATGAAAGTTTGGTGGATCTTTGTACCAGAGGCTTGGATGTTCAGTGCTGCATCTTCTGCACTGCTATCAGGGTATGTTGCTTGATCATGATAAAATTACTTTTCCCTGCCCCTACAACTTTTTTTTCTGTTTTTTACTATTTGGTGTCAAGAGCTGATAAAGCCTCTAGCTGGCTTGATAAGACTTGACTGGGGACATATATTATTTTGATCAGTTTGTGTCAGAGGATTTCCAACAGCATTAGAATGGAAAAGACAATTTATTTTTACAGCAGTTGACAGGACTAATGGTATGACAACAATCTCTGTTGAAGAAGTTTTGATTCAACTTACAAGCATTTATGAACAGGAACAAAATAGTTGTCTTCCAGAGTTTGGGGTGCGGCTTATAACTTGGTTCCCATTGGTGAGGCCAAATTTAGGGATGCAGCTTATACATGTATGTGAGGAAATAGGGTAGACGATAATGAGCTACTTAACATGACTGTTAACATAATTTATGACCAATGTTTTAGGGCTGTGCCTGTCCAGGAGTTCCACGTGGTGAGGCCTGTCCAGGGTGCTTCTTAAAGAGCAAAGCAAATATTGGAGAGTAAGTGAAAAGTCTGAATGTCATTTCATTATAAGGCCCCAAATTAATGCTAACTGTTACATGTAGCTAATGGTTTTCACTGTTTGGTTACAAAATGATGCAGCCACTATCCCAATCAACTGTGTGGCTCTTTGTCTTGTTTTGGTGTGGTAAGTTCTTTCATTTGATTAGTAAATTTCTGCCAACACGAGCATCTGAAGTACTGTACATGGTACATTTGAGTTATACCATGAATGCACCTCTCTAAATTTCTTAAACAGATCGGGGAGATGTAATGTAAGATACACAGTTAATTATTTACGTGTTTATGCAATCGGCTGTTTCACTGAGTAATTACGAACATGCCAAATGATTACAGACATGAATCAAGGGAGAAAGAGGTACATTTACACTAAGCATGCATTATATTGTTGATTATATAGCCTTATGATTGTATTTAGGTGTAGTTTATGTATATCGTACATGTGTCAATTAATATTTTATTTACCCACAGGTATTCTAACAATTTAACACTGATTTCTATAGAAGAAGTGCTTAAAAATTACAAGAAAATCGAACTAACGTATAAAAAGCTAACATTATCTAAATCATACTATACAAATGTAATCTACTATGTTAAATGTGTAATGACTGCGTACGCATGAGTTTTAAGTAGTAGTTTCATGCTGTTTGTATATTGTGAATTCAGCATTAACTGATCTTCAACAATTCATTACAACAAGTGTTGAATTCTCAGTTATAAAACCCTTCTCAAACGGCCTACTTTGTGTATGCGTGCGTGGTGTGTTTATAAACTGTTGTTATTTTTCCTGTATTTTTCTCAGTGACCTTAAATTTTCAATTGTAAATTCATAAACTTTAATCAGTTAACTGTCTAGTCTAACCTATGGATATTACAGTTAGCTTGTATGTATTATCAAGTTGCTGCACATGTATTTCAGTTTATTCACCGCTGTAAATCCGATTCTAAATAATAACTAATGTATTTATTGTCCTATTGTGTCCAAAAACCCACCAGGACAGGAACAGTTCATCACCAACATTAAAGAAAGACTTCAAAATCGGCAAAAGTATGAACAACGAACACGCAGCTCAGGGCACGGTAAGGCACGGTATACGGCTAAGAAGATTGAGGATTTCGCTTTTCGTTCATACGTGAGGCACATCTTCATGGTTACATACAACCTAAACATCAGATGTTGTAGAAGGAGATATGTAAAGGCTGAGGGCCTAATATCTCATATAACAAGACACCACAGAGGCGATGGTGTCAAATCGATTGGTGAAAATCTGTGAATTTGTACGATGTTACAGATTGTCACCAATCGCGATAGGCCCTTTGTAACTAACAAATAATGTGGCTGAACTGGAGGACAAAAACTAGCTGACTCTTCATTTATTTCAAAGGCCTTGTACGAGATCGGTATTGTTATTAGCAAAACCTGTTTGTAAATGCTATTTTTCACCTCCAATCGATTGTCGATCTTTCTAAAACTGCGTTTTTAAAGATAGCTTGCTCTCCAACATCCATGGCAACGCCTTTCCCATGGGGATCACGAGCTCAATTATTATATCAGCATGTGATTGTTAGCTGCAAAGGGCCTATTGGTTACGTTAAGGTAAACACGGCCAGCATTGGTTATCTCTGTTATGAAATTGGTTTTAAGCGAATCTTTACCACATGGCACACAACTTGTGAACCTTAACACTTTAAATTGAAAAATGCAGTTATGTGACATGTCACGTGACCCTTCCTCGTGCAACCGTTGAACTGCAAATGAGGCAATGAGGACAACCCTTTAAGAACCGTTTTGGTTTTGAAATATTGGGGACTTGGAGACACGCATAAATCTGCCCTCACACCATGACTTCTATTTATTGGCAAGGAGAAAACTGCTACTCAATAAATCAAGTACAAGGTCACGTGACCTGTTTTGCTCAATATTCCCTTATGGAAAAAAACATATTCTACTGTGAGGGCAGATTATTAAAGGCAAGTATCAGAGAAACAGGAAAACTCCATGTACCTTGGCGTTACAAGAATACTGTCATTTGCTATTGAAAAACTAAAGTCAGTGGAGGGGTCACGTGATACCTCATTTGCATAACTGTGGTCTTGAAAATATCGAAGGAGACGAATTATGAGTCTGCATAATTTGGTGTTAGCTTCACTTTCATGTCAAAACCAGTCCTTAACGCAAAAAGCCATACCTTATTATGTTCATGAAATATTCTATTATGCAATCCTAATCTTTGAAACTGCCATAATGCTCTTTTCATTTGACATTATAAAAAATGATACAGAAAATATTCCATCAATCTTCTCCGATATCCTTGTAACAGTCTCCGACGTTCATACACATAACACTAGGTATGCTGCCAAATTAAACTTTTATAAACCAAAGGTTAGAACGAATTACGGCAAATTTACTTTCAAATTTTCTACACCTGTAATTTGGGAGTCAGTTCCTCTCGACTTAAAATGCTTACCATATAGAACATTAAGAAACGATATAAACAATACCTCGTAGACAATCAAATGTAATATTCCTTAATAGAGCTTTTGTTTCTTCGTCTCTTTGTTTTTTCCCCTGTCTGTCCATGTAAGTTAATTCTGTTTTAGCTTTATTTGATAAACAAAAATGTCTAATTTTTCACGAATTTACAATTTCTATTTCAATCTTTTACACCTAACCTATACAAATACCTTCTTTCAGGGGGAAACACTGAACTTAGACAAGTATGCCAATTAGTGTCGGCTTGGATTACGTCACGATCATGCGCCGTGTTAATATAAGAGCTTGATAAATAATGCGCCTTAGTTCAGTACTCATGCATCGAAGACGAAGTGGTAATCATGGATGATCCTGTAGAGATCGAAACTCCGCCACCGGTAATACCACGATTGGTGCGCCAGGATGCTAAGTGAGGTCAAGCGCTACTCGATGCTAGTTTGTTCTAGTGCAAGGCACAAATTCGTCTATTAGAAAGGTAGTGGTGTCTGCTAAATGTCAAACCTGTCAAAGAACTCGTGTCTTTCATATAGTGTGTCACGGTTTTTACTCGATGTCCTGATTAAAAGTCAGGAAAAAACGAGTTATATTAGGCGTTACTGGATAGGTTTCCTGAGCTTCGACGAGGTACGAAGTCAAAATATTTACAAACTACGATTTATGCCGCATTGACTGTGATTGAGCGCTGAATACGAAACGTCATTTGTAATCGATTTCCGGATTTATTGTTAACTAGTCAATCTCAAAGTGTGACATTCCATAGCATTGATGATACCGACTTCTGTTCAGTTTAATAGTTTCAGTTCGTCGATTCCTAGTAAGTTCCTAATAAGTTTTTATAAAGTCATGGATGACAACGAAGAGGCGTGGACCATTGGAGATTGCATAATACTTGACAGAACTCATGAACTCGTGTTGTGTATAGTTTGGTAGGTAGATTGATTGTAAGATGATTACTGCTGGAAAGCTTGAAATCAAAATGCAAAGTAACAGGGTGGCAGTGGACGGGGACAAGAGAGGCGTTTCAGTTGCATGAAACTCCATGTGCATTCAAATCTATTGAGTGTGCATTTGAGAGCTGCACCTTTGAATGTCCCAGAGGCAACATGGACAGTCACAAGGAACAATGTCCCAATAGGCCCGTCAACTGTTTGGGATGCAACAAGAGTGTATCACATAGCAAAATTGATGTGCATCAAATGCGAGAGTGTTCCGGCCGAGAACTAAGTTGTCCTTACTTCAAGAACAAAAACGACAGACATCGAACGAAAATGTAAGTACAGTCATCGTTCTCCAATGTTACCACAGATAGCTCAATCTCGCTTAGTGGAAATAATAACAGTGTTTCAATGGGACTTTTTCCGTTATCGATTTTGATTTTGTTTCTTTAGGTAGTATTTGTATAATCTACAAATACTATAACTAGACAGATTTTAAGCGAATGCCATCAATATTTCATCATTAATAATCCTAAACAGGCGCCCATTACATTAATTTTAATTCATAACAATTACAGATGTGATGCCACCATGCACATGAGGAAGTGAAGGGGAAAGTGCGTACATGCACCGTCCATGGATGCTGTTTCTGCGGCACTGGAGAGGCTTTGGAGGAACATGAAGACTCGGCCTTGTCCTACCACTGGTATGTAATCAACTAAAGTCGATTGAGGTATGCTAACCGCCGTGGAAAGCGAGTAGCAGCTTGTCCTACCACTACAAGCTACTCCAACAAGTAGAACTTTTTAACTTTTTTTAAACAAATTATAACTGAAGAAGGCCGAACGGCCGAAACGTATTTTAATTAAAGCATTAGTAAGAAGTTCTCTGTCTTCACCTTAAAACTATTATTCAAGTCTATATATATAAGCAAGACCTTCCAAGATAATTAATTAAGAATTACAATTGAGGCAAACAAGAAGGTGGTGAACTTCCTCAATGTGACTCTCGATTTGAGGTCGGGACAACATATGCCATACATGAAACCGAACAATAATCTCCAATACGTAAACACCGAATCCAACCACCCACCAGCTATTCTGAAAAAATATCCCGGTAGTAGTCAACAAAAAGCTATCAGAAATATCATATAACAAAGAAGTATTCAACAAAGCCGTGCCTGTTTACCAGAAAGCCACTACGTTGCACTGAAGAGTGCAGGTTCGTCTTACTACGGCACTATAGCTTCTTAATACTGATCTCACGAAGAGCGATAGCACTGCTTGTGCTAAAGCCAGCGACAATGTTTGTAGCAACACAAGACCCACTAGTCCTGAATCAACAAGTTGCAGAAAAACAAAGAAGAGAGCACCTGCACAAGCTGAGGTCGATGATTCAGCACATCCTCGGATGGAATCTATCAGAGTCGAATAAGGTAGTTGTCAAACCATTTGCTGGGGCTACCTCAGAACATATGCATGATTATATTAAGTCTATCCTGAAGAAAGAACCAGAAAACCTAATCCTACATGTCGGCACAAATGATATTAAAGTGCCTGTTACCGTCGTCAGTATTACATTTGTATATTAGCAATCGAACATTTATAACCGGAACCGGAAGTTAAATTAATAGTAATGTTACACTTCACCTGCTGACATTTTGACAGCTGTCAGATATTGACATGAACAGGCCATGTGCTTCAAGGTCATTGAGCTTAGTAATATTATATTTCTAGACAGTTTATGTACACGGAATGTTTAGCGGAGTTCTATGAGTTTAACCAGGATGTATAAAGAAAGAATCTCGCACAGAAGTAAGTGATTTATTGTATTGTAAGCTGAAGAAAAAATGCCTTTGTGATTTGGATCAATCTATCCGGCTAAGACCGCAGCGGAGTAATGTTTAAAATGATATGTATGATTGTCTTATTGCCTAACGCATATAGGGCCATTCCATTTTATATCCACCCCCCCTGTTGACGAGATTTTCTGAGGGGGATGGACGATATGGTTTTTCTGAAGGGGTCCAGGGATAAAATACAATTTCTGAGGGGTTCGAAATCTTTTATCTGAGGATATTTTCTGAGGGGGTTCGCGACTGAACGAAATTATCGTGATTTTTTTTTTAGGGTGTTCACGAGACATTATCGTAAAATTCTGAGGGGTTACTGCCACATCTTCAGGTTTCTTGTGGGGTTACCATTGTAGTGGGTTTGTTTAAGGGGGAGGGGTGTGGGTAAGGATAATAAGAATATAAATCAGTTGAGGGAGAGAAGGGAGATTTTACTGATGTTCCTGTCGCCTGTGGTCAAGGGCAATAGGGCAAAATGTTGTGAATTTTGCAAAATAAGTCTTCGAGTCGTACTGATCTGCTCTGCTTTACTTGTAGTTGTTAATATTTGCCGTAATATGGCTTTTATTTGGTCTCTATAGGCCATTAAACTCGCTCAAACGATCTATCAATTTGAATAAATTAATCAAATGGACCTTATAGGCCAATTATGTTTTACAACTACGGATGCAATTTTTTTACACAGCTCGGACCATAGTTAATCTGGAGTTATTATGGTTCAAAGAACCAGTTGACATAAATGTAGTAGCATGACTCGTGTTTCTTCGCAGAACAGTACTCAATCTGAATGAATCTAAAATTTGGCGCCATATTAAATGAAAGTCGTACACTGCATGCGGTTAAATTTATGCCCGAATTGATTGCTAGTTTCTTCTTAAAGCACAATAACATAGTATTTTCAGTTAAACAAAGTGCATTGAAATCGAAATACAATTGAATACGAAGAAGAGAGAGGTTCACTTCAAAAATGGCTTTTCTGCTTCATGAACGATTTACCAGTAATCATTTTATATATACGTTGTAATAATATAATTATTTGTATTCAGGTCACGTTGGAATTATGCTTGCCGTATATATCCTAGCTAACGATAACAAGTATTGTGTGTGTTGACAGCTTTGCTATACTCATAGATTCGGCTTTTCCCCTCTGCTCTTACAACGTATAGCTTGTTTCTGTAGAAGAATGTCCCATTATCTACGTATACTTCACAAAAACAGTTCAGTTCCTAGCATGGGTCTCGCGCAATGGATAATCACTTTTAGAGCTTATCCTTTATTGTTCACAAGACTGTCTTTTGTCAATTGCTGGGGTTATTTCGGCTTCAGGAGCTATATTCTGGGAGAATTCGTTCAGTTTTCAGAGCATGTTTGGAGCTGTTTCTTCAGCCTCGTTTCCGTCCCGTGAAAGTTTGTCTTTATGTCGCGTTAGTTTCTCCTAAAATATGTCTAAAATATTTGCCACCATTGTTTTTCCTTTGCATGACCAGGATATCTGTTATGTTGTGTGCGAAAATGAGAACATTTGGTAAAGAATTTCATTTCGAAAAATTCAGAAAACTAACTGATACCGACTTGTGCAAGAGCAAAATGTTGAAGTTTCAAATATTAGCGTATTTTCACAAAAGCCGTAGCTGTTTCCAGTGCTTTTGTAAACTGTTCGGTCTATCGGCTCTTGCGCAGTGAAAATCATTTTCATAGCTTCAAACGTAAGATAGTTGTTCACAAGGGTATCCTCTCTCAGTGGATGGGGATGTTTTGGATTCAGGAGTTACATTCTAAGAGATTTCGTTTGATTTTAAGAGCTTGGTGCATAGAATGACGGCAATTGCGTTCAGTTTCTAGCGCGTAAGTAAACTGTTCGGTCTATCGCGTCTCGCGCAATGGATAATCACTTTGAAAGCTTATCCTGTATGTAATGACCGCAAGTATTAATATAATCTTGTTATCATAACTTAGTTCTGTCATCGATACGTGACCTGTATAATCTTGTTATCATAATTTAGTTCTATGTTATCGCTACCTGACCTGTAATATTGTAAGCTACGACTAAGCCTCGAGCTATGCGCCTCCGGAAATGTAGGCGTTTAGATTGATTAGAAAGTGTACACAAGGAGAAATAAAGTTCAGTTCTATCTGGAAGCCTTTGAGTGAAGTTATTGTATATCCTCGGTACGCTACAAAACTCGTGGCAGCGGTAAAACAAAATGTCTACGGCGATCTTTCCCCCGAAGTTTGATGACGGCGATTTTGACGCTTGGCTTCGACAGTTTGAAGCGTGCTGCGCCTCCAATGGATGGAAAGAGGCCGAGGGGACAGACATCAGACTTCTGAAGCTTCCCGCGTTCTTGACCGGCAGAGCAGCCAGTCACTTCTACGCTACTCCCGAGGCAAAGCGGGCCTCGTACAAAGATGCCGTTAGTGAACTGAAACACGCTCTTTGCCCCGCCGCTCGCCGAGAAGACCTCTATATTGAGTTCGAGACGAGATGCCTAAGGCCAGGGGAAGACCCTTCGGTGTTCCGCTGGGAGCTAGAAAATCTGTTGGCTAAAGCTGAGCCAACGCTAGTGCAGGACGCGAAAACTGCTTTTGTCACGCGTCAGTTCATGAAGGGACTACCAACCACGATGAAGCTTAATAAACTCTTGGAACACGATCCGACACCGGACCTATGAAAATGGTGGGCTTCGCCCAACGATATCAAGTGATAGAAGACTACCGCGTGCCGTTTGTTGGGGCTCCTACAACGATGGCGGCTACTACGTCTAAACAGCCCGCCGCACCCGACAACATGGAGCAACTGCTAAGCATGGTCGCCTCCATAGCTGCGAAGCAAGATGCCCTGGACAAGCGTCTGAAGAGCGCCGAGCAACAACAACAGCCCGCCCAATCCTCGCGCCGGCCCAATGGAAGAGCATTCAATGCCGCCAGCAACCGGCCCCTGGTCAACGCCAGACACAACCACTGCTTCCTCCGGGACAAAGCCCTTTACAGTGCTATCTTTGTTCGGGATATGGTCACATTGCCCGGAATTGCACCAACAACCAGAAGCATTCTTTAAAGTGCTACTGAAACGAATATGAAGAATCGATAACATATAGCTTAAAATTGTTGGTTTAGTATATGATCGAACTAAAAACGTACTTTTTACCGTTTGGAAATAGATATTTTTGCGAATTTTCGGGACTCGAAAATGCATGTTTTGACCCCGAGAGCGCGACACTTTTATTTTCTAATTAAATATGCATGTGACGTCACATGCTTGACATGAGCGAGAATTCCTCACGGCTCTCTGTTATTTCTCACAAATGGCGAAGCACGGTGGAAGGTTTTGCGTGGCCGGCGGCCCAAATAATATAAGCTGTACAAACTGCAATCATACCCCTGGTATATCAATGCACATTTTTCCGAAAGATGAGAGAACCAGAATGCTGTCGACGCGTTTCGTTAGGAGGCATCGGCCGAACTTTTCGCCGTCTCCAACATCGGCGTTGTGTTCAGTTCACTTCGAGCCGAGAACTTGCTATACCAGACGGAGCTTGAGCACCCTTCAACCTGAAGATACGGGAAGTATAAAGGAAAAGAGAATACTAGAGAAAGGCTCTATCCCTACTATCGACACTGCGATAACTGCTCCCATGCAACAAGAAAGTCCTCGTGAGCGCAGAAGATCAAAGAAAGTAAGTCCATGATGTTTCTGCTTGGTTTATGCATGTTTTACTTTCTTCTTTACTACTAGTAATAGCCCGCCCCAGTCGCAGACCAAAGTTCAGCCCACGCCGATCCAATTCCAGCCCACGATCCTGTTGAAGATTCATCCCAAGGCTAAGCTCCAGATGTGCCAATGTCAGAATCTTTCCTGTCACTACTTGACCGAGAAGAAGTTTATACGTCTACGCCAGCGGCAGAAACTCAAACCAGAGGCCACAGCACCGCTAACACCATTGCGAGGGCACTAAATACAGTATATGGGCCTCAAGAACTCCTACTAACACAAGCCGGCGACAGTTGTCCGGATGTTCTGGTAAGTATTAATTATCTGGGCTTTACGTTTTTTAAATTTATCACTAAGTCTTGATGTTTTCGTTCCTCACAATAGAAAGACATTCTTCAGAAACTAACAAGCGAGGTAGTGGCAATGCGCCAGGAGAACCAAGAGCTTCGAAGTAAACTACCATGCGAGCTATTAAGGGTAGGTTTTCAAAAATTAATTTAAAATAAATGTCAATATTTCAAACAAATACAGGAACAATGATGTACGAGTGAAGCAGGAATAAATGAATAATCACTAATGGGATCGATGTTATCTCTATTCTCTTTTACAGTGGATGTACTGCGAAAATCTGGAAAACAGATGTCCGAATCTGGAAAAGAAACCCTTTGGCAGAAATGCCTATGCAGTGTTCGATCGAAGTGTAAATTTTTGCGTTTTGAATTACTAAAAAAAATAATAACTTAAGTTCTTCATAAATATGAATATTCTGCCAAATACACTGTACTAGGTAAAATTTCAATTGTGAATAAAATAGAACAGTAAAGATTATCTTGAGAAATGTAGTTCAATGGGGGACTCGGATTATCCTAATGTTACCCGAAGATTGTTTGCAGACGGTCTTGATGAGTTGTCAGTTTCTTACTCAATTCGTTAGTTAATAAGAACGCGAGCGGCGGTGTTGAAGAAACTGACATCACATGAAGTGTGAACAGGAATAAAAGTTAACTGAAGATTGTTAGCGGGCCGTGTTTTAAGAATGTTTATTTTGAAGCAGTTGGCTTTGTTAGGTAATGAGAACGCGAACGGCGGTGTTGAAAGAAACTGACAACTCATCACGCTTGAACAGGAATAATAACGACGGTGAAAGGTCCAGTTCGAAAAAGTAAAATATCAGTTTTGGCGACAAAAGTGAAATATCACTTTGGATTACAAAAGTGAACTATCACTTTTTGGTGACGTGAAATATCACTTAGGTTAAATATCACTTTTTAAGTGATATTTCACTTCACCTTGTTGCACTCTTTTCGAACAGTACTGTATGTCACATAAAAAGGGCCCGCACAACTTATTGCATTTAATTTCCCAAATTTGTAACCTTCAAGTAATAAAAGATTAAAACTGTTCCACTGAACATGCATGACTCTTAAATTCAAATAAATGTTAGTATTTAATCATGTTATCCATCTTTTTGCCTGACGCGGCCATGATATTACATAATTACATTGTATGTACATTGTATATTATAATATGGTTGACTCAATTACACATGTACATAATTATCAAACTTTATTATGGCTTCAGTTTTTTTTTACACTATTCCACTGCATACATAATTAGCGCATCACGAAAATGCGCCTAATCCCAGAATGTCTAACACCTTGAAGCCAGCAAAGGGCGTGTATGATGCTCTGCGGCCCCTGCTGTAAAACAGGGCAGCGTGGCACAGAATTACGCCAGTTTGACGGGAGGACGTGTCCACCAACCGCCACCAGCACCTGCATCTGTCTTCGTTAACCATGCACAAGTTCCAGTAAGAATCCTTGCCCCGATTCCAGAACCGGTACCTGCTCCTGCCTCTGCAGCACCCCAGCAGCCCAACATGCGAACCCGGTACCTGATGCAGCACCGCCAGGACAAGAGGTAGCTATTACGTTCGAATAGTGGGCTTTACGGCTTTAGTTATGTTTCTTGGCCTGACTTTCTTAACATTTGCTAGTATAGTTTCTTAGTTCAGCCTTCCATTTGATGTCCCCAGCGTTTTTCTATATTTCGGTTATAGCAGTAGTGTTAATTGTTTCTCCGTGGTCACGTATGTCTTATATCAGTCTTCCTTAGCTTTCGCTTTCTCCACAAAGTTGGTGATGGATTATTTGGTTGTATTCCCTTACTCGTCTGTTTCGTATATACAGCCTATCAGTTTATTTGGGTGGTTTTACTAGGTTTATTTACATGGACTACAATAAGAAGAGAAGAAAGGCACAGAAAAGAAGAAAAAGAAAAAGGCTGAACAATCCCAGAAAAGGTCCACAGATAAAGAAGACCACATCAGACTTAAAGCCGAATTAATGATCAGAACGCAGTGAACAGCAAGAAATAGAGGGGATGCAGAATATCCCAGAGATGATAGGGCCCCAAATGTAGAGCACGTGGTAGCACAGCCAGCTGAAGTCAAGCTGCAACATGAAAATCCAATAGAAAATGTGGGTAACAAACGATATCCTTACCCGCCACCTCGACAAAACTACAGCACCTAAAAATGCTCGCACCGCTGCTTATTCTGGTAGTTCTTTAAAGGAGATCGAGCCAACGTAAGTTCTGCGTCGAAGGCATTTAGTGAGTGGGAGCTTTGGCTCTTGCTTCGTAGCACAATATCGCGGCATGAGTGGTGGTGGTTAAAGAGTTGATAATTAACAAGCTCAACAGACAGACAATTAACAAGCTCGAGACAGATGAGGAGGCATCAACCAGAACCAAAGAGTTGATTTATGAGGCTGAGATCATAACAAAACTCGGGGATCACCCTGGCCTTCCACTACTTATTTGGGATATGCAGCTGACACCAGCCATTCAGACTTGTACTATATGTTCCACGGCGAGGAAAGTACCGGTCTGATGATATTCAAAGCACTTTGCTCTGGCAGGATTAGCAGTAGACAAGAGTGGCTGTCTATTCTGAAGGATGCAGCAAAGGGTATTATGCCACATCCATAATGCAGGGTTTCTCCATGACTTAAAAGGGGAACAATAGTGTTAGACAAGCATGGCCGTAATTACGCCCCAGTCATAACTGAGTTCGGTAAAAGCCGTGCACTGAACAATGCTAGGGGCCCAACAATATTAACAGCAGAAGAGCAACAGAAGTATAAGAGTAACTTATCCACCACACATTTCCCCCGAAATTGCTGAAGGAAGCTATGGGCAAAGTATTGCCAGCGATGTGTTTAGCTTAGGAAACGTTGCGGAGGCAATTCGGCGAGATGCTGGATATACTCTCTCACTTCATTCGGCCTAGCCCACACGCAACTGGCACTGAAATAATGGCTGGGCTTGGCTGAAGAGAAATTTTAACACAATTCCGAAGTTGAGATCAACACATTTCTCGGCTAGTCACCGAACATTCTCTGGAGTTCTACAGTAGCTGCCATGCATAGTAGAACTGAACTCTGTCAATGCTTGTTTTACCAATACAACGGCTCTAATGGCTGAATAGATTGGTCATTTTTACAATCATTTCATTATGGGTATTTGGTGGTTGGTCATCTGTACATGTCGCACGTAATGAATAGCTGTAGTGTAAATAGGTACCCACGCACGTAAAGACATGCAACAGTGAAAATCAACCTTCAGTTAGACAAGATGTTTAATCATTCAATGAATGCATTCTAAACTGTCTGGCTAGCTTCCCTATACCGTTAACTATTTGATCGGGCAGATCCATAACTCTGTCCCACTGTAGATAAGTTTAACTTGTGGATAGACATGGCCAAGTCTGAGAAGGGTACACCGAGAGACGAAGTTGGCAGCCATTAACATTAACATCAGGCTCATGGCAGACAGAAAGTTGAAGCGCATTCAGTGCAAGAGGTACTGGCAGCTGTAAGCCAAGCTCTTCCAGCACTGGGAGAAATAAAACAACAGAGACAGCATAGCAACACAGCTTCTCAAGGCTTGTTCACGTCTGAATGGCCCAGCTCGCGCCGAGTAGAGTTTTATAATATTCGATTAGGGTGTTAGTTAGCCGTTCGTGTTTGTAAACAGACTACAACAACAAGTTCTCTAGATTCAGGATTTTTGTCAACAAATGTTTCATTCCGCTTATGGGCGTTCCACATGAGGCGATTATGGAACATTTGAAAATGGAAGCTATGGAGAACTTAAAGGTTTCATGAAGTCTATAGACCTCAGGGTTATAAAAGATAGCATTATTAGCAGCATTGTTTCGTTGGCTTCACCAGGGGAAACCCAAAGTACATGTAATATTAAAAAATCATCAAGAATTACACCAAATTGGATAACTATTAAGTTTTTGGGTGGTTGTCAACAAATACCACTACCAATGTTAAATTAAACTTCAGAAATGTTCTGCACTTATAATATTTTCAAAGAGGGTTTACTAAAGCTTGTTACAGCTGAATGTTCTAAAACTTTCATATTATAACCACCCTTGTTA
The DNA here is from genome assembly GCA_030867875.1 of Actinernus sp. WN-2022. NCBI lineage: Eukaryota > Metazoa > Cnidaria > Anthozoa > Actiniaria > Actinernidae > Actinernus > Actinernus sp. WN-2022. Next base: position 331,146 of record JAOWCC010000067.1, on the reverse strand, counting down.
GGCTATTTTGCACGTGTAACGTCCGTAACAAATGATGTAACGTCCGTAACACTGGTTTTCATCACCTCGGCCAAAAGTAAAGAAGGTGATGATGATACATGGCACTGAATAAATTTCAAATTTCAAACAAATCGAATAAAATCCTCGAGTGGGAGCTTATTTAAAACTCTATTTTGGTTGAGTAGTAGAGAAGACAGCAATTTGCAGGCGTGTGAAACAGCACGGCAATAGCGAGATCGTGGTATTGGTTTCAAGTGATTCAGTCACCGTCAGACTTTATGTTTCCATCTAAGCTTTCTTGGAAACAAATGAATTCTCGGCTGGCTCCTATCAATTCTTCTTTATGTTCAGATGTCAGGTTTTGTGAGGATTCCTATTTGGCTTTGTAGTCGTATGCATTGTTTGGCCTTGTTTTGCTTTTCTTTTTTCTTTGTTTTCCAAGCTAAGGGCATTCTGCTTGCTTTTTGGAAGACGTAAGGCCAACAACCCATGGAATCGTGTGTGGAAAAACTTCTCACTAAACGTAAACATTGGTATTTATAAAATAATTTAGACAGTATACGCATTCTGATTGGCTGTTAGCCATGTTTTCATTAGCATGTGCAAACATGGAAATACGTCACACCATAAGACAAGCACCGTAAGTGCTTCTTTTATCTGGAACAATTTCCTGAAGAACTCTTTATTGGATGCAAGCTCTTTCCAAGCTTGTGCAGTCCAGGAGGTCATAAGGACTCTCCTTTTCCTGGCAGTCAGCTTGTCGTGCCACAGGTCCAGATTCTCATCCTCTTCTAGCCACCTCTCCATGGCCTCCCCTATTTTGCTTTTAAGTATTTTTCCACAGCCAGCATCTATCGGTTGAACTTTGTCAGTGTGCTTCTCTGGTATAAGGTAGACAACAGCATTCAATTCTTTCCTGCAGGATTCGTGAAATTTATTGTCCTGCTGAAACCCAACATTATCAGCAAAAATTACTTTCTCATCTGGGGATTTTGCTATTCCAGGTATTAATGTTCCTGCTAGCCATTGCATGTTCAAATCATTGTCCATCCATGCACACTGTTGAAAATAAACATCAACTCCTTTGTCGTACTTTGCTTTCTCTCCACTTGACACATTCCCCTCCCCCCTGAACACAATTGCAGGCTTCACATTTTGCTCTCCTTCTGCACGTATGCACAGCTGCAGTGTTGCCTGTCTCTTGTCTAAGCCGGTGGCAGGCTGGGATACCCAAACCTGTTTGCTTCCTGAAACATCATAGGTTTTATCCTGATCAACGACAAAAGGCAGCAGTACTTGGTCAATATTGTACCTATTCTTTGCTTGCCAACGCCCATACTTAGCATCCATTACATAGTTGCTTCGTCTTCTCTTTGAGTTCACAGCCTTTCTCAGATTCCTGTGGAAACTTTGAATGGTTTCTCTTCCATCATTTGCAGAATCCTTCTTTTTGTTTGATCTTCGTCTGAATGAAATATTGTGTCGCTTTTTGAACCTTTGAAACCAATTGTCGCTTGCTTTGAACTTATCAGCCTCTTTTTTGCCATAACAAATTTCGATCTTTGCCTTCATTTTCTTTTTAAGCCAAAGCTTTGATACCTTACACCCTCTCGCTCTTCGAAGCTTGAATTCAACAATAACACGTTCCGCAGCCAATGGCTACGTCTCTCTGTTCTTTGCTTTCTCTCCTACCAATTGTCTTCTCTTTCTTGTAGGCTTAAAGCTGCCAGCATTTTTCTTCTTTTTGTTGAGGTCTAGTTCGGCTAACAATTTATGCCTATTCTTGTTCCACTTAACTACTAGCGACTTACTCACTCTTCTCTCCTTAGCAACTTTTTCCCACTTCTTCTTGGTCTTTATTTCACTCATAGTATCCAGGAGTTCAAGAGTTTGTATCTTGAAATCTACTGTGTATGATTTCCTCTGAGTTCTGCCCCTTCTGTTTTCAACAATGGCGGCTGGCGCTGGTTGTTGTTGTGTTTGGGCATGTATACTTATTTCATCGTATGACTCGTCGCTGACTGCTTCTCTTTCAAGCTGGATACTCTCAGTTACGTCCCTGTTCACATTGACATCAGAGGATGAAGTTTCCGTGTCCAGATTGTCGGAGGCATTAGAATTATGTTTGAATCGCACGTGCGTATCGAGGTATTTCTTCGCCGTGAAGAATTCCTCGCAAACATCACATTTCAAAGGCTTGTTGGGCAACTTCATAGACGTTGGCAATGATGCTGTAACATCAAACACTTGACCGCTTCTCGTCTCTACTTGTTTCTTTAACCCACAATCAAATAAAGTCCGATTCATTTTCTCACAACATGCCAAAGCAAGACCTCCACGATCGACGGTTGGGCAACGATTTTCTCGCATGAAGCGTTCGTGATCTGTTTCAGAAACTGTAAGGGAAAATGAAATATTTATACACTTGAGCGATCGGCCTTGAGTACGTATACAAGGCGCGTAAAACATGACAGGACGGATCGATGACGGTAAAAGTTTTAATAGGGTTTACACATGTAAAAGTAAAAATAAATGTTGTTTAGATTTGTATTTACCTGGCACAGTATATCCTTTTGTGACTCTAGATGCTTCACGAAGGCTGTAAGCCGAAACAAGTGTGGTAACTGGAATGGTGGTGGGTGGTTCTGAAGCTGGAAGGCCGTCCAATAATTCCTCCAGGAAATTATTGAATACATGCAAGGCTGGTGCAAGTCGGGGAATAAATTCCGGTGCTTTTGTCTTTGGGGGAACTTGGCCTTGCACGATGGCCTCATTGACTTCTCCAACGAACTGATCCATGGTTTCACGTATTAGTGTTTTTGCATTTGCATCAAATGTAAACACAGTGCATTGTTCGATCGTGGTAACTTTTTGGAATAGTTCATCGAAGTCATTAACGACTTGATCTGTTAGATTCTGTTTTGCAGTCTCCATTTCTGAGAGAGTTGGTCTTAAAGACAGGGGCGTTGCGAACAGGATCCTATCAACAAGTCCATGTCCATAGTCCATTTTTGCAATCAGTTTCGCTGCATTTGCTAGTTTACGTTGATCCAAGTATGCAGAATGGGGTATTCTGGTCAATCGTTCTGGTACTTTCAGTTGAATAGTGGTAAGAAGATTTTTCCCCAGAAAGTAATTTGCAGAGAAGCTGGACATCTCATGTTGCGTTGTCCCCATCAGATTTGAGAAGTTTATTTATCACATCAAAAACTTCTGGCGACAGAATCATCCCTTTCTTGTTGTCTGCGATGAACGTAATCAAACCAGAAGATGTGGTCTTGCTTATGACGACACAGTCTGCCATCTCAATATGTTCTAATGCTTGCTGTGCTGCATGCTGGATTGCAGAAGAGTTTCCTATAAAAGAGGCGAAATTAAGATGCTCGTGTTGCTTGTTGAGCTTGATAACGGCATACATTTTAAGGGTGTTCTGCACTGATATTCGCTGATTGATGTTCTGCACTGATATTCGATGTTCGCTGTAAGATTGGTAGTGAAGAATGAAAGGGCTTTGAATGCTGCAAAGAGAATTAGATATTTGGAGATTGCGCCTAATATGAATCGACCAATCAGATGAGATTCAGAACCAAGTGTGAATTCAAAGCAACGCCGGTTTGAAAAGTGAACTTCCAAACTAACATCCAGAACAACATCCAGTAGTAAGCGCTACGTATTATAAGCGAATGTAAAAACGGATATTTGAAATCCTCAGCTTTCAAATGAGATGTTTCTCAAGTTATTGTGAGCTCTAGAAGTGAAACTAGCAAAGAAAGAAAGGAGTCTCACTGTTTTGAATTAAAAGCAATTAGGGATTAAGTGAACAAAAGAACGGTAAATGTGTTTCTTACGATTATTATTATAATGTCGGGGAATCACAGGGAACGCAACTGTTGATGGGATTAGGTAAACAATAGAACGGCAAATCTGTTTGTTGAGCGTTTCACAAGTTATTGTAATGTCGGCAAAAGTTGTTGAAATACAATGCTGATTCAATTATCGAGCGCAAGTAAGTGTTATAGAAGTAAATAAATAACCCCTGTATAAGAGATGGATCGCAGTATGAACCCTCGAAGTGATTATAATGAACGGCAATGAGACACAGGCTAGTTTAGGTCGGGTACTTAAATGCAACAAGGGATGTCAGTCAACCTCATTTACAACAAGAGAAAGTTTTACTCAATGTGAAACAACACCACAAGGGTTATAATCGAAAGAATGATGTTAAAAGACATTGGACATACGAAGATTTGATAATTCTGTGCAGTGCAGTGACAAGGACACCTTAATCGAATGGATAATGGATTAACGTCTCTTTCAAAGATGCACATTTGTCCAAGAAGTGGCTCTGAAATGAAACTGAATGCACTGACCAATCAGATGACCAATCAGATGGCCGAAAATGGGAATGCAGGCAGCAATTAAATGGCAAAATGCACAGAGTGGAAAAGACACTGAGAGCTAGCAGTTGGTTTGAAAGCAGTAATTTAACTTTGGCAGAGATGTTGAAGATCACTTACTGGTGGACCCGCGATCTGACTCAGACACAGATTAGACAAGAGTTAGGACTATCTGGAAATACTGGCATTGACTGGGATAGTTACTGTAGAGAAATATGCGAAATAACATTAATGGAGTGTACGGAAAAACTGGGTGGCGCAGGAAAGTTAGTTCAAATCGACGAAAGTAAATTTGGAAAACGTAAATATCACCGTGGACATCATGTGGTAGGCCAGTGGGTGTTTGGCGGTAAAGAGGACGACAGCCGAAAGTGCTTGATTGTAGCTGTTGATAGAAGAGATGAAGCAACTCTTCTACCCATTATAAACGAACGAATTTTCCCCTCTGTATTTGGTACCCATGCATGTTGTAGTTCATTGCTCTTTAGTACTTACATAATCATACTTTTATACAAAACAGTAGAGTATGTTCTGAATAGTGAACATATCAAGGTAATTATTATAATTTATCCAACATGTCTGCCTAAATTCCCCTTGCTCATTATTTATCACTAGTTGAAGTTTATAACACACACATCTATAACTCAAGTTAAAATGAATGAAAGCCAGGAATTTTATAACTTAATAGGAATAGCTTAGAGTAGGAGACAAAATAAATTGACAATGACATGTCGACTGCACTGAAGTATACTGTATACACAAGTCACAATGTAGAAATATGCATCTACCTGAAATTGGCCGGTTGCATCCGAATCGATGATGGCTTCATTTTTAGGGCCCTAGTTCTTTTGCAACTTGTGTTTAGAACTTCGTGCTTTTACGTGAAGTAAATGGTTCCAGTACAACTACATGTACATGTACAGTAGACTATCCGCTGGTTAAGAAAGCCGTAGGCAACTTTGAAAAGCCTAGGTACTTCATATATGGTCTATTATTGCGTCTTCTCTATATGATACAGTCTTGCACTATAGAAGACATATAATAGACCATATATGAAGTACCTACCATTTTAGTGGAAGTTGACCACTGAACTGGTTTATAAAGCAAAGTGTTGGCTAACCAAGATCAAGATGGTGGCGTTGGGAATTTGTACGACTTTTGCAAAAACGTTTCTGGTATTTTCCATGACAGAAATGAAGGTAACAATTCCAACTTCATTTATTCTTATTTTAAATTTGTAAATCCGTGTCTGTACAATGTAAGTTAAGACTTAAGCTTAAGTGTAAACAAAACAAACGCATCCTTTCTTAATTTTACAAGATATAAGAAGCTTAAATATATAAATAAAGCTACATTGTATAAATCTGTGTCTTTGGTTTTGAAACCTATCTATTAAAACTCAAATTCATAAGTGTTTTTTTATCGGTACATAATATTAAGTTCTTACAACAATAAATGCATACATTCAGAGTACTCAACTCTCAAGCTTTATATTTGTCTCGAAATCAAATAAAGTAACTTATTATTAAAGAAGCTTAAGACTTAATATTCTTCTACAATATTTAAGTGGTTCCACACATGCTCACCCCTGTTCCATCATATGTGGTCAGCTACGCAAATGCCCCATGTTTGTGATTGGTTCATTGATGTTTTCTGGTTCTATGACACTCAGCTGAAAACTGCTCTAAAACCAAAACCAATTTAATTTTTTTTTAGAGCAGTTTTCAGTGTCATAAAACTAAAACCAAAGTACTTATACAGAGCCAATCACAGGCGCAAATGAACATGCAATGAGCCAATCATGAACTGAAGTAATTCACGATTGGTTTTACTTTCAAGAACCAGTCACGAGGAAAAGCAAATACAATCGTGGATAACGCTCACTAGACGGCGTGATTGCATTTGGTTTGAGTTTAGAACTTGATTGGCTGATAATTAATTACAAAACATTTCTGACAGCCAATACAAAAGATAAGCAAACGCAAAACCAAACCAATTACTTACTGTGTTCGACACTCAATTGAAAACCGCTCTATTAGAGAGCCATTCATGGGAGCATTTAAAGTAAAGACAAATGAGTCACTTAGCCAATTGCAAACTGAATTACATGTAGTGTGATTAATTTCAGTTGAGTGTTGAAAGTAAAAAGGAGGCCAGTTCCAGCATGTCCCAAGAAGAGAAAATTCTACAATTGATGGTGGAATATAATGTTAACTTATTTTTGACACAAAGGAATACAACATATTTTGTGGTATAACAGAAGACATTTCTGACCAACTCCAATTTTGCAATCTTTGGGGCATTCTGAGTGCAAGCCTCAAATCCGGCTCCAATGCCAATTTCGTCGGTTTCATCAAGCTCTTTCCCGTCGAGCGTCCCTTCCACGTGTGTATCGCAAGGGGCGGGCCTCAATTCGATAACCACAGATATGTTGTTGTCGGGGACTGGGTTTGTGGCGCCAAAGTGTTTCCCGAGTCTTCTGAAGCCGTTGGTTCCACTTTTTCCGACATCGTATGCAGGTCATGGAATCGTGGGAGGTGCTCTGTCCCTTACTCATATTGCAAGTATGCGCATAAGTGCAGTGGCTGTGCAGGCGCTCATAGGGCACAGGTTTGCTCAGGCCCATCTAAGTCTGAGCACAGACATAGATCTCACTCTCCAGTGTCATCTCGGGATGGGTCTAAGGCCAAAAGACGTTAGTCGCATGCTTATTTAGGATTCTTTAGACAGTCATCAATGGAAAATACGAGACTAAGAGTCAATAGTGGCAGGCTTAACCTTTATTATTCTGTCCAAGTTGTATGCCTGGCGAGGATTATTTGACTGTCTTCATATCCTGTAAACCTGGTTAGTTTGTACTACATAGGTTTTCCATATTTTTTTAATTTTTGAGGCTACATGTATGCCCAGACAAATGGTATGATTGTCCTTAGTACTTGTATACCTTAAGGGTTATCTGTATTAAAGCCTATTTTTGGTTTATTTAGTATTTATGTTGGGGTTTCTCTTTTCCTGCAGCTGCCGGCCTTCCCCCAGTAGCTAGGGTCAGCCCCCTGTTAGTGGAGCAGTTCGCTATGGAGCTTAGGAATCATCCAGATTGTTATGTGCTAGAAGGGCTGCGTAATGGCTTCAGGCTAGGTTTTTATCATCATTCAAAACGCAAACCGGCCAAGCGGAACAAGCCCTCAGCCTACCAATGTGCTAGAGCAATTGACGACTATCTGGCGCCCCTTTTCTTCCCCGCCCTTACCAAACTTGCACATTAGCAGCTTTGGGGTCATTCCCAAGAAGGCACAGCTTGGGAAATGGAGGCTCATTGTAGATTTGTCTTCTTCGGGGGGCTTTAGCGTCAATGATGGCATTGATCCTAATTAATATACACTGCAATATATTAGGACAGATGAGATTATTCGCATGGTAGCCAAACATGGTCAAGGTTAGCCTGTTCACAGGCTCTAGATAGTAGGGAAAATGATAAGAAACGGAAACGAAAATGACGGAAACGTGGCGAAAACAAAATGGCGGGGGGAAAGAGGGGGGACTGGGGGAAACGAAAGGAAAGAGAGCCTGTGGACATTCTATTCCGAAACTTCTTCCGCCCACTTTTCAAGCTGTCACTCAATTGCGGTTTCAAGCTGTCTATCAAATTCCAGTTTACAGCGCGGGGGCGGGAATCCATGTAAGCAGCATGAATAGAAATCCGTTAATCGTTAATCCACCCATCCAAGCGCTGCCGATTCTGCGATAAGAATCTTAGTTTTACGGGATCCAAAGTCCCGAGAGTTTGTCTGTACAACTCTATGCAGAATAAAGAACTGGTTGGTTTCTGTGGTTTGAAGAGCGTTGTTTTGGCTGATGTAGTGAGCTTCCTCGGCCACGAACTCAAAAGAGGCGATGAGTTCTCGAAAGTTAGCTGTCTGACATGTGCCAGAACATGTGTTAGAATTTATGCGACCTTTATCAAACTCACGTCGAATTCAAATGTATTGAAAGGAGAAAATGCGTTATCCACGAAGAGACTTTCAAACTCGCCCACTGGAATTTCTCCATTCGCAAAACGTACCAGACTCGGAAGCTCTTCCGAGCGTTCACCAGCGAGAAGACCACGGTGTTCGCTTGGGCTGTCAAGTGGATTTGGAAACGAGAGAAAAAACAGCGATCTGATGGCTGGCATTTCGGAACTGTCCGAGAAAATGGATGCTGGCATGAATCTACCGGGCGATACAAATCAAACCGTGATGAAGGTGAGAGCATAAAGACTACATCTTACTCAGTTACTGCAAATACGATTGCACGCTTCCCAGCACAGCTACATCCCTCAAATTTTGATCAGTTAATATTTTACCTGGTATCTTAAGTTTGTATCTGAAGAATATTTCAGAAATTCGATTTTACGGATTTTATTTGGCATCGGATTACCATATACAAACACTGTATTTCGCGCCATGTTTGCACCCCTTTCAAAATGTCGGAATTAACCGCGAACTGCTATTAACATCAGCGGCTTCCCCGAGGGGTCGACCCCCGGCCTAACCACGGAGATATGTGGGGGAATCAGGAGGATTGAATGCAAACATTGCCCCTGGGGTCGGGGAAATGCTCGACTTTGCTCTATGGTTGGAAAACTGGGGTTGGGGATTTGTTCCTTAAAGATACTATGAAGTTCAGTGAAGTGTTAATAAAGTTCCCTTTTCTGTTGAAAGTAGTGTTCAATGTTAGAGAAATAACGTTAGTAATCGAGATTTAGTAGTCAATTCATCTCCATCGATCTCATTTCGTGCAAAATGACAGGGGGATTGTAGGTCGTGGAAGACCTAACCAGGGGACTTTGAAAGGGATGATTCCCCTACCCCTGGGGGAAATTGTCAAGATTGTTTCGGTCTTTTTACAATCCCCCTGGTCATCCCGGGGGTCGACTCCTCGGGAAGCTGCTGATAGGTGCATAAGTACTAGAGTCTAAACTCAAAATGAGATAAATTCTTAAAATACTAATTTTCACAGCTGATCATTATAGACTATTGTTTTAACTCCAATTATTTAAATAGAGTGAATGAAATGATGGTAATGGTCATGATTATATATTGTTATCATTATTTATATTTAAATAGCAAAGTAGAACTGAATGTATGTATATATTTCTTGTAGGTGTTTATAGGTTACCCTGTGTCTGGAAAGGTGAATGAGTACAAACTAGAAAAACGTTCAACAAGACACATTGTAAAAAATGTGGTATCTGGGAATGAAAGGGCACTTGTCAAGGCAGTGTACAGGGACGAGAAGTTAAAGGAACTTGTCCTTATTGAAGCTATTAATGAAATCAAGAGTGAGATAAGGCTTTATGCCAAGGACCCGGATTGTCTACTGAGGTTGGAAACTCCAACAGATCTAAATAACTTTTCCAATGAATTATTGTATGAGCAACTCGCTGCACAATGCCCAAGATTTACATTATTACTTGGATCTATGAGCAAATCAGGAAAGCTGAAGACCAAGCTTCCAAACATCCAGGAGATGAATGATGCTGTAAAATTCAGGAATTCGGTTTGCCTTGCAGCTTCCATTTGTTTGAGGCAAACCAACCAACAGCTTAATGCCTCACATTACAGAAATGCTCTACTTCTACTGAATGGAGGAACTAAGGCACTGGCCCTTGAAAGATGTGCTAATCTTGTAATTTGTGTAGAGCATAAATCAGCTATAAGAATGCAAGAGAAGGCTGCCAGCACAACAGACAACAGAAGTACCTGTTGGAAGCAATACACCATGGTAAAGGAATTGAAGGTGAAATTTCTTGAAGAGGTTTTGGAGAAGCAGGCAGCTGAAGATGAAGTTGATATGCAAAGAGAGGAAGTGCAGGATTATGATTACTTTGATGAAGGTCTTTATTTGGAATGTTGCAGTTTGCTACAGAATATAAGAGAGCCTGGCAGTAAAAAGGAAAATGGTTCCAGCCAGATGTCGGCCAATGTGGGACAATATAATTTTACACAGGAAACAGTGCAACATGCAGTGCAGGAATTGAAGAAGAGTATTGTACACTACAAGTAAGTCTATTAATAGAATGGCCACTATATATGTCCAATTATTAATGAAGATGGTCATACTTTATAAATGGGGTTTGTCTGTCTCACTTCTTGTTAATTAATGCTTCCACCATTTTCCCAAACATATATACCTGGGGGTAAGGGGGGGGGGACTCCCAATTATATAGGCTATACGGTTATGTGCTGCTCGACTGGGTATGGTTTCAGTGACAGTTATTCTTAGTCTGGAACAGGGTACATGTATATAAATCACTGTTTTGGTCTGAAGATGTTGTATACCAGCCGAAGGTAGTTCATGTGGACCAGGTAGTTCATGTGGACCAGGTAGTTTCCGATCATCAATATCAGGGACGCATGGTCAAAAGGATTAAGCAGCTTCTTGTGATTGTGAATTAATGTAGTCTTCATCTCATAGATCCCGTACAACATAGCCACATGCAGTCTCTCGTTTCTAGTCTGGAACAGGATATCTTTTGCCATTTTGCCTGGAACAGTGTGTTCGTTGTTTCTAGGCTGGAACAGGGTGTTCCAGACAAAATAGTGTTGTTGTTGTTTGTGAATTTCTTTTACATTCAAGAAATTTCTTTCTAAGTGTGGCTATTTTTCGCACAGCTGCTGCTGGACTGAATATCTGATTTTTCTTATTATTTATCATTCATCAATCATATTACGCCTATGGTTTTTGAGTGGCTGGGGTTCATTTGTACATTAACAATAATTATTATATATTTCCCATTCCAAGCCCCACTAAATTGATTGAGATAAAAATTATTGTGGCACTGTTGGACATGGCTACTTAGGACAAGGTTCATGATGAATTGTGTGGCTGGGTTAGAAATAAGAAAAAACTTTGCTTTTGCTTGATCCCAAAAATGTGGCCATTAAAATTAATAGTGAGGTGGCCACAATTACATTGACTGTAAGTAAACACAACTATAAATGTTCAAATTTCATTTAGTGTATCATAATTTTTTAATCAATATTATTTTAATTTTCAGGTTAGTAACAGATAATGTTGACTTTGAAATACAAGCCAGACATCAGTATAAGTCACACCGGAACAAGTCCCTTCACTGGACCCACAGCTTTGCCGTGAAAAACCGGGTCTCATCTGGTGGTGTTCTGGACAGCAGTAAGCCACAAAAACAAGTCGAAAACTTGCAGATGTCAGAAATACTACCTAGCCAAGATGATCAGCAGAGTATCAAATCCAGTTTGATACCACTAGTGTTTAGGGTCATATGCAAGTATATTCCTGCCTACAAAGCCTTCTGTAAAGCAGTTATTCCCCACATTCCCCATGTCTATTCATCAGAGATGAAGAAGAAATCGGAACAGGTCTCAATTTAGTTTGAATTGTCACTTTAAATGCTACACAATTAACTGATTCATGCATGGCCAATTAACTTTATATAGATGTGTAGCTATAAATTTATGAAAACTATTATTGATTTTCTATACCCTTTACCAGACCAATACCCTACATTATGTTAAGAGAAATATGTGAAAATGTGTGGTCTCATACTTCACTGTCAAAATCATAACCTATTCCAGACTAAAAATGAGAATTTTGTAACACTATTTCTGACTAAAATTGCTTGAAAACCATACCCTTTGGGGCAGCCCACAACCCGGGTTGTTGGGTCATGTTTAACTACCACAAATAAATGAATGAGCATGTATTTAAATTAAATGTGTAGATAATTGTGATAAAACCAGTATATATATCTACCCTGTTTTCACAAAAGGAGCCGTAGAACCTAAGACCCCCTTTTGTGAAAACAGGGTAGATCTTGTGTGCCTTTAGCTTTAAAAGCCAGTAACTTGTGTTTTATGCCATTTTCTTGAAAGGGCAAATGACAGTTTAAGATTTTTTGGCGTTTCTATCCCATAATTTACTTGTGTTAGATCTATCCCATAATTTCTTTATTTGAGAGCTAGAGGTTAGGCTTAGGTTAGAAAAAGGCCATTTTCTGGTATTTTTACTCAAACTACAGCAAAATTCCATCAATTAAACGCAATGTACATTAAGAGAACGTTGTACTGCCGTATAGTGCATCGAAATCCTTTAAAAGCTTGAGTTATTCGCAAAAATGTTTGAACTAGTCCTCACACCCCTCATACCCCCCCCCCCCCCCTTCCAACATAAAATACCTAGAGATCAATAGCCTATTATGCACAATCATGAACCCTGACAGTAGAATTTGTAGTCTTTCAGCAAAATTCATTTATAACTGCTTCAACATCAGAGCTGAAGCTCTAATGCAGTGATGCCTGTTCCCACTAACAGAGATATACATAATTTAATTTAACTGAAATTTATTGGACCCATGTGAAGTACTTGCATGTACAAAACACCAATAAAAAAATGTGTCTGTCTGTCTGTCAATTATGGGGCCAGAAAAGTCTTAAACTGCCATTTGCCCTTTCAAGAAAACTGCAAGACCACGAGTAACTGGCTTTTAAAGTTAAAGGCACACAAGATCTACCCTGTTTTCACAAAAGGGGGTCTTAGGTTGTAGGGCTCCTTTTGTGAAAACAGGGTAGATATGTATATGAATTTGTAATAACAAGTGTTTTAATTACTACTTCAGTGCCTTCTTGGATTGGAGTTTCTCAACCCTAACAAGTCAGGGGACATGGCAGAGATCCTGAAAAGGTTCCAGGAACAGCATGTTCCAACTAAGCATGGTCATGTTCTCCACAAAACCATTGTCCATGGTGATCAACTAACAGAGGAGAGGGGAAGAAATGGGGATACTGAAGTGGATCGTCTAGAAGGGCTTGAAAACACCTTCTCTGAATTTCACTTCAAAATGTGTATGTATGAGGTAAATATAAATAATCAAAGCATAATATACTACTTAATTATTATTGGATCTTTGTTTTTTATCTCATATATACCAGTTAACTTTCAATAATTATAACTACTTTTTTGAAAAGCGGCAGACAACTGCTGGTTGCTGGCTTTTACTGAGGACCCTGCATAAACATTAATAATTAAAGTAAATGTACATCACCAAATAATTTTCATTGGAGTTTTATTAAGGGCCTAAAATAGGCTGGAAAATATGTTGAGCATATACACACTATGCATAACTCGCGTGGTCACAACACGAAAAAGAGGCCGGTAGGTCCTCTGGAATGTTGAAGTTGAAATACTAGCAGGAGGTGTGAAAGGTGTTGAAAATGATTGTTTAGTTGAAAAATGTTGCTAATCTGTGCTCATTTATCCTTTAGTTTTCTTTATAGTACAACCAGCCAGGCGCATAGCAAATTAACGGCATTGTTTCAGTGCATTTTACAATCTCCCCGGGCGCTTCAATTTCAACATTCCAGAGGACCTACTGGTCTCGTTGACATGCTAGTTACCAGGACTTATGCATAGGGTCTATACCCATAAGAATGGGAAGAGAAATTCTAATTATCAGTTGCATTGGTTGAATGAACAGGTGAACAACAAAATATTTGTAAAGGAGGAGTCAGCTGGGGAAAAGGGAACCTCATTTGCTGAAATGAACCGTAGTGACTGTTCTAATGCAAAGAAGGGACCTGCTGTGGATTATAATGCCTTCAAAGATTTCCACCAGTCAGAGACATCTGCCCACATCATTGCTGCATGGATGGAATTCGCAGGGATGGATAGCATAGAAGGCAAGTGGCATTATTTATTTGAAGTTATAGTCATATTATTAATAACTGAAGTTTGAACCTGGGGCAATTGCAAGGTTATCTCTTGCTTCAAGGTGTGTGAAAAAAACAGTTAGACAACAACTAAGATAATATTTTTTATGGACTTTATATACACCCCCCCCCCCCCCCCCCCCTACATTTAAATCTGATTTATTCCACACCAAAATATGTGAAAGCTACAGCTAGATTAATAAAATTAAAGTAATTAAAGAATTTAATATTAGAATTTGCAATAGAACAACTTGTGCTTTAGAAATATCTTATGTGGTAAAGTTATATATTCTTTACTAGATTATTTTTGCAATGAAGTTATATAGAAATGTTTTTCTTCTTGATTTTGTATGTTTTATTTATAATTTTTATTTCTAAATGGAAAGGATTGCCTGAACATCGAAGACTTCCTGATAGTACAGCAACCAAGAATTGGGGAACAGAGCAGATGCGCAATTGGCTAAGCAGTGAAATTGGAGAGTTCTTAAATGCTTATGCATTCACACACACAACACAGCATCTAAACGAGTTTGTAGCTGCAGTGGAAGGACTTGAAACCCTTCAGAAAGATGGTTTCGCATGTAACGTGTGTGGACAGACATTTAAGCATCATTCAACTCGAGTGAAGTATGCCAACTGAATTCTATTTAACAATTAGACTTTGAGCTTGAGGTTTCTATCAGCAGATAGTTGGCAAGGGGCACAGCATATCTGTCTAAGTCGATAGAAACCAAGTGAGTAAGTCTAATTGTTTTACAAATTATAACCAAACCACCTTTCTATCAATATTATTTAGCAACAGAGAGAACCGTGAAAAATGACAATTTTCAAAATCAATTTTGCTTGATCTAGCATGGCAACTGAGTAGGCAGCCAATCAGATTGCAAGTTTGCTTGCTAATAGACGGTGGCTGGGTTATGCCAAGTCATAATAGACCTTATCATGATTTCAGAAAAATGGCCCACAGCTTGTGAAGTGAAGTCAGATTTACATTGTATCCATACAATTGCTTATAAAAACGACAATTTGACCTTTACCTTTAGTCAGTACGTTTTGCAAGACGGGGATAATAATTTATCTATGCGCCATTTGTTTAGGTACTTGTTGATGTCAGTTTTTGTCATGTCCATCAAAACCAAGCACTTTTCAAGATGAATAATACCAAGTCAAATAATTTATTAATGACCCATTCTAGTCATGAGAGGACTCAACATGGACAAGTTCCAAACCCCTCTAATGAAGTCGAGCGAGACGAGTTTGGTTACTACATTTGCAGAAGTCAGTGTGGGAAGAGATACAAGACCAAACAAGGAAGAACCAGGTTCGTACACCGAACAAATTTTCTATATTTGCAGAAGTGACGGGTATCATTACTAAAAAAAAAACTTTAGGTGTTTTAATTTATTTGCCTTTAATACTAGTACAGTTTATTTCATCAATTTTGGTTTCCATTAGTTTTGCCTTTTTCTACAGTATGGCTATGGACTTGCTGTATCTGTGTCCCACTCATACCAAATTCCCTCTAGATCCATTATGTATATTTCTATGATAATACCATGATCCCTTTGGCTTCCTTTGTTTGTTCAGGGACATTTAATCTCTAATATCCCTCATCGGCATGCATACTTTCACTAAATCTCCCTCATTAACCATACATGTACAAGAGGGAAACGTAGGAGAGGCATGCAAGCTGGCGAGGAGACATTAAAGTCCCCCTGACAGCATCGGGTTAGAGTGAGTACTGGGTAGTACTAAATCGTATACCCTTCATCCTCTGTCAACTTGTACCTGCACGAAGTACCCTTCTCGATTCCTTATACTGCTTCTTTCGTGTGGGATGTTACCATGACCTTTGAATATTTAGTCAAGGAATGATTACATTGTGTTTTACTGCTATTCTACTCAAAAACAACACAATTGTCTCCAGGGGAAGCCATTCAATTTATTGCACTCAATCAAGCATAATAACAAAACGTTTTCAAAAGCAACTCAACTGGGACATGTTTACTTCAGGCAGAGAGAACTCAACTTCTCGCAGATTAGTTCGCTTCCTCTGAGATCATAGTATTACAATCTAATAGCATGACATTTTAGGAAATTAGTGATAAATTTCCCAGAGAGCTGAGGGAGGTTTGTGGAAGTCCTGACGCCACAGGCAGAGGAACTTTTACAAATCATCCCTCAGCTCTTGGGGAAATTTAATCACTTATTTCACTCAGGTCATGCTGTTACTTATAATACTATGCCATATGTTGTACAATCAGTAACATTTTATTGACATCAAAACACACACAAAAAAAGTAATTATAGTTGTAATACCTCCTTTTCTTTTCAATACAGACATGAGCGAAACCAACATCAGTTGCAGGAGACAGAACTGCCAGAGCAGCTAGACACTGATCAAGATGCACAACAAGATTATAAGCATAACTACCATTGTGCCAGATTAATGTTTGGTCTACTGATAATGCTATTGGATGATTCTGTAAAGAAAGGTGATTCTGATAGGCTTCTAAAATGCATGAAAGTTTCACTCCTTCTGCTTTACACATATAAGAGAGTTAAGTACGCATATGCTGTCCTACTGTTTCTTGCTAAAGTCCATGCTATTTTGTCAGAAAACCTTGCATTTGAAGTGCTTCAGAACAGGTTTTTTAACAGCCCAGGGAGAGCTGGAGGAAATATACCTCTTGATCTCAGAATGGAGCACTTAAATAAGTTACTGAAGATAGCATTGAAACAACTAGGATCGAATATAACAGAAACTAGTGCTCAGCGAGTTGCTAAATCTCTATCAACACTGGAATGTGTGTTAAAAAACGTAGATAATGACTGCCAGCTTAAGTCAAGGAGTGGGTTTCATAGTTCAAAGCACTTAGATGAAACAATCATCAGCATCACACAAGATTTGAATGATGAGAAAGTGTTCAGCACTCAACCTGGAAGAAGCTATGCTTCTTTTAAAGGCTTTAAGGGAAATATTCTTCATAAGCTAGATTACCGAGAGTTTTTCAACTGGGCTTCAGCTAAATTTAAGCTATGGCAAGCAGTCTATTATAAGGAATAGAAACTGACTCCATGGTGGAACAGGATAACTTAATTATTTGTTATGCTTAACTCAGTGGCACTTTTACATGAAGTACATCTATAGTACCAATTTGTTATCAATATAACAAGGAAACTATTCAGCAACAAAATTTGCTTTTAGTGGATTTTGTATGAGTGGAATCAAACTACATGTATGGTATGTCCGAAGCCTAACCATAACCAGCTATTATGCCACCTTGCCTTTCCATAACTCTGTAATTTTTATTGGAAGAAATAGCCATAATTAAATGGCATCCAATGTTATGCCATGGCATATTGATTTGCAGTAACTTGCCAATTAACTCATACAAAATCTGCTCTAGATAGTAAATAATGAATAAAGTACATGTAAGTTGCATGAATCACTAGAAAAAAAACAGATGTTATGAAGTGAACCTCATCTGGTATAATACATTTAAGGCACTCGACATGTACAAGCAATACCAGACCCTATTTATTGTATTAAGAACAACATTAATACTACAGTATTTCAGTTTTGAGTGAAGCATTAAAGAATAGCACACTAAGTATTACTGGAAATCTTAGTGTACATATTGTTTTCCTTAAACTGAATGGATGTACATGCACTTCTGATAGGAATCAATGAATTCTGTTCTTGATGGAATGCTGTTACTTTAAAGCTATAATATCCCCGTGTTTCCTAGGGTTGGCATGTGTCACTTAAATTCATCACTGCATTATAACGTGAGATTACTAGACATGCAAGTACATGTAATGTAGTTGTTGTGAATGACAACTGTAAATTATTGACATGGTTCATACAGCTTTAGCCAAATATGATGAAGGGCAAATTTTGATTATATTTTTTTATGAAATTACACCTGTCCATATTATATAGATATGGATACTAAGAAGTTTAAAACTCTCTCAGAACTAAGTCTAACAGAATGGTTATACACCATTGGTTTGGATTTATAATCTTTAAAGGGAAAACTGGCTGGTGGAACAAGTTGCTGTTAAATTGTTGGCAATATGGTCTAAGTTGAAAATATATAGAAAAAAATAGATTTATTTTAATTTTAATTTTTGACAAAAGTACATGTATGAGACAACTTAAGTCCCTATTGTTAAACAACAAATTAAAGCTATTGTTTTTTTTTACAATAGGGACCACCATGAGACATCATCAGATCCAAGATGGCAAATGGCTCATATTCGTATTTATTATTTTGTTTTTAAAAATTAAAACATTTTATCAACATATTTTCAACTTTGACCATATTTCCAACAATTTAATGGCAACTTGTTCCAACAGCCAGGGTCTCCTTTAAAGATATGCAGTCGAATGCAACCTTGAGCTTTTCAAGACTGTACAAACCATGAACAATATTTTAAGTTCAATCAGAAATTAACATCATACTCCGGCAGATCCAAATGAAGAAAGTCAGTGTCTTCATTATCTTCTGGAGTCAAAACAGCACATACCGAGTTGGTATTGTTTGTGAAGCTTTTAGACTGGAGAACTTCACTGTTGATTAGACAAAGGCGTTCCATGTCCTGTTCATAATTTGCAATGTCTCCAAAAAGTTCCTGGAAGACTTCCAGTATGTCCATTACATGCTGTGTACAATAAATGGAGAAGTTCTGGTACAAGTATTCAGATGAACAAACTCTTCCAGCATTCTTAACAATGTCATCTATAAGTTCATCAGTAAAGCTTTGGCTTATTGTATCATGAAAGAAAGATAATCCCCCCATTGAATAATTCTGTTTTAGTTCGAACAGAGACATCTTCAAATCATTTTCATCGGTGAGCGTCATACACCTCGTGATAGAACTGGGCACTTCTTCTGGTTCATCTTGCTTAGCTACTTTCAGATAAGGTGGTTCAATGCTGGCACAACTGTCAGCACTGCACTTACAATGGCTTCTGCAGTGGGAACAGCAGAGGTGGCCAGGAACCAAAGAAGAAACTGAATCACTGAAATGATCATAAAGGGCTTTTCTCTGACATCCTTCTGTATTTGCTACAACTTTTACATCTTTACCACATCTGGAAAGCTGTCGTCTTGTGAAATACGTTACACTGTGAGCTTGACTTCCATTGCGCCCACCTCGTCCAGCTTGCTGCATTAGATTAACGACACTTGTGGGCGGGCCAAACTGTACCACATACTTCACATTTGGAAAGTTAATTCCCATTCCGAGGGCACAAGTTGCAATAACAACTCTCCTCATTCCATTCCTCCTGAAATCTTCCTCTATTTCTGCTTTTCTGAACTCCCAGGTCCTGGCATGGTATACTCCAAGAAGACAATCTTTCTTTCCATCATCAGAAACAATGAAAGCCTTTTCCTTCAAGATAAGCAGCAAATAACTTAGGACATTTGATATGTCATTGAAAGTATTGCAAAATATAATTGTTTGTGGAGTTTCTTTGCCCTTTTCTGCTACCATATCTGCAATCCATTTCAAATGAGTCACTGCATCTTTCTCATTTGGAATTGGCATGAAATCCAGAACAATGTTTTCCTTATTAGGACATACATCAATTGTGAAAGGTTTGATCATACCACTTGCTTTGATGAGCTTGGCTCTCTCATTCAACTGTACCGTTGCAGTTAATGCAAGCATTGGAACACCAGGGAGAAATGATCTCAGATCCTTCACTCTGCCAAATGCTTCTCTGAATGGGTCCTTTGCTTTCTTTTTTCCTTTCTTCCCTTGTGAGAGTCCCCTTAAAACAGAAAATAGAGTAATACGATTGTCGCTTGCATCTAAGCGTCAACATGTGAGATGAAAACATGTGCTAATTATTGGGTACCAAATGTAATGTGATTAGTTATCAACCTTTCGAAGTTTGAAGGCATGCTAGATGAACTTTTGTGCTCAAAAACCAACTTATTCTCTTCCCATATTGATAATTCTCCAAACAGCTCTTGACCACTTTATTTCTGAAGGCACACCTGGTTTGACATTATGGCTGTATTTGTTTACTGTGTTTATTGTAAATATCCTCAACTACGAATCAGGTTTTGCCTCGCGTGTTCATGCAAATTATGGTAATTATTATAGATATTATAATGAATAATATCCTGGTCACTCCAAAGTCGGTGTTGACGATTTAGATAAATTTAACTAAATTACAGTTAACGATTTAGATAAATTTATGCCGCCAAATTAGTGTAATTGCACAGCAAAATCAGGGAAGTTGAACATTGACATTATTTGAAAAATAGAACCGTTGAACCCATACAAAAGTCTACTAATCTGTCTCCTCGTATCCAAGGCCATTAGAAGTTAAAAAATCCCAAGGGAAGGGGATGATCGAGCTAAAACTAAGGTTACTTTTGCTGTGAATTCCATTCCTGTTAGGGTTGCTTGATGTTTTGAATATTACTAATATAGTAGATCGATGTAATTATTCGATACGTCCGTTCGGTTGAAATTTCACACATTTTCCATTTAATAATAAATGGCACGTGAAGTCAGTTTCGCCAGTAAAAGCTTTTAATATACAGAATTTTAAAAATGAACTTACCATCCTGTAATTGAGTGGACTTCGTCAATCGCTATTGCAACAGTTTGCCTACCTAGCTTCCCCTCTTTAAGCTCTGTTCTCCATCTTTTTGAGAGCCAGGACTCTGGACTCCCGTACACGATCTCGCACTCGCCATTAGTCACACACATCTCGTCCTGATCGCTGGTGTCGTCGATCCCAATTGCGGCGGCTGATACTCCAATTGCCTTTAGATCTTTGACTTGGTCAGTCATAATGGCAACCAACGGAGAAACTACAACAATTGTAGCTGCATTCTTACCATTTAAAGCTTTCATCAAACGAGGAAATAACTGAAAAATTAAGCTCTTCCCGAAGCCGGTAGGTAACGATGCAAACACATCTTTGCCACTCGCCAGGTTTTCTAGACATTCTTCCTGCTCCCGTCGAAGTGATTTCACGTGTGGGAAATCCCTCAACAAATTTTGAAGTATACCACAAATATCGCTTCGAGAAGCCATGAGTCATGAACTTTAAGAATACCGGTACTTAGACATGACAGATCGGTGTTGATGCGAACTGTCAAAATTGACCAATCAGAGGGTATACCAGGAGCTGGTATACCGGAACAAGGTTCTGAATAGAATGTCCACAGGCCCTCTTTCCTTTCCTCTTTCTCTCCCATTCCCCCTCCCTTCCTCCCTCTCTACCCCAGTCCTCCTCTCCCTCTCCCCCTCCCTTCCTCCCTCTCTATCCCAGTCCTCCTCTCCCCCTCTCTACCCCAGTCCTCCTCTTCTTCTCTTCTTTTTTTGTCTGAATTTTTTTAGTATCCAAGGGCCTGTGAACAGGCTAGGTCAAGGTGCCCTTATGGCTAAATTCGATGTAGAGGCAGCCTATCGCAATATTCCAGTCCACCCAGAAGATCGTTTTCTTCTAGGTCTAAAACGGCGTGGTCAATTTTTCGTTGACTTAATTCTCCCCTTCAGGTTGTGCTCGGCCCCATTTATTTTCGACTCAGTGGCAACCATGGTTGAATGGATTCTTGTCAACAATTACGTGGTATTGGACTTAGTTCATTACCTTGATGAAGGTCCCTCTACGTCTCTGGTAGTACTTGGCATCCAACTTGATTCTGTTAATCAGACAGCTCGCCTCCCGTCTGACAAATTAATTGCTCTGCAGGCACTAATCGAGTCATGGGTTGTGAGGCGCTGGTGCAATAGGCAGCAGTTGGAATCCTTGATTGGCCATCTTCATCATGCAGCAAAAATGGTATGGCTTGGTCGGACCTTCATTAGACGCATGATTGATCTTCTTAAGTGCTTCCGCAGGAGAGATCATCCCATTCGCCTGAATAAGGAGTTCCAATTACATCTTCAGTGGTGGTGCCAGTTTTTATGAGTGGCACGGGGTGAACTTTTGGCTGTTTCCAGGAATGGTCCTCAAGTCTTGGAAGTAACGTCAGATGCTGCAGGGGCAATTGGGTTTGGGGCCTTCTATGGTGAACAATGGTTCTATGGTTCTTGGTCAAATAGTCAAAAGCCCTTGTCAATCGCTTACAAGGAGCTATTCCCAGTGGTTATTGCTGCACGAGTTTGGGGGGCAGGCTGGTCTAAGAAGCATGTCTTTGTTTTGGTCGGAAAATGAGGCAGTGGTCGCCATTTTAAACGTCAGGACTTCTAAGGTTCCAAGCATTATACATCTCGAACGGCATTTATTTATGTCAGCAGCCCGATCCAACTTCACCTTTGCTGCCCAACATATTCCAGGTGTTAAGAATTATATTGCTGATGCTCTCTCTCGCTTCAATTGGCAGGAATTCAGGCGATTGGCCCCCAGGGCACACTCATCTCCTCTTGCAATCCATCAATGGCTCCTGAACGACTTGACCTCTCCTCTCTTGAGTATCATCATCATTTTTCATCAACATCGTCATTTTTTTTTTAAAACCACCACCAAATTAGTAACTTACGTACACAGAACAGCAACAGCAGACTCAACAAAAAGGAAAAAAAGCAAGCTTTCTAGACTAAACACACACAAGGTTACACATTTAAATAATGGGTGGAAGACAACCTAAATGGAAGCATGGGCTTATAGCTTTAGGTTGTCTTTTTAAAGATGGACACGAGCTCAAGTTAAATTATTAATTAAATTCATCAAGATCAAGTAAGAATACCAGTGACTGAATACGATGGTAAGATTGAGACAAATTAAGGTTGAAAAAGGAGAAGAGAGAATAGGAAGTTACAGAGCGTTTGTTTGATTAAGTAAATAGATGTTCAGATTATATTTGAAACTATTTAGAGATGTATGACTTTTCCGCTCATTAGGGAGGGGAATTCCAGAGTTTAGATCCTGTATAGGCAATTGGAAATTGTATAAAATATGTATGCATGTTTTTTGTGCTTATAGGGAAACGCAGATCAACTGTAACGACCCCAGTGGAGCTAGTTAAAGGTAGCGGCTGCAGGGAAGAATGCTTAAAAAAAGTTAAAACTGCAAACAAATAGAAACTGCCCGGAACAACTTCTTTCAGCATTACGCCAGCTACGAATTGCAGAGGGGAATGATTTTGAACTGGTTTGATACCAACCAGCCCGAAGATGGTCAGTTTACCTATAGCATAAGCGGAGTAAGCATTTGTGGGTCTGCATGGACTCAAACACTGGGAATAACAAAGAGGCGGTTCATGATGCTCAAATCTGAATATCTTCGGGGTAGACGAACCGCCGAACACGGATCATTCGGAAACATCTCCTATTCAGATGTGACGGACAGGGTGCTGAATTATCTGGAAAATTATTTCTCGCAAAATTGCGACTATATGCCTAACACTACTGACCTACTGAGCTGGCTGACCTTCGAGCTGAGCGGTCATGCTTGATAGTTGCTCCGTAAAACTGTTCTAAAGTTACTTAACTTCACTTAATCTAATGAAATCAAATGACCACTAACAACAAAACACTCCGAAAGGAGAACGAAGCTTTAAAGAACGAAGTTGAAGAATTAAGGAAGAGATTACAACACCTCGAAACACAGTTTTCAGACAAGACGGATAATGGACATCGAGACTGAAGTTGAAGTCCTAACGCCTGAAAAAGCAAAATCCGTACAGTTTCTCAGTGACCAGTACGATGATTTGACTCAATTCAAGATTCTAGCGATTAAAGAACTGAAGGATATGAACACAAAGATCAACAAAATATCGACGAGATGTGAAGAAATAGCCGAGTGCATGGACGCCATGGAGGCCTACAGCTACCAGTTTAACGTTAAAATAGTTGGTATGCCTCTAATGGCGGAGAGGGAAAATACAGAAATGACTGCCAACCTCTGCCTCCAGCTTTTTTCGACTCTTGGTGTAAAAGATGTGTCTCTACAGGATATAGACACGGCTCATCGTGTACGAGCTCGCAATGCCTCTTCCCGACCGGACGCTATAATCTGCAAATTTGTTCGGCGACTGGCCAAAGACAAAGTTAAGGGAGCGAGGAAAGAAGTATCCAAACTGCGGGCTGAGCATCTTGGGCTTGCCCCCCATATCGATGTCGGGCATGTGAGAATTTACGATCACTTAACTCCGCGCTTACAATCCCTGTTGTACGATGCGAAGCGGTTCCAAGCTTCTAGTAATAACAAGTTTTGCTGGGCGAAGAACGGTCAGGTCTTTCTTCGGAAAACTGACAACTCCCCAGTTATCAAGCTCAAACATGCTGATGACCTCGCCAAGCTTGCTGATGATGACTCTCAGTAAAGATAAGT
Organism: Actinernus sp. WN-2022; assembly: GCA_030867875.1. Lineage (NCBI taxonomy): Eukaryota > Metazoa > Cnidaria > Anthozoa > Actiniaria > Actinernidae > Actinernus > Actinernus sp. WN-2022. The sequence goes on along the minus strand of JAOWCC010000067.1, from coordinate 306,709 downwards.
ATCAAACTGGACAGTACGATGTTAGTGTAGCTGACTTTATTTTGTACCACCGTAAAGTTCAAAGTACGTGAAAATAGTAGAATTATTAGTAAGTCTTTGTGCCGCGAATTACCCTATTACGGAGTTAATATCGTTCAACATCATGGTCAATTTAATAATAACATAAATACCAAACTACCTACAAAAAAGTATTTGGACAAATTATCTACCATTTACAACTTAGACCTATTTAGTCTAAATACGAACTCTGACATAAACCCAGACTTGAAACGAAAGCTTGATGATTTTCAAAATCATTTATTACAGGAACTAGATAACCATTTTAGCATAATCGGCGTAACCGAGACCAGAATAACAAACAAATCTCTTTTAGACTTCAACCCAAACATTCCTGGATATAATTTTGAATATGTTCCGACACCTCTGTCTGCTGGGGAGTTGGAATGTATATTGATAACAGTCTAAGTTACAGAGTAATTGAAAAGAGTTATAATGAGGCGTTTCAGGCTCTTTGGGTTGAAATTGAATTTTCAGACAAAGCAAACATCATTTGCGGTGTTATTTATAGGCAGCACAACTCTCCAGAGAGTTTCCAAATTATTTTGACACGCCCCTTGAGAAATTGAATGCCTCGAACAACAGACCAACCTACATACTCGCCGACTTCAACATAAACCTCCTTCGTTTTGAAACCTGTAAATATGCCCACAATTTCTTACTCTCTTTGCAAAGCTACGGATTCATTCCGACCATCGATAAGCCTACTAGAGTATATAACAATTCGGCAACACTTATTGACAATATTTTAATGAACGACGTAAATAACATGGTAATCAGCGGGAACATTGTGTCAGATATCAGTGACCATTATTCTCAATTTTGTATAGTCCCATCTTGTAAACATAAATTAACCGGTAAGGCATTGCAAAACAAATATCGCGATTTCTCTCATTTTTATCCGACCAGATTCAATAATGATCTTGTGGAAATTAACTTCGAAAAGCTATATGAAAACGCAGGTAACAACGTAGATAAAATGTTTTCGACCCTTTATAACAAAACCAATAAAATAATTAATAAACACGCGCCTCTGAAACCAGTATTTAAACGTAAACATAAACAATTACTAAAACCATGGATAACAAAGGGTATACTTAGATCGATAAAAAATAAAAATAAGCTATTATACTTAGGCGATGAAGACAAATATAAGTTATATAGAAATAAAATTTCCTTACTTACTAGAATAAGCAAAAAGCGATATTATCATGATTTCTTTTCCAGTAATTAAAATAATATGAAAAATACATGGGAAGGGATTAACTGTTTGATAAATAAAAAAGGCAAGAATAGACGCACGATTACGGCGATAAAAAGGCTTAACAATGGTGGAATAACCAAAGATCCAACCGAGATTCCTGAGGTGCTCAACAGCTATTTTGCTTCAGTTGGAAATAATCTCGCGTCTACGCTGCCGCCCTCCAAACGCGATTTTCGAGAATACTTAAGCGGTCCGACACCAACTAACCCTTTTTTATTTGATTCGGTTACCCCTAAAGAAATAGAATTTGAAATAGACTCGTTGCCACTTAACAAAGCCCATGGATTATATTCCTTTCTAACGCGGATTTTGAAATGCGCCAAGAGTATTTTACCTGTACCATTTGCAAAAATAATGAACCTCTCAATAGAAACAGAAACATATCCTCATAAATTAAAACACTCAAAAATTATACCCATACATAAAAGTAACGAGGAAGTCGAACCGGGAAACTACAGGCCCATTTCCCTTCTTTCTAATATTAATAGAATTTTTGAAAAGTTAATGTATAATAGACTCAAAATATTTATTGAAAAGAATAACATACTGCATTGAACGCAATATGGGTTTCGTGAGAAACATTCCACACAACACGCCTTACTAGACATAGTCAATAAAATACAAACAAACATAGATAAAAAACTATTTTCATGTGGTGTTTTCATAGACCTTCAGAAAGCGTTTGACACTGTCAATCACACAATACTATTAAGTAAACTGAACCATTACGGAATAAGGGGTATCATCAATAACTGGTTTCGTTCATATCTCATAGGACGATCACAAACTACTCAAATAAACCATAATATATCAACTAAACAACAAACATTATGTGGTGTTCCACAGTGTTCCGTATTAGGTCCTTTGTTGTTTCTTATTTATATTAACGATATCCACAGCTCCTCTGATAAGTTCAATTGTTTTCTTTTTGCTGACAATACCAATCTACTTTATGCTGACAAAAACTTGAAATCTCTTGAGGACGTTGTTAATAAAGAACTGACGCATGTTTCTGACCGGTTACTTGCAAATAAGTTAACATTAAATAAGTTAACATTAAATATTAAAAAATCTAATTTTGTCATATTCCACCCGTATCAAAATAGACTAGACCATAAACCTAACATTAAAGTCTTTGATCATAAATCTGGCCATCCTATACCCCTTGAACAAAAGAACTACATAAAATACATTGGTGTTCTAATAGATTCTAATCTTTCTTGGAAGACACACATAGACTATATTACTTGAAAAATTAGTAAAACGATAGGTATAATCTCTAGATTAAGGCATTTTGTCCCTCTCTCCACTCTTCTGAATATTTACCGTTCACTTATTTATCCTTACATATCCTATGGTTCAGCAATCTGGGATCAGGCAGCCCAAACACACCTTAATAAAATCCTACTTCTACAAAAACGTGTCTTACGACTTATGTATTTTGCGACAAATAGAGAACATGCTATACCATTATTTTTAGCCTCTAATATCCTTCCAATTAATATGTTATATTATAAAACACTTTCAGTCCTAATGTATGAAATTAACAATAACACTGCTCCTCCTAACATAATAAATTTATTTAACTGTGTAAGCTCCCTACATTCCTATAATACTAGATCATCAACAACAGGAAAATTCTATTTGAAATATTCAAGAACTAAACATCAAAGTGAATCCTTCTCTCGCATTGGTGTAAAAATATGGAATGGGATTCCTGATCACTTACGGAGAAAACAGTCTAAAACATTATTTAAGGCAAATATCCATATAACTCTTTTACAGGTTTTGAAACAGGAGGAGACCTATGTTGATGTCACGGTATTAATTGAAAAAGTTTCTAAAACGTCCTTAACGTCATGATCATTATAAAAACAAAAATAAAACAATAACAACAAAAAATCTTCCTATTTATTTATTTATTTATTTATTTATATATATATATTGTTACTTATTTATTCATAGTTATTGTAAATTTGTTTAATTATTGTAAAATTTGTATAGTTATCACAAAATATCTTCCACGTAAATAAGAACTATTATAGCACTACCCGCCTCGATTAGCTAAGCTATCTGCGGGTGTGTTAAGAAATATGTATTTATAGATACTTGTTAATAAACTTGAAACTTGAAACTACAAATTGGCACCTCTCGTCAACAACAACTAAAAACAATGTCTACGTCGAAATGAAAGCAGACTTTGAAGAAGAGGGTGTGTCCAATTGTGCGGAGGCAACGTTTAGAATGATCTGGAATAAGCACTTTGTCCACGTGAAAATTCCAAAGGTGAGAATCGTGTGCTTTTTTGGTGTCAGCTTTTAATTATAATTGATCTGTACACGTTAGGCTAAGATAGTTCATAATGTACATGTAGATGATAGACCAAAACCTGAAATGGGTGAATCACATTGATATGATATCGAAAAAAATTGCGTCTGCGATAAGTGCAATTAAACGCATAAGAGACTTTGTCTCCTGTGAAATACTTCTTATGGTTTACAATGCTTTAGTTGAACCGCACTTAATTATTGCAGTGTGGTATGGGGAAATCGTAACAAAGGCCTTTCTAAAAACCTCCAAAAAAATTCAAATCCGTGCCGCGCGCATAGTAACTTTTTCAAGTTACAATGCTAGCGGCGAAGAGTTATTTAGGTCTCTATAAAATTGGAAAAAGCTTGATCATCAACGTAAAGTAGATAAAATCAATGTTGGTGTATAACGCTTTGCATAATGAAACCCCGGAGAATTTGAGCTCAAAATTTATTAATAGATCTGAAATAAAACATTATAGTCTAAGAAATTCAGAAAATAAACTGGCAGTACGCTCCGCACACTGACTATTACAAAAGAAGTTTCAGTTATAGCGGAGCAGTGCTGTGGAACAGTTTACCCCAAAACCTAAGACACGTATCGTCGTTGAAAGACTAAGTCTCAAATAATTTGTCATGACTTTCAGGGTGATATGTCATAATAATGACACGCGATAAACACAGCGTCTTTGTAAAGGATTTTTAGTTTGTTTGATCATGTAGTTTAGTTTCTAGTATTAGTAGTAGTATGGTATTCGCGTATTATTAGTGTCATTAGAATTATTAGTATTAGATGGAAATCATTATGGCTATTTTATTCTTATATTTTGATTTTATATTGTTATTATACATTACATTATTAAATATATCTAAACCTGAAGGACACACGATCGCAAAGCACGTTGGTCCATTTCACAAAATCGGCTCATTTCGCACAAGCTGCCGTCGAGCGAACATCTCTGAGAGAGCTGTTTGAATCGGTGAAGAGCGTTTTTTTCGGGTATTAAAAAGCAAGTTGTTCCCTCACGGGGATGAAGTACCTTCTACAGTTTATCGAAAATTGTGCGAAAAGCGCCACAGAGCAATTCAAAGGGAAAAAAGCGACGGTCTCCAGCTCCACGAAATGCCGCAAAATCAAGGCTCAAAATATTGAGTCGAAGCTCGCAATTAGTTCGGTGTACATATAGTACTGCTTGAAGTGGTACGCCGACTAAATTAATAGGAGCGTTCACTTTGTCAGCCTTTTGTTATTGTTTATAAATTTATTATAAATTTTGATATTTCGAAAGAAAAGCCAACACTTCATCTTTGACTAGCAGATGAGACCCAGTTTGGGAACGAAGATAGCCATGTGGAAATAAGAGCTAGGAAAGCGGTGGAATTGATCGTTGGGGAAAATGATTACTCAAATCCAGAAAAGCTCTCTTCTCTCCGTACTGGAAAACGCTACGATAATTATGCAAAAGAAATTGCAAAATTCTCTGGGGTTGCTGATCAGTTGCATGTCACCAAACTCGACCAAGAGACTGTGCCAAATTTACCAACAAGATGTGATCGAAACCTGTAAAATTTACTCTTGGTCTGGAATGACACACATCCACACTCTCGCGTCTGTCATGGGATGCAAGGTTTCTGTGGTCTATCCTGAATTTAATTCCAGAATACGACCAATGTTCAACTGTGATATTCTCCCACGACTAAATAAAGGAATCCCACCTATGACGATAATGTGGACAAGGTGTAGTTCCATTGTCAATGCCCGCTCTACCTTTTGGCAACCCAATCACTTTGTATCCTGTTTACCTAACCACCTAACAAGCCCTGTCTCCAACAACAAACCCTCTTACGCATCAGTTTTGAAGCAAACCAAACAGCCTACATTGCAGAGATACCTTAATAGGAAGCAGTCCCAAACAACTAAAAAGTCTCCTGCTAGTGAACCCAGGTCCACCCCCTCCTCTTCCACCTCGTCTATCCATGATGACAACACTTCTCAAGACATGAAAACGTCTCCTTTAAAGTCTCGTGCTAGTGAACCCAGGTCCACATCCTCCTCTTCCACCTCGTCTATCCATGATGACAAAACTTCTCAAGACATGAAAACGTCTCCTTTAAAGTCTCCTGCTAATGAACCCAGGTCCACCTCCTCCTCTTCCACCTCGTCTATCCATGATGACAAAACTTCTCAAGACATGAAAACGTCTCCTTTAAAGTCTCCTGCTAATGAACTCAGGTCCACCTCCTTCTCTTCCACCTCGTCTATCCATGATGACAAAACTTCTCAAAACATGAAAACGTCTCCTTTAAAGTCTCCTGCTAATGAACCCAGGTCCACCTCCTCCTCTTCCACCTCGTCTATCCATGATGACAAAACTTCTCAAGACATGAAAACGTCTCCTTTAAAGTCTCCTGCTAATGAACCCAGGTCCACCTCCTCCTCTTCCACCTCGTCTATCCATGATAACACTTCTCAACACATGAAAACGTCTCCTTTAAAGTCTCCTGCTAATGAACTCAGGTCCACCTCCTTCTCTTCCACCTCGTCTATCCATGATAACACTTCTCAAGACATGAAAACGTCTCCTTTAAAGTCTCCTGCTAGTGAACCCAGGTCCACCTCCTCCTCTTCCACCTCGTCTATCCATGATGACAACACTTCATTTCAATCCCTCCTTAATTCTTCTCTTCCACTGGAAGGTGTTAGCGACGAGTGGTACAAACGAAGAGGAAAACTATACAAAAAAAATGAAGCACGCAATAAACAAAGGCAGAACGACGTAAATAATATAACTGATGGAGAAGTAGTGAGTGTCCTGCCGGATAAGCCTGTATTAGGGACCTTGTCTGAGAATGTTGACACAATTCAGAAGAAAATCAAAGCTACCATAAATAAGAAACATCGGAAAAGTCTTCGCTCTTCCTTTCAGATCATGGTCCATTTAGCAGTAAACAGGTACACTTCAATGCTAGTCAGGGCTCAAAAGAACACTGTGAAAATATGGAGAAAATGACTGAAGATGTGAGACGTACAGTGGGGCGTGCAAAATTTGGAGGAAGCTACATCAGAGCGTTCCGTGGTATCAAGAGCGAAGACTTTGTATTTAATGATGAAAATGAAATGAGAACATTCCTTTCCCTGTCAGAAGAAAGAAAGCAGAATTGCAGTCTTCATTACCAAGCTCAGAAAGATTCCAATTTACTTAAGGCATTGGTAGTTGCATGGGGTGTAAAGGAGGACTTTGGCGGTCATTATTTTGATGATTATGCTACAATTAGATTAAACCAAGAAATCAAGTCTGGCTGGACAGACAAATACACTACCGTCATTTATCGTTCAGATGGATTGTGGAAAGCGCCTCTACAGGAAAGATTTCGCCGACAGCCTCTGCCAGATTACTGTAGGCTTGTATCCAGCAATGGTGAAATTCACTACATGCCATATGAAACTAGAAGGAATTTCCCTGTTGGCCATTGGGATGAAATTCCGGAGTTATTCTTGCCTAGCAAAGTACTGGGATTAGCATATAAAGTTCATCCTACAATTCCCTTTGATGCTGTTCTTACAAGCATTGCTCTATTGGCATGGGTACCAGAGGAAGACGTAAAGGAGTTTTATGAAAAGGAGAGAAAGAAGAATGAGAGGGAGGCAGAAATGGACCAAAAACGAGACCGATGGCGAAATCATACATAATACTACCAAACAAAAGTCAAAAATGAGCTTGTGGTTATGTGTAAGCAGAAGGGACTTTCTATCGTTGGGTCTAAGCATGAATTGGTCGAGCGTTTAGTAATCTCAGAGGGTGGTAAAGAGCCTCAAGATAACTACATTTATGATGGTAACATCAAATATCTACCTTCAACGACACGTGAACTGGGAGAACTAACTACTGGCCAGTTGCGTTCTGTTCTTCGTAAGCATGAGTTGTCAACATGTGGTGTTAAAGAAGAGTTAATCTTACGAATTATCCTTTTGAAATGTGATAGGCAACACCTCTGTTTTCAGAGAGAGAGAAAGGCTCTCCTTGACCTTGTGGCATTGAGCCAGAACTTGATGATAAGGCAAAGAAGACAAGTGGCCATGTCTACCACGCCCATCATTATTAGAAAAAGAAAATACTCCACGCCAAAAGAACAAACTTTATCATCAGAAATACCTAGAACAAGTGCATCTATCCAAGTAGAGCACAAACACAAAGCAGTTATCAGAGTTCCTCAAGATACAGACAGTTCCAATTTGCATTTAATATTTGAACCACTGGTTGAAATACTCAGTGTACAACCCAAAAGTCAAATCACTAAGCAAACACATCATGAAGCTAACGTACAACCGGATTTGCAAGACTATATACACAATGAAATAATGAAAGAGGGAGCAAAAATAAAAATATTCTGGTCAAAAGAGGAATGTGGAGACTCTGGATGGGAGGAGGGATGGTTCCTTGCAGTGGTGAAAGAAGTTGACAAGGAAGCTAATTCTGTGAAATGAGTATATGTAAGTGAACCAAAAATCACCTACAACATTATGTAGCTACAGCATTACAAGAAGAGAAGGTGAAACTTGCCAAGGGAAGTGATGTAGAACAATTCTTTGAAATTGGGGCTAAAATAAAGGTGAAAACGACAAAACCAGGAGCAGAAACCTCAAACTCAACAACCCGGAAAAGGAAAGGCTGGTACACAGCAGAGGTACAAGAAAGCTTCATTGATGATGATGAAATAACAATAGAATTCTCATCCCTACCTGGAAAGACACAGACAATAGAAGTGATGCCTTAGCTCTGTGATGGAAGGCTTCGTATAGTAAACTCTGTATACTAGCTAAGTGAACACTGAAACATTTTAATTAATTACAAACTTTTTTTTAAACACTAGACTAGTGAGCAGCACGTCTGCGAACTTATAGTTGTAAAACGTACTTATTTCCTACGCGTTTCGTCTGACTACTGCAGACTTCATCAGGGAGTTTTACAATACAACGTTGGTTGCCTGTATATATACCGAACGTAACCATTACATTTCGTAAAATTCCCGCACGTCCGCGAACGGATGTGCGTCCGGGAAACAGGTGAATTATATTACAAGATGTAACATATAATCTGCGTTTTACAACAATAAGTTCGCAGACGTGCTGCTCACTAGTCTAGTTAAAAAAAATTGTTTTACATTTTTTTTTAAATGGGGCTACAGGGATACACAAATAATAATCCACAAAAAAAATCCAATAGGGCAAGGGGGATTCAAGGTGAAAACTCCAATAGGATAGGAAGGCTTGAAATGAAAATAATCCCATACGGGAGGGGGGGGGGGGGAATTGAAAATTTCCAAATGGGAGGGGGGGGGGGGGGGGTAGATGAACCAGGTCCTCCATAGTAGGTCCCTGGGAAAATGGAAATGGAAATAATCCCATAGGGGAGGGGATTGAAAATTTCCAAATGGTCGGGGAGGGGGTACATGAAAAAATTCCAAATGGGAGGGGGGTTAGATGAACCAGGTCCTCCATAGTGGGTCCCTGGATAAAAAATGGAATGGCCCAATAGTCGAGGAGCTAATTATAGTTTAACGGAGCTGTGTCATGGTGAGGGACATGCCTTTATGTTCCTACCAATTGAACAGACATGCGCAAAGCTTTGACACAGCTCTTTTAAGAAGAAAAACTTACATGTGTAACAGCTGCTGAAATGAATCGACTGAAGAACCTCCACTAAAACTAACAATTTTCCTTTCATTTTTTATTGTAGGTCCTGCTAGAAGAATTGAATGATGCTCCCTGCCCTGCACTTTCCAAGCCTGTGCACATGGCTCGAGCAGCTAACCGCCTTCGCCAGAAACTCCGCCCTGAACATCCCAAGGATCTCGACTTCGAGCTCGATGAAGACTGTATCCCCCCTGGCTTCTTCCAGTCTGACGTGCGAGTGAAGGACAGACGGCACCTTATCTTCGCGAGAGAGGAGCAGCTCACCACCCTTGCCAGTGCCAAGTCCTGGTACGTGGACGGCACCTTTAAGTTGGTGCGCCACCCTTTCAAGCAGCTGCTGACTGTAAATGCATTTGTGCGTTCCGGAGACTACGCAAAACAAGTGCCGCTGGCATTTGTATTGATGTCAAACAAGAAGGAGAAGGACTACAAGAAGGTAAACGTGGCTTCACACATAAAAATAATAGTGAGTCCAAAAATGGAAAACAATGACATAACAGTGATCGATTATGAATGTTTTTCCCTTTTGTCTCGCCTTAGGTCTTGAAGAAGCTCATCCATCTGCTACCCGTCCAACCCTCAGTCCAGCGGGTCACCTTAGATTTCGAGACGGCCCTGTGGAAAGCCCTAAGGTCTGTTCTGCCAGCAGTGCAGCTTCAGGGCTGCGTTTTCCACTGGACTCAGGCACTGTGGAGGAAGGTTAGTTATCTGACATCATAAATTCATGAAAGGAGAGAACATAACAACATTGCGAAGTACTTAGTACTAAATGAAAACGTACTAAATTATAGTTATTTTCTTGTCAATAGGTACATGAACTTGGCCTACAGGTTGCATACACTGACGACAACGCTGTATACCAATACATTCGTAAGCTGATGGCCCTCCCATTTCTTCCACATCACGAGATTTCGCCGATGTTCGTGCGGCTCAGCCTACAGGCACAGAGTGAACCGCTCCGCGACCTCTTAAAGTATGTAAAGCGCCAATGGATTGACAGTAGCATCTTCTCCCCCAAGGACTGGAGTGTCTATAAGCAGCCGATTCGCACCAACAACGACATAGAAGGGTGGCACAACGCACTCAACAGACGTGCTGGTGGCCGATGCAGACTACCCCTTTATTCAATGATCGAGCTTCTCGACCGTGAGGCAAGACTGACCGCGGTCAACATCAGGCTGGTTTCAGATCATAAACTGAAACATATCCAAAGGAAAAAATACCGGCAGCTGCAAGCCAAGCTGTTCGGGCAGTGGAAAATGTATGAAAATCGAGAAAAAACCGCTGCTCAACTTCTGAAGTTCTGCTCACGCCTCAATGGACCAGCACGTACACAGTGACTTAGCAAAATATAAATATAGCAACATATAAATGCTTGTAAATATTTTAAAACTATAATAAAGAAGTTGGAAAAAATATGTTATTCCTTAGTTTTGTATTTAATAGTTATCTATACAAAGACTTAATACGTAGGCGAATCGACCTAATACGTAGGCGAACTGACCGTAGGCGAAACGACTCGTAGGCGAAACGACCGGTTTAGTTATGCGTGGCAGTTTATAGAATACAACACTAAGTGTTGTACGAGATAGTGTGTATTGTTTACACGAGTACATGCTTGAATGTTGAAAGTAGAGAACTCCCATAATACATATAATACAATGTTTTTCTACCTGGTTACAAATGCATGGGAGGGGTGTGAAGTTCTTGCTGAGCCAATGCTAGCGAGTACAAGTGATGCGATCTACTGATATTATAAGTATTGGTTTCTTGACATACATATATATTTAAAGGTACCGCACATGCAAATATAGTTCAGTCTGACCTCTTTGATGAATACTAATTAAGTTATGCAAGAACAATATTTATTAATGCTTGAAGTTAAACTTTCATCATTTGTCTAATGTTGAGTTATTTTAAGAACACACCAGCTACATCATATATTGTTCGTTTATACTGCTGACAGTTTTCTCATAAATAGTGACAAAATGTATTTCAGTTTGGAAATTGAAATTGAAACTTGATTGCTGTCTCATCATCATAGCTCGTTGTTTTACACATTCGTGAAATATTATTTGGCTTATCCCACATTTATTTAAAATAAAAGGACTAGAAAGAAGATTTCAAATCGAAAGGCACCAACAAGAGAGAGTATGTTACATCTGGAAATACTCCAAACAAGCCTCCGAAGAAAAAGACAACGCCAAGCTCTACACCAAAGGCGAAAGCAAGTTCAGTGCTGTCATTTTATAGCAAACAAGTAAGTTAGTTCTAAAACCGTCTTTCAAATTCATGAATAGAAAGTGTGAAATTCAGAATATTTATTTCGTAATTACATGTACAAATGAGTATGATTTATTTTTTAATACATGGTTTCTTTCATATCAGGCTGCTCAACGCCCTTGTCACAAGAACAAAAGGAATACAGTCTTCGACAAAACAATTTACCTTCTCTCCTAAAGAGAAACAAATGCCATGGTCCAAAGATGAAGATTCTGCCCTTATCCACTTTATTGCTTTTCACCGAGACTTACAACCAACAAATAATGAATGAACAAGTATGAGGGCAAATCATGATTACTGCCACAAGTCTACACAATCAGATCACCTGCATAGACGATGCAAGTTCATGAATATCTTATCAAAAAGTGAACCTTCTAAAATGATGTCAGCTTTAGTAAGTTTAGCCTGCGTGGCAAGCGCAGGGACAGGGGGAACGGAGGGGAAATGGGGAGAGGGAAGGTATTATGTATTATTACTTTACGTCCCCAATTTATAAATTCATTTTCACTGTCATCTGACATTTGTCATAATCAACCAATCAACTTCTTTGTTTCCGTCTGACCATTTGCATCTAGATGTGTTTAGTACAAATAAACGTACCAGAACATTTCATGTATAGACAGATTCATTATCCCGATCATCTGAGCCCGGTTATTCAAACGAAGGGAAGTGCTACCCCTTGGTTGAATTGCTGAACCCAAGGTTTAACTGTATAGATTACAATTACAGATTTAGCGTTATCCTGCCCTTGGTTTGAACAACTAGGTCCTGCCTAATGCCTATACCGTACCCTGGAGTATTGCCTTTATTTTTCTGTATTCCGAGAGGGAATGCATAAGTTTCGAGCACTAGCTTGAAAATAATGCACCGAATCCTCTGGAGAGCTGTCACCTTTCTCCTTTCAAACATGTAAGGTACATTTTCATGATTTAATATTTCTATGTTGTCCTTCAATTTTACAGCTAATTCCATACGCATGCGAGTACTGCATCTGAAGACAAAGTATGGTTCAGTTGAGAATGCAGAGAAAGAATTTGGTCTTACTGTCGACTATTACTTAGGTGACAACGAGAAAGAAGATGAAGTTGTAAAACAGTGTAACAATGGTCAACTTAAAGTGGTTCCTGGGAGTTTAAAGAACCTTGTTCTAACAAGAGCTCAGAAGCTGGAACTTATTCACTCTTGTGTTTCATTACTAGACACAAAAGACAGACTGAACTGTTGTGAAGATGTTCTGATTCGCAAAATAAAAGTCCTAATGGAATTGATAACTACTATGTTTAAGGAAACATTAGTTGATCAACATTCTCAAATGGACACACTGGTTAATTTTCTAGATCAGTTATACTTGGATTTATCTGCCAACAACAACAATTTCTATTTGTACTTACAGTGGCAGATTACATGGGTCGGATTAAAGTAAACAAGTTATGAAGTAACCGGGCACCCGAAATAACTATAAGGAGCTAATCTAGTCGGGTGCCCATTAAATGATAGAGTTAAATTTGCAAGTCAGAAAAAGGCGAAAAATCAGGAAGCACATAACATTAAATACGTTGAATAACTAATTAAGCTAATTAATGTAATAATAAATACACACGCAACACACAATATACACACTAACAAACAAAGTATACTATTAGTAAGCAGTCAAAGATGGTATAACAAAAATCCTGGTAATTCTACAAGTATACCATAAAGGCCATGAAGCGTCTTCAGGGTGAGGGAAAACCCAATTCAGTGAAATCTTAACATCGTGCAAGCACTTCAACGATTTGGTACCGATCTGTACAACTGGACAGGATGCCGTTTGGCTTGATTGTTTATATTATCCAGTTATTTACATGTACAGATGTTAGGCAGGTAAGATTGACACAACTACACACTGCATAATATAGAGTACTTCCATTAGAGTAATTACAGAATACCCTGCCACACCTGCTAATATAAATATACCTCTTTAGCTTGGCTCAATGTTGTCCCATTTCAGATCAGCTGACTATCCCCTTGGGCATCGTTTCTTTTAGTTCTCGTCAATGCATGACAAGTTACATTCATTTGATGTGGAAATCTTTCGATCAAAGAATATTATTCCCGAAAACATTGAGCCAAGCTGGAGGTATATTAATGATCAATTTATCAAAGTTTCCCATCCAAACTCTTAATTTTAGAACATGAACATCCCCCCAAATTTGTTTCTGATTTTCAATATATATGGGGGGGGGGGGGGGGGGGGTTGTCACACACAAAAATCTACATGGAGTGGTGGGACATGCAAAACATGATACCATAGGGAGGGGGCCATGTCATTTTGTCCAAGCAAAGTAGTACAAAATCCCATCAGCACACTCCTGATAAAAAAGAACAGTCCCCAATATGCACATAAATTATGGTGAAGAAATTAATTAGATATTTCATATGGTGTCGTTACTACCAGATACAATGTAAACATTGGTACTCTGACTCAACAACCTATCCTGAATGGCAGCACTCACGATCACTAAAGTATACTTGATATTTTATATCCGTGTCTCAGAGATCATAAGCATGATTATACTGTTGTGCAATCTACATTGAGTACTCATGAAAAACAAAATTGTAAGCAAACAGGGTGATAAAAAAAATTATTACAGAGCTTTTAGTTGTAAAAATAAATTATTTCCAGAAAAAAATGCCCAACCCCCCATCAAAAATATATTGGTCCATCCCTTACTATTAGCTGCTGAATAACAATAAAATTAATAATTAATGCATGGCTTTTGGCATTCTGTGTAGATCGATGTAATATTTTAGAGCGATAGTTTATGTTGATAAACATCACAATTGGGGTGGGTTATTAGATTAAAATGGGAGGGGGTAACATTTTATTTCTTGTTGTTTTCATATATTCTTTCTCCCATCCTCGGATACTCACTTTCCTGTTTGAATTAGTGAATTGCAATTCAAATCCGTTCTTGGTCATTCGAGTTAGCTTACAATATGAAAAGGAATAGCAACAGCAAAGCGCATGATTCAGTTGTGATGTGCTATTTTTGCAAGCGCATAATTACAGATCCTGGCGATCTGGACTGTCCCAATTGCGGAAGTACTGAAGTTGTAAAGCAGGATCAGCATAAGGTAAAAGCGCTCAGTGTTAACAGTCTCCGCGGCTGCCTACACAGTAGTTCAAAACAAAAAGCAAATCTTTGTGTAGGAGAGAGTGGTGCTATATTTGAAAAATATTCGTACATTGAAATGGAGAAGGAAATTGCAAGCCGCAAACAACTTAAGATGGTGACTGATAGCACCAAAAAGAAGGGAAACAAACTTTGTCAACAACTACTGAGCTGATTCGATAGTGTGACAACCGAGGGAGGAAGCTTCCTTAAAGTAGCGCAGGAGAGTTTTATGAAGGGGAGAGATGAAAAGGTCGAGATTACGAAAATTGATCGACTCTCTGCTATTTGGAGTGGTGGCATATATCGAAGGCGCCAAACTAACAAAGTCGTTTCAAGATCGTCTCGTCGTGAAAATCAAATGCTCCGAACGAGGAGAGAACTCTCCTGTATTTTTGCGGTCAATGTGTAGCATTCCTTGTTACCGAGTAGCCAATAATAACCAGGTTTATAAGCCGTCGTTGTGAGATAAGACTTCAATACCACTTTTTTAATGTGCTAATAAAACGAGTATTTTACACATGTACTTACTTAGTTTATATTAAAATACTGAGAAAGATCCAATGGTTTCAAGAATGATGAAACGTAAAATAAGGTCCCTCTGGTAAGGGAGTAATGGTCATGAAATGAGGTAATTAAATTGTTTAAGACCTTTCTGGTCAAGGTTATATCTCCGCTGTAAAATCCCAATAGAAAGCGACTACGCATTAGGTAACTGATGATGATGAAAGTGAGGGTAGCGAGGAAGATTCTTCACATGAAGAGAAAGGCACACGTCCTGTACATGACAGCAAGGCACAATCTGCAAGTATGAGTGAAGACGAAGATTCCAAGCCTATGATTGATGTGAAGCCTTCATCTGCCAATAGTCAGATGAAGGTCTGGATTTTTAGTTTCCCACAGGTATTTTTTAGTTTCCCTCCTAAAATAGGTAATAATTATTACTTTATCACTTTTTGTATGTAATTTTTCTAATGTATACTTGTAGTAGTTTGACTTTTATAGCTTTTCTTTTTGTAGACTAGTATTGTAAAGTTTGCACTTTGTATCTGTATGTATTTTAGTTGTATTTGTAAGTTGTAGTTCAGTATTGTAAAGTTCTGCAACTTTGTCTTTGTAATTAAAAGTACTTCCAATAAATATTAATTATTAAAAAAAGTTACCCTCCTAAAAACCTTCCTTGCCAGTACCCACTAGTTTGCCATATTCTTGAATTTCAGCAGTCATATTTCTAACTATTCCCATGGGAGCAGCCGCTGGGTTCTCACGTACAGTTTGCCTCAAAACACGTGTGGCTTGAATTTCTAGTACAGGCTTGTATTGTTGTACGTCTAAAGGCACTGGTGCCAACAAAAAGTGAGCTGTTTACGTCGGTAAGTGTAGGGAAAGCACGGCAAATTAGAACACACATTTTATTTTGACCTTTATCACAGTGAAGCCCTTTTTCCCACGATGGTTGATATCTACGAACTCTCTTACTTTTTTTGTAGTTTCCTGTATCAGATTCGTCCAATCTTCTCTTAGAAGTCTCCTTTGCAAGCTGCTCTCCTTGAACTTGTTGGGTTGTTTTCACGTAAATCCAAACCTAAAGAGACTCATTTGGACATGATCGTCAAAGCGAACATCATATTAATATTGCTTCGGTCTTGTAATACACTGTGTATGACCGTGAGGGAACTGGAAACAAAATATTACCTAGCATTACTTGCACGCGTGCACTATTGCCGGAAACATGGCGGAGAGAGCGCAACCAGAGAGGCAAGGGTTTGTTTATGTGGTTAAAATATCTAGAAACTACCATAGAGTTTTCAATTAGCTAATGAAACAAAACAAAACCACTTGTCCATGAAACAAAAACTACTTTCCCGGTCGGGCAAGTTGTGCCGCTATTTCACTTGCCCAGTGCGTTGTTTTACTTGCCTTGGGCAAGTAAAATTATCCTCGTAGATTCAGTTATGTCTAGTTTGTTAGCCATTAGATCTGACGAATGCAGAACCAGTAGCCGTGGAAATAACACTTCATCATTCAGGCCAATACCCACTTGAGTAGTATATACGATAGCGGTCCTGGGCCACATCCTTATCTAAGCCTTTTTTCTCCCATCGTATATCCCTACTCCGCGAAAAAATCGTTGAAATTTGTTCCTTATATAAGCCCTCCTGATTCCCCAGGAAGAACCATTACACCGCCCGCTTTAAGTCGCTTTTCTACACCGCTTGCTTTTAACTGCTTTAAACCGCTTTTGATCGTCGAAAAAATCGTCAAAAAATGTACCTTATATAAGCCCCATTTATTCCCCAGTAAGAACCATCGCCAACTACATTTAATGCAACCATTAATAAATCCCAAGTAGAGATATGGATTTATCATATTATGAGGTTATATCACAGTTACTATATAAAAACATCCCCGATACTATGGCTAATATATTGTACCTTCCTATAGAAATTTTGACTAAGATCGTAGAGTATGCAGGTCCCACATCATTTGCCGCTATTTCTTTGACTTCAAAACATCTAAATGATGCCGCATCTATAGCACGTTACGAAAACGTAGACAAAGAATTCCGTAGACGAGTAGTCCTATTAGGGCTTATGTCTGCTCATAACGATGATGAGAGAGATAATTTGGTTAAGAAATTCAATATTTCCGAGGATGACGTATACGATTGCGAATATGGTATCGTAGTAGGATATAGCCATGCTGATAATGGTAATTTTAGGGCATACTACTACGATGAAGACGACGACGATGAAACCGAGCATAACTACGGTGGGGACATACTAATCAATGCCTGTAGGAATAATAATTTTGGTATCGTTAAGTGGCTAATTAAGCGCTTCCAGTTCAATATACTAGCCATACACATCACCTGCGCATTTTGCTACGCATGCGAAAATGGTAATATCGATATCGTCAAGTTTCTCTTTAAGCACTCCCAGATCCTCAAATATGATTATGATGAATTATATGAGGACGTTGGTGGTATGCTATTCAAGGCCACTAGAAATTGCTTTCTTGACGTTGTTAAATTTATTATTGAGTACTTCTATCCCTTTTATTATGATACGGACGCCGACCACGCACTACGTTATGCCTACTACAATGGTCATTACGGTATCGTTAAGTGTCTCGTTGAGTACTTCTTCCAGTACGAACTAGAGAACGAATATTCAGACCTCATATAACCCCCCATTATTCCCTTACTAAGAACTACCCCCAATAAAAACGGCCAATTTTATGCAACCATTAATGAGATACCAATTAGAGAAATGTTACCGCCATACTACCAGCCATAGAGAAACGTTACCGTTATATTATCAGCCATAAGATGCGAGGACAAAATCAGTGCCGATGGTTAACAAGGGGCAGGACAACTATTTGTGCTAAGAGTTGTTTATTCGAGTACTGTAAGCAACACCGACACCAGATCAGAGAAGGATCGTTTGAGCCATACCCCTGTCGTTCGTGTGGAGTTGGGACTCTAGCAGAGACGCGACTTTGTCGCCAGTGTGGTAATGAAAAAGCACAGATGAAAATGATGCGTGTGGGTAGGAGGGCTAGAAAGTATTTCGACGACGTATTGACCGAACTCGTTACGAATAATCTACCTATTAGAGAATAGATATACTAGTATTATAATCGTAACAAATATGACATACGTTAATTATCAGAGAGACGTACTAGATGTATACGAATGGGCGCGCAACATACTTGATGAACCGATCCCCGAAACGATAGAAAGACGTTTAATACGACCGTTAATTCCCCCAAAAATTGTCCCACTAGTATTCAAACGAACTAAATGGGTCATTGGTAAGTTCTTACGAGGCTGGCAGATGGACGTTCCAGAGGGTCACGAATTCGGTGCCGACCCAATGGCCTTCTTAGATGGTGTCCGCCATACGATCCACGAAAAGATAGAGGAAGAGATTGTCGATCTAAAAGGGGTGAAGTTCCAGCTCGCCTTGAGAGTACAGCTACTAAAGTACAAACTTGATGGTAGTGAGGAATCCATCGACGCAATACTTCGCCACAAGCAGGAGGCCGTTTTACAAGTCCATGAAATCAATTCCGCGCTAGATAAGTCTTTCCCTGCGATCCAAGAGACCCTAGAGAAATGGACGCATAGAGGCTCAGGATGGGTGGTAGACCGAGTAGTTATGCTTTGGCTCGACATTGCACGATATCAACCATTACGAGGCGGCTCATACATTTCACTACCTCCAGAAGTCCAACATAAGAGGGCCGTGGTTAACGTCCAAAACAAAGACGACGACTGTTTTCGTTGGACACTCCGATCAGCACTCTTTCCAGTTCTTCACGGAGGACATGCATACAGACCATCTAAGTATCCTATAGAGGATGATCTAGACTTTAAGGGAGTCGATGTGCCAACCCCCATATCACAGATTTGCAGGTTTGAGAAGCAAAACAATCTTGCAATCAATGTCTTCGGTTGGGAGAAAGGTGTGGTTGTCTACAGGATTAGCAAGCAATGTGTGGTTGTCTACGACAGGATTAGCAAGAAATGTGTGGACACCCGCCGTATCAACATGCTGCTCATAGAGAAGTCCGGAAAGTATCACTACACTTGGATCAAGGATTTGAATCGCCTCCTATTCGATCAGAGCAAGTACGAGCACCGAAAACACTTCTGCGAGAGGTGTCTCCACGGATACTGCAGAGAAGATCTACTCGAAAAACACATTCCAGAATGTAAAGGTATAGGACAGACAGCAGTGAGAGTTGAGATGCCTGAAGAGGGTAAGAACAAGCTATCCTTCCAGAACTGGTACAAACAGATGAAGGTTCCCTACGTCATTTACGCCGATTTTGAGGCATTGACCACTAAGATCGAAGAACCAGAGCCGACAGCGGAGCTGGCACCAGAACTGCGCAGCAACACCCATAAAACTCAACTGCATGAGGCCTGTGGATTCTGCTACGTCGTGGTGAGATGTGATGGTCGTACGGAGACTCCAGTCGTCTATAGAGGGCCCAATGCTACGGAAATGTTCCTAGAGGCAATACAACAAGAAGAACAAAAAGTTGAAGCGGCTCTATCTAGACGTAAAGCCCTATGCATGACTCCAGAGGACAACATAGCCCACCGAAGTGCAACAATTTGCCACATTTGTCAGAAATCTCTTAATGGGGATTCAGTTCGTGATCACTGTCATATCACTGGAAAGTATCGTGGAGCAGCACACAATGCCTGTAATCTACTCCTGCGGATAGACCCAAAGAAGACCATAATACCAGTAGTCTTCCATAATTTGCGGGGATACGATTCTCATCTCTTAATGCAGTCTATTTCCAAAGTAGAGGGGCAGATAAATTGCATACCAAATAACATGGAGAAGTACATTTCATTCTCCCTAGGGAAACTGCGATTCATCGACAGCGTTCAGTTTTTGCTGTCCTCTCTTGCTCAGCTAGTATCGGCTAAAAACCCGGAAGGATTCCAAATCATAGCCAGATACGAGCAAGACGAACATAAGCGCGGGCTTCTTCTACGCAAGGGCGTCTACCCATACGAATACATGGACAGTTGGGAGAGGTTTCAGGATGAGCTACCGCCGCGCGATGCTTTTTATAGCAAGCTTTCTGATGAAGGAATATCGGATGAGGACTATACTCACGCACAGAAGGTTTGGGCTGCATTCGATTGTCAAACTATGGGAGACTACCACGACCTATATCTTAGAACTGATGTACTTTTACTCGCAGATGTGTTTGAAGGCTTTCGAGCGACATGTATGCAAAATTATGGCTTGGACCCAGCTCACTATTATACGAGTCCTGGCCTATCGTGGGATGCATTGCTAAAGAAGACTGGTGTAGAGCTTGAGCTGCTCACAGACTACGATATGCATCTTTTCATCGAGAAAGGGATGCGAGGCGGCATTTCGATGGTCAGTCGACGCCATGCAAAGGCCAACAATCCATATGCGGCAGAATACGACCCAATCAAGCTCACTACGTACATACAGTATCTGGATGCGAACAACCTATACGGATGGGCTATGAGCCAAGCGCTACCAACAGGAGGATTTGAGTGGTGCGACGTAGAAGAGCTACGAACCTTGAGTATCCTCGATATCGCGTCGTATGTAAACATACAAGCGGACAAAGGTTATATCCTTGAGGTAGACCTTGAGTATCCTCTAGAACTCCACGACGCTCACAACGCGTATCCACTAGCCCCAGAGCGTATGAAAGTCCAGAAAAAATGGATGTCAGAGTACCAATGCGGACTACTAGGTGAAAAAGTATTCCCAATCGAAGTCGAAAAGCTTGTGCCCAATTTATTTGACAAAGAACGCTACGTCCTACACTATAGAAATCTACAGCTATATCTATCTCTTGGTATGAAATTGAAGAAGGTGCACCGAGCACTACGATTTAACCAAAGCCCTTGGATGGAGCCATATATACGTATGAATACAGACCTTCGTAAACTGGCTACGAGCAATTTCGAGAAAGACCTCTACAAACTGATGAACAACTCAGTATTTGGTAAGACAATGGAGAATCTGCGTAAGCGCGTGGATGTTAAGCTGGTGCGTGCAAGAGAGGAGGACAAGCTTAGACGGCTGATATCGAGCCCAACGTTTGCTAGATCAAATATCTTTGATGATGGCCTCGTAGCACTACACATGCATAAAAGCAGGCTCGTACTTAACCGTCCAGTTTACGTTGGTATGAGCATCCTAGACCTATCCAAACGCCTGATGTACGATTTCTATTACAACCAACTTAAGCTCCAATATGGTAATAAATGCGAACTGCTATACACAGACACAGATTCTCTATTGCTTGAGATCCAGACTGAAGACGTTTACGACGACATGGCCAAAAATGCAGACCTATACGATACAAGTGATTACCCAAAAAACCATCCACTATACGACACTACCAATAAAAAGGTTCTTGGAAAGATGAAGGATGAGTGTGCAGGAGTTGCCATCGTAGAGTACGTTGGACTTCGACCGAAGATGTATTCGATTGTATGCGTAGACACTAAGGAGATTCGCAAGGCTAAAGGAATACGGAAGTACGTTGTGAAGAAGCACATGCGACACGAGCAGTATAAGGAGTCTCTTTTCGATAGGAAGACCTTCAGACATGGAATGAATATGCTGCGAAGCATTGGGCACCAGATCTATGGTCTGCGAGTTAATAAAATCTCACTTTCGCCCCTGGACACAAAACGTTGGATTTCCAAAAATGGAATCGATACATTAGCCCATGGCCATAAAGATATATGTTTATTCCAAAACGAACTAGCTTAGGATCCCATTCGGAGGTAGTTCGGTATCAAGTGGTACGACTTGTATCTCTTCACGCACGAATCCACGCGTTGGTAGTTGCCGAGCAACATTCGAAACCTGCGGAGCATACAAATAATATAGGACTGGCTGACCCGAAGAAACCATACTACGCGAAATGCTATATGTTTTCAAACTCCATATAGGATCGGTAGCACGCTTTCGTCCACCTTCTAGCTCACCAGGAGCGTATAGATATCGAACACTGACATCGAATGGAAGTCTTTCCTCTTTGAGCCCAACTAGACGTATCCGTTCGTCCCGAACCGGCACGGGTTCTGCTGGGTTCGATTCGATTTCGTTTTTGGTAATTGCTATGGATGGTTGTTTTCCTGTCAAACGCGTAGCTTCGTTGTTTAAAGCTTTTACGACCGCAGGTAGACGAGACACCCATTCGACAGATCTATCATCCTTTCCCTGTGAA
This sequence comes from Actinernus sp. WN-2022, assembly GCA_030867875.1. Taxonomy (NCBI): domain Eukaryota; kingdom Metazoa; phylum Cnidaria; class Anthozoa; order Actiniaria; family Actinernidae; genus Actinernus; species Actinernus sp. WN-2022. Next base: position 284,188 of record JAOWCC010000067.1, on the reverse strand, counting down.
GTAAGTACCATCTCCTGAGCATATTGGTATCCAAACAATCTCTCAGCTAAAGTACGATTAAATCGTTCGACGATTGCTTGATCCCGGTGAATATCCACACGACCACGACGTACAGAAACTTCATGTTTATCTAGTAGCGAAGACATTGAACCCATAAATTCACGTCCTGGATCGACTTGTAAACGTTTTGGCCATGTTAGTGGACTTCGCTTATATATTCGTTCGAATGCCGCAGCAACTTCTTTAGATTCTTTAGTGGCTAATGGTTCGGCTTCTTTGTATCTGGATGCTACATCCACGATCGTCAGCGCATACTTATATAGCTTTCTTCCACGTCCAGGTCGATCGTGAGGTAGAAAAATCAAATCGGCTTGATGGACCTCATTTGGTGTAGATACATTGAATTTAGGTCGTGGAACGTATTTGGGGGGTGGTAAATAGATCTGCCATATAGCTTGTTTTTCTAGCCACATCCGAGTCACATCTTCAGATATGTTTGTCGAATTTGCAAGATGTTTAATAGCTGCTAGTCCTTTCCAATAACCCTCCGGACTATAGTATCGTAAACTTAGTTTAGTGTCCATTAATATGTGCATACATATATGTGCATTCTAAGCTTTAATAAGCAGAAAAGTTTTACTACCTATTAGTCGCATTTTATGCGGAGTAATACTCTAGTAATCTAGTAAGTGATCTAGTAATTACGTTAAACGTAAAAAAGCTCGTTTTTTTTTTTAAAGCATAGCTATAACCAATTCTTATAAGAATCGAGTGGCAACGTATCCGGTCGCGAATACACTACCACCTAAGGCCACCAATTCGGCAGTTTTCCTCGAATTAGATGGTCGATAATAATCTGAGAGTTTAGGCTCTTCCAGTTTCATTTGTAATATATGATATATGTGGAGTTTTCGCATTGCATCGATTCTATCTTTAAGTCCAACGTGTGCGTTATTTTCTTTCCAGTGGTTCCAGGTGGCTTGTGCTTCTAGTCGTTTTTCTCGATTTTTCTCATAGGTTGCAATAGCGGCATTTGCCTTCTCCTGAGCTTTATCATGTCTTACCATCTCTGCGGCAGCAGCATTAGGCCCGCTAGTTGCTTTTTCTATTTCGTGTGCGGCAATACTAGTGGCAGCACTAGTTATGGCGAAGACAAATCCCATAAATATTATTGATGCCATAGCTTCGAAGGCGAGGTAGAGTCGCCCCTGTTACTCAGCAGGCTTCCAATACCCTTTGTCCTTTAGGTATTTCTTAGCTGCAAGGCCACCAGTTAGAACCGCTATCCACTTCACGAAGTTCAAAACGCTAGACGAAGGATCGTTAGTCAAAGGCTCTTTGATTGCTTTTTTTCCGACCCAACCGATACCTGCCGCAAGCCCAGTCAATATAGTAGCTTCCTGTATTGTGTTCATAAGTTCTTTAGCCATCTTATTGGAACAACGTTTACATCGCCGATAATATATGTCTACAGCGTGGCTTCAAATGCTATATCATACCTTGAGTTTTTAGGTTACGACCTTTTGGGGTTTCTTTGGTAGCGGCAGCTGAGCTGTCTGTGGCTTCAGCGGAGCTGTGGTTAACTTGTTGCGCGCGTTCGTATTGCTTATACTGATAGTACAAACCCACAAGTGCTATGCTTACCCCAATTACAGCAAGTGTGGTATTAGTTGATATCAAACTTGGCTTATCGGTATGACTGTCTACCTGCGCCTGCGTTGCCGCCTGCGTTGCCGCCACATTGGCGATATTTTCTTTCCTCCTTTGCGCTATGAGTTTGCCTGCAGCGACTCGTTTTGGATTTGGTGGGGGCTTTACTGGTTCTTTCGTGATGGGATCATTTCGATCTTCGGAATGGGCATCAATTTCCATCTTGTTAAGAGTAATTACTTAGTGGTTGAGGTAACTTCAATACGTTAATTACGTTTAAGATTCTTTTAAATTTGAATATACCTCAAGTACTTCATCAACTTCATTTTCGCTCGGCAATACTTGCTCCTCTGAGTCCTGTTTAGTGGACATAGAATGGTTAACAACGTGACAAAGGGCACTAGTTAGTGCTACAAGTGGACCTGCTTTGTAGGCCAATCGGCCAGCCAGTGTAGATAGCTCGTTTCGGATTAAGCGGTCTTTCTTTACAGCTTTCAACAGCCTTCGTTGTTGTCGAGAATCTAGAGGCCTCACATATGCGACTACACAAGTTGCTAGACTTAGTGCTCTATCCACTAAGCAGTCATTTATTTGCTTTGCTAAGACGGCTTGGTATCTACGATATAGGCGTTCTATGTCTTTATCAGGTAACTTAGAAATGTCCCTAAGAGAAAAATTCTTCCCTAGATATTCTTTTGTCGTACCAGTCACGGCTAGAATAGAAAGAGCTTCCCTACGTTCGATGATTTCTATGCTATGATGGTATCTTGCTGCCGCTTCATCGGTGGTAGCGCAGTGTAGGTTCGTTTCGAAGCCATGGCAATCTTTGCATGGCAGCTTGCTGCCGCTACTGCGGTGGCCGCATTCGGCCCTTGGTGGAGGACCTGTCACATCTATTTCGCCGGATTCAGCTAGTATGTTCATTAATTCATCATTCAAATCTTTATCCATCTTACTTCAAAGTATTGCGACATACCATAGGTGAAGGTATCTCTAATAGTGTGGAAAACGGATGTCGCAAACAGAAACATATATGTGCGAACTTAGTCTCAAGTTCTGAAATGAATAGCTTCTTATCATCTAAGGATATGCTAGCGCCGTAGTCATCGAATAGATCCTTTAATCCCGGTGCGCTTGCGATGCGAAATGCCACAACGATTGCGCAATTCTCGCGAAAGTTCTTGCATATACTTTTTTGTGTTTGCGATGAGGCCCAAATCGAAATACCAATGTGGCGTGCAGAAAAGGCTAAATCGGATATCTTATTGGTCCTTCCCTTAACATCCTTGCTTGCCGCACAATCATCAAGGATAATAAGTGTATTCGTTCCTTCGAAAAAACATGCACAGTCGCCTAGGGTTGCATCAATGTCATTCTGAGAAGGCGCTAGGACAATGAAGCGAGGATCTCCCTTACCAACGCCTTTATAGGTTTTATTGTTAGCATAGGTGGGACAAATTAATACGATATATTCAAATTTAAAACGAAATGGACCTCTCAATTGATCAACTATGAACTGAGTCTTTCCGCAGTTTGTGGGGCCAATTATGAGTGCGTTAAAGGGAATTTGATCTGTCAATGTGTCCATATTAATGTTAAACATTTTGTAGCATTCCTTGTTCAATAGTTGCTTGTGCATCAGAAAGCACGAATATGTGCATGTTCACCTTACCTGAGCCTCCACTGCGATGAATCCTAAGGCGAATGGATGCTCCAGCATCTTGTTGGGCTAAACCATCTCCATGAACTATACTGGTTTGAGAAGTGCGGCAATCGATGAGTGCGGCAAACTTGTTCTCAAAGAACTTCTTATGCGTCATGGATGTAGCGGCGGCAGCCTCTCCGAAACGCGGGACAAACCAATTCTTCGCTGACTTCCATAAATCCTTTGGTAGCATCCCAAAAGAATATAGAGCGTTAGGAATGCCATTGACGTGTACCTCGACCTTGGTGATTCCTGGATTTACGAATTTCTCACTATCTCTAGTGCCTGCCACATGAGGATCCACAAATAGAAGAAGAATGCCATTGAGAGAGAGACGAAGTACGTTTATGCTTTCAGATACGAGTGTGTCGGTTCCTAGATCGATTGAGACGGTTTTGAAGTACTCATAATGGTTATACAGAAATGCTTTACCGCTGGCGTAGGTACTATTGGCCTGCGACGCAAGATCGAGACTTTCGATGACTTCATATTCTAGTTCAATGTTCGATAGTTTGTACGTTCCTACTTTCGTACTGTCGGATCCGACTATGACGTCTATGGCTGGTGCCAGTGTCAAATGAAATGACATCTTATCTCGAATCGCATGTGGATAAAAGACGCCATGGGTTGTGATAACTTCATGATCAATAGGTATCTTATATACGCTACCGTATGCCGCTAGTGTCGCATTATCAGCCGCATTAGACGTAGATGCGTTACTGGCCTTTGAACGAAGTTTGTTCACATTAGCAGATTGAATGCCCCGCTCTACACTATTCTCTCGTTCTACATCAGATAGGTATAGATCGCTATATACCTGTAGTAGATCGGGTCGACTTAGATCTTCTAATCTAGTAGTTCCCATCCATACGACTCGCTTTGAGACTATGCAACGTCCAACATTGGCCACCAAATAGTTGTCGGCATGACCCCCTGATAGAGTGATATTGGCACTAAGGGCTAGACTACCAGGTACTAGAAGTCTATTTTCGCCTAACGTAGGAACATTAACAATTAAAGTTTCCACCGGATTGGCTGATGAAGGAGTGAAAGTTACACGATGGAACACACGACTGGCTTTAAGAGATCTACCTTCTCTAGGAGAATAGTCAGGATGGAGCTTCGTCGATATCATGATGTTTGTTTCACAATTGAATATGTTTTGTTCCACAATTGAATACTAATATTATATCACATATCAAGTGTTCAATATGGGAGAACCTTTAGACTTCGATCCTATATCTGAAGAAGGTAGAGCCGATGTGAATGATCTTACTGCCGAAGAATGGGCGGAGATTAGACCTGATGATGGTGAGGCAGAAATGGATTGGTGGAATAGAGCTAAGCATAGCTTCAAAAATACGACGAAAAGCATACGCGATAGGTTATGGAAAAATCGTAGTAACTGGGGAACCAGTTCAGCTGAGTATATAGAATTAGTCAATCAAGGTGATGATGCGGAAACGCTATTTGAAAGACTGGAAAGACGGACTGAAAATGCACAGGACCAAACCACTATAAAGTTTCCAAAAGCAGATCTAACGAAGTTCACTGCTAGTTTGGATGACTATGATAGGGTCGTGATAAAACTAAATCGTAAAAATGCTGGATCATACTTACTGTCGAACGCCGTAGACACTCCCAACGCATTACCGAAAACGCTTAGGGACGCTCTTGGACCTACTGCGGAAAAGGAGATTAGTATGAAAGAGGATATGGCCACCGAAAAAGATAAACAAAAGGCCAAGGAAATAAAAAAGATGGATTCATTAACTAAGGGAACTCCAGAATATGAAGTGGCAAAGAATAAAGTAGTAGCACTAGAGGATCAGAAACAGGAGATCGAGAAAGAAATAGAAGCCATCAAAGATCGTATGTCGTTACGAGACCGCATAAAAGCCATCTTCAAGAAACATGGATTTACGGTGATTGGAGTGTTAGCTGTCGCTGGTGCCGTAATTGGTACTGTCGTTAGTATATTGACAAAGGGCTTGGCTTCCGTTGCTAAGGGAGTTGGTTGTGCTTTGAAGGATCTTGGAAAAAAGTTGGCTAACGTGCTACCTGCGGCGATAGGCGCTATTGCGAGTTTCATATTCCGTACAGCTGGAGAAGTTTTCGGCTTCCTTGCCAAGAATGCCTGGCTACTCATTGTAGCTGTGGTCATATTCCTAGTAGAGCAATATAAATCGTCGAAACGTCAGCGCTAACGAAATATCATCCATGAGGCTACGCCGGCCACAATACCCACGATTGCTAAATTGGTTTCGTGATTCGTTGGCGATGCGCCGCGACTTTGTCGACTGTGTGGTGTCGTATCAATCGTAGCGGTCGTATCAGTCGTGGCTCCGCTGTCTGTAGCAGGTTTATTCGTCTTTGTTTTCGAGCCTTCCATGTGGACTGGTGGTGGTGGTTTTTCATCGAGGTTGATACTATCATTTATTCCTAAACTTAGGCCTGGCTTATTCGACATTTTCAGGTAGTTGTTATAACCGACTATACTCTTTTTATTGATATTCATATTGCTGGGTATTAACATACAACCCTTAGCAATTGCTAGGTCGAGACGAGAGTTCGTGTCATTCAGAGCTTTGTTATATTGCACTAAACTATCCCAATCCTTTTCCATGATGGTATCTCTAAGCAGTTTTTTGAAGTCTTCTTGGACACCGGGGGACAAGCCTGGCGACCCTACGATCGGGACAGTTCCCACACCCTGGGCTCCTAGGATACAAAACACGTAGACCTTTACGGATGCATTAATTCGGACTACCCCAGCCTTAGTCAGCCCCTTGCTCTGCTGCGGAACGAACCAATTGTGCTGCTTTTTCGCCATTTCGTCGCGATAGAACCGCGTCGGAATATCGAGTGGCCCACTCGTATCGAACCCCCACGACTTATCAGTAAATCTTGCTCGGCGCAGGGCGAAGTTAACTTTAATGACTCCAAACTCTCTCCTGAGCCTGTCGTATACGACGGAGTTCCATGGGACGTTGTCGTTCTTATTAAAGATGTTTTCTCTGGGGAGGGGGACTCCCAATTCGAACAGTAATCGCATGATTGTGTAGTACACGTGGAAGCGGTAAAAGCTACGGATGTAATCAGTGATTGGTGCGTCATCTGAAAGATGGTCATCGAACGACACTCCGCAGCCAGCCGTTGCGCACCAAACTACGAAACAGAATTGTTGCTGCCAATGCCTCATTGGTAGAGCATCTAACCATTCTGTCGCTTTCTTGGATTTATCGTCTTTGTCATCGTCGTCGTTGTCGTTAATGGTGTCAGTAGGAAAATCGAACCCCAGCCCTAGTAAGATATCTCGCGGCTCCGACATGAAGAAGTGATCCTTCGTTACGTAGATCTTGAGAATTCGCATAAAGGGGTCTATGTCTTTGGCGTCAATCTTCCAGGGAACTGCTGGAACTGGATACTTAAAATCAGTCCTTCTGAATGGAAGTGGAAAACCCCTGCCGAATGCGGCCACCGCATGTTTTTGCGTTGTCACGCGTAACGCTTCGTGTAGACGATTTCGTACATCTACTGGTATGAGACCACTTATATTCCAATGCTGCCCACCATCGTAAAACATAATTCTAGTCTCGTATGTAGACTCATCATGTATGTCGGATGCCGTTGTCCTAGCTGAGAACTTATCGAAGTCCGCGTGAGGATAATTTTTCTTAAAGGCCGCTAAAGCCTTTGCATTGCGAGGTGCGATATAGTCACCCCAATCACCGTCGAAATGAACTCTCGCTTGGAGACTAGGCATGGTTTCTTATCCTTGCTGACGGGCCAATCAATCCGTTCGATTCATCCACTTGACTAATCTGTTTGATATTGATACGTATTAAAGTTATGACATATGTTAATATCGTGAAGTAAAGAACGTATGTTAGTATCATTGAAGTAAAGAACGTACGTTAGTACCATATCGAAGTAAACTTCAGGCTTTAATATGGTAATCTTAAATGTCACCACTACCTCGGCTGACCATACGGTCTACTTTCAAGAACCTATTTACATCCATAATATTTCTCTAATCGCGGTCGCTTTTGAGAACGGTTGGTGGAACCTATCAGAGAAAGCTTCATTCACTTGGAATACCCCAGGCGAGATACGGATTCCTTATGAACTTAAGCCGGGGAATTACAATATAAACATCTTAATGGACGCCCTCAAACCCGCGGTTACTGCTGGTTTATTGGAATTCGTAGCCCACGATCATAGGAAGTTTTGGATTCTAAAAATTAAGAAACCAATCCTGTTCAGTAAGAATCTCTGCGATTTGTTTAATATCAAGGGTACTCCAGAAGGGGATAATGTGTCACTCAAAGTAGGAGAATACGAACTGGTGGTACAACTTCTTCACTATGTATATATCTATTGTGATGTGGTGGATCCTAGCTTCTCAATTCTTAATGGAAAGCAATCAAACGTGCTGGCTATCATTAATCTCGTGGGCCTTAGGTTTACAGAATGTACTTACAATCAATTGCTTCCCTTGCCCATACGATCTCTAGGGACAAGACGAAACAGCCTTCGCCTGACACTTAGAGACGAAGAAGGAAATATTATAGACTTCCGTGGTCGACCTATACGATACGTATTGAAGATTGAGTAAGTTATAATATATCGAAATGGCAAGCGATTCAATTCAATTAGTTCCAACGGCACCAGGTATTTATCCGCCGCTGGCTAGTGGGGCTAGCGGAGATAATTTTCGGTTGCAAACAGTCCGAGATACTCTTTCATATATCGAAACTCAAGAAAAACACTATGAAGGTGTGCGTAAGAAGTATGCCCGCGCACAAGGAATTGTCCATGGTGCCGCTGTTGTAACAGGAGGTCTATCCGTAATTTTATCTGGGTCTGGATTGGGAATAGCTTTAACTGGTTTTGGAATAGTGATTGGTTTACCATTAGGTGTTATTGGTGGCTTATGTGGATTAATTTCAGCATCTACGACCATTGGAGCTAAAAAATTAGGAATAAAAGTATCTAAACATGAGAAAACCACTATGTTGGCTAGAGCGAAAATTAATACGATTCCTGATCTAGTATCGAAGGCCTTGCGCGATGAAAACATATCTGACTCTGAATACAGTCTCATCCTCGCTGAAGCAAATAAATACGAGATTATGAGGTCTGAAATTCGCCGAGAGACTCAAGGACAAATAAACGAAAAAAAAGTAGAACAAATTCGCTCCGAAGTGCGGGAGGAAATGCGAGAAAAACTTGGCAGTCTAGTCGGGTAAGAATTGACATCTCATATGAGAAAAGTGAGCGTGGGCGATATTTACGCTTTTCCAAGCGGTTCGTATAAATTAACTTGTATGTCGAGTTCGTATGCAAATTTCAAGACAACGGGTGGCGATTGTCTGTGGATTTTTTATTTCAAAGTTTCAATCTCGAATTTTCTTATTCACATTCCTATCGCGCCGATCCGCCCCTGTTTTACTCGTTCAAGCAAAATTGGGGCGCTCAGGAATTTTAGGAGGAACTTGGAATGTATATATCTAAGTACCCTTGGCTAGCAAGCTGTCAGAATGAGTTTTTTCGGGCTCTGAGCGTATTCTAATTTCAGTCAACGCTAGAGCTATTTTGGCCGTCTACGTAATTATTACATCGGCTGCGTCTTATATAGCTGAGGTTCTACCGGCTTCGTCAGACGTATTCTCAGCAGTAAGATCGGGCGACATGGAAGGAGAGCAACCGAGAAAACGTGTCCATCTGTTTCTTGAGAAACTTGCCATAGAAACTAAAGTTTCAAAATCACAAGTCGGGGTAAAGCTTTACAGAAAGAAAGTGGAGAGATCTCGCTTGTTACGGCAGCGAAGAAAACTACAAGAAAGACTTAGAGCCCTCGTAAAAGACCTAGAGACGAAGGAAGCCGAAATACAGCTCGTGGAAGAAGACATTCGGATGCTAGGAATTACTGTCGACGAGGGGACCGATGATGAAGATGACTAAGCACTATCTAGACGATCCTTCGCGTAGGAATAAAACACCCGCGACGGGGGTACGGCTAAAACGATCCTTCTCTGATCTGGTGTCGGTGTTGCTTACAGCACTCGAATAAACAACTCTTACCATAAATAGTTGTCCTGCCTATTGTTAACCATCGGCACTGATTTTGTCCTCGCATCTTATGGCTGATAATATAACGGTAACATTTTCTCTAATTGGGGTTTATTAATGGTTGCATAAAATTGGCTTGGGATTTATTAATGGTTGCATTAAATGTAGTTGGCGATGGTTCTTACTGGGGAATAAATGGGGCTTATATAAGGTACATTTTTTGACGATTTTTTCGACGATCAAAAGCGGTTTAAAGCAGTTAAAAGCAAGCGGTGTAGAAAAGCGGCTTAAAGCGGGCGGTGTAATGGTTCTTCCTGGGGAATCAGGAGGGCTTATATAAGGAACAAATTTTTTCGCGGAGTAGGGATATACGATGGGAGAAAAAAGGCTTAGATAAGGATGTGGCCCAGGACCGCTATCGTATATACTACTACTTGCCCAACGTGTAACAGGCAATTCCCACTTTCAGAAATTGAAGTCGGTGCAGACTTTTGTTGCGAGAGGATGAGAAACGCTGAAGTTTCTCTATATGAATGAATAGTTCTTGATCCAGACTTAGATTTTCACAACCATTGCTACAGATCCTGGGATTCGGGATCTGGGCAAAGAAAAGGGGCTGGCCTATTCCTTTAGTAGGAATAATCCCCAGGGTCTGAGTTTGCCTCGACTTTTGCTTCACAACTTCTCTAAAAATCCTCTCCTTTAGCTCCGTTACTGGAACTTCAGGCGCTGTAGATGTTGTCATTTGTGAAAGAAGGCGAGAAGTGGACTGCAACGCGAATGTTACCTTGGAATTTTTCCTTCAGGTTTGCATTTGCGTGCTCCAGGGATCGTAAACGCATATCCATATCGTGAACCGACAGTGTCATGCCCTTATATAAGGAAATCCAGTCAACATCCGTCTTTATAGGGGTTCCTGGAAAGCACGCCATTTGGGGGAAGTCTCGTAATAGTACCACAAGGGGTTTTGTTCTGAAAGAGTTTGACATCGTTTCGAGTAGTGGTAAGTACGAAAGAATTACGAACCATAGTTCAACGGGAAGAAATATTGTGAAGTCAGTGGTCAAATTGGGATTCTTATATCCATTTATTCTTACAAAGAGCTTCTTCCGTTTAGCTTGAGTTTCTTCTCGCTTTCTGCACCCTTTTGAGTCTACGAGTTGAAGAGCTTATTTGCCTTCCCTTCTATGGTATAAAACATCCTGCCTGTAACTGTTGCACAGCTTTAGATAGACATATCATTAATTTCAACACGGTAGTCTTAACAGCAGAATCTGATTTACACAAAAGCCGTGCATGCTTAGGTAAAAGTGTTGTTATGGTCAGTAGAACACTCCCTAAATGTCATTCAGAATTTAATGTTTCATATGTTTCCAATACACCAATCAGACAAAAACGTGTATATGTTGAAGGGGCCTGGTAACCAGTTTTGAGGGTAAACATTCAAGATGGTCACCATGAAACATTATCAAAGCCTTCAACTCGATATTTTCCCTGTGCGTCAAATTGTAGTAAAAAATTCGAGCCGAATTGAAAGCGGCGAGTATATATAGTCGCAGGCTGCAGTGCTCCAGGCAGTATATTACCCGCCAGAGGACCACTGTTGCGCTTTTTTATGTACCTTAATACATGTAGGTGCATTCATAGGTTCGTACACATCTCTCTATCATAGAATTAACAATTCCCTTATTTTGGGCAATCTGTGGCTGAAGCTTTTACCATGTACATGTACGTAACCCCTACCCCTTATTTCTGTGTTTAGCACTTTTTTGTACCCCCCCCCCCCTCCCCACCATAGCTCTTAGTGATTGTAAAAATTTAACATACAGACTATGCATATTAATATTTTCTGCCTTCCATTTTGCCTGTTAATGTAATAATCACTGCTTACAGGAGACAAGGCCCAGGTGTGGTGCATGATCATTGTGCACTAAAGACATACAAGTGGTGAGTGGGAATTTTATGTTAGAGAGAATGCACAGCGAACTTATTCCCACGTACAAATTATTTCAAAGATATTGTGACATTTCTTTTTTTAAACATCACATTATCAAAGATAGACATCCTTTACTAACATTGTGGTCTTGATTTTTCTGCATTTATGACGATTCAGGGCTGCTTTGAGACTTCCTAAAAACTGATTTAATAGATCACTATGATTAAAAAAGAAATATCATGACATTTTTCAAATAAATTACTAATGAGAATCTCTCCAAAATAGAATCACCACTTGTGGCAATCAGGTCTTCCTCAGTGTTCAAACCAATAATATTCCCCCTTTTCCTTTTTATCCTTATGTTGGCCTGCAGGGAGGTACTTTGTCTGATAGTGATGATGGTTTATTAAGATCAATGTACGAAACTAGGGAAGCAGGCAACAATACCAAGTAAGCTGACAGTATAGTGTGTGCATAATATTTCAATGTTCTGTAGACATATGCCATTTGATATATAAGCAGATTTAAACTTCTCTGGGGTCTTATTAATGCTGTTACTTTTACATTCAATAAGTGATGTGAATACTGGTGAGGCAATTCCTGATGATCCTACTGAACAAGGTGTATTGGTGGTAGACAGGTAATTACATAACAAGTAACTACTAGTGATCATTCCATGGTACTGCAACAACTCGTACCGGTTTTTTATCTTTTATATTTTTCTCAAAAATCCTGCTTTTACAACAGCCCTCGACTGTTATAGGGATTGCTACATGGACATGTAAATCTAGGGTGTTTGCATAAACTAAGAAATATCACTACAAACATTTCCTGAAAAATATACATACGTATCTTCCTTGAACTTCTGTTAATTGATGTACTTAATGTTTTTGATTAAGACTGATTTACCTAGAAATTGTATATTTTTCAGTGTCCTGCAGTTATTAAGGGGAAGAGAAGACGTAAAGGACATTCTGCAGAAGCTTCCAATTCTCTCTGCAACTGGAATTGTTGCTGACGCCGAGTCCATCAGTCAGACGTTGCATTCGAAATCATATGATTTCAGTGTTCAGCATAATCACAAACAAGCACAACATTCAACTGAGCATAATACAATAATAGATGCCCTAAGGAATATATCTGAGCGCTTGGGGTCTTTTCAACCTTTGTCTGGTCAGCTACCAGCAAACACAACAGTAGTTCAGATCCACATGCGAAACGGTCTTCTATATTTGTTTCAATGATGGAACAAACCCCATCCGCCACCGACCCACCATCTTCCCTTGTTGATCTACCTCCTTCAAGAATTCAGCATTCTTCAGAGACTGGTTCTATTCATCCTCCATCATTAGTTCCATCTGATACCGATGCCTCTATCAGTGCCACCTCAAGACAGACTGATTGTCCCCTTGCAATGCCTACCACTACCTCTGCTGTTGCTGCAGTTCTAGTCTCATCAGAAGAGCAACCCCCTTCCTATACACCTATCAGTACCGAATGTACCCCAAGTCAACCATCATCTCTATTGCAGTACATCAGTCAGCTTTGCTTTCAGGCAACTTGCAGTACATCATCGTATTCCACGTTACATCCTTCCTCATTCTCAAGTACCGCTAGCACCTTTGGTTTCCTCCAGTCTGCCTGCCTCCAGGTCTGTTCTCTGTGATCCCTGCCCCTCATCACCACTTCAGTCTGTCAACCATTTCACTGCACTGGTTTCCAGTCAGCAACCACATGTGTCCTTACATGTACCATCGTCATCCATGCAATCTGCCATACAGCTTTCATCTGGCGCTATATACCTCCCAACCCTTAACATGCATCACAGCTATGGATCTGGATATGCTACGTGTTCTGAATGGTTGGACTCTCTAAACACCCCTGAAAAGTAGACAAATTAACTCAAGTAAAAGATACAATGATAAATCACAAGTCCATCAAAGGCAAGAATTCATCTATCTTCAGCCAGAGGAAATTTATTTACAATTTCTTCCAAGGACATAATTTTGATGAGAACAGTGTGATGGAACACTATCAACAGATTAAACCTGGTAAACTTTATAAAAAATTAAACTCAAAGCCTACATGTAAGTGATTTCCCCCAATACTTTTCGTTATTATAATTCTCCCAAGAATGCAATGCAAAGAAACATGCACAAGAATGCAAAAAAATATGAGAACGTATTTTGGGAGGTCAATAGTGTCAATTGGCTTCCATCACAATGGTAATTCAATCCCATTTCTGAAGTGAGCACGCAAGGTTCTTTGTTATTATGGGATGAAAATTGTTTCCTAGTAGAATTTATTTAATATACTATTACAACTTATCAGTCGGCTAAGCATCGAATATGGCTGTGTATGTTTACTTGTCGTTAAGGCTCACCAAAATAAAAATAACTCTTACAAATGCATAGCTAAATTAGATGCAAAGCCGACTAATAACCTATTTATCATTGCATTGCCCTTTTCTCTGTTTTATTAGATTCCATTACAGTGTAACCTTTTTAACATAGGTTACAAATTTTGTCATATTCGATATTAATCAAGACACTTTGATTTTTAAGTCCTAGAAATAGTTATTTTCTTTGGAGTAAGTGTAGTCGCAAATTGGCGACCTTTCCTATGAAAATGGTTTCATTATGAATACCAAGTTAACAGTCAGCTTGCAGCACTGTCGTAGGTTTTCTGTGATGAAAATGAGATTATATTAAAACCCAGACCCCATGCCCGCACATACGTACCTATTCATCATATAAGCGCCCCCTGGGGTATTTGTTCTCACATTACTTTATTCCTCAATTGTTCCACCAGTCAATAACTTGCATGGGCCAGTTCCTGATAAGTTGGTTTCCCTGATAGTTATTATATAGTATTTTCTTAGGGGCAGTTTGTCAACTTAGTACAGTTCACGGTATTGTTTCAGTTGGCATAATGACCAGCAGCATCAAGCTGTTTAAAATATTTATTCAATATGAGAGCTCTTCCATTTAGTAGTGATCATGTTTATTGTTACGATAATTTATAGGAGAGCTATGTACAGAACAGTTTTAAAGGGTAACTGTTTTGGTGCTACAGGATCGAAACCTTGGGCAGTAGCTAGTGATCGTTCTTTTACTTATTTCCTTTATTTTATTTTTCTTCTAAACCTTTTGTACTTATTTCCCTTATTATTCTGTAGACCAGTTATGTTTTGTGTTTAAGTAATGGTCCGGATAAGAACTGTAGTGCGGCAGCGGGAGCCGTTTTTCTTTTTCGATAATCCGTTTACATTCGCTGATCTTATTGGTGAATTCAAATTGTTTTCTCAAAGTACATCGCATAATCTGCGAATAAATGGCTAAAAACAGAGAATCTGATTCACGTAAGTCGTTATTACAATCTAGTAAAATTTAAGACGATTTCTATGTGGGGAAGTTATACTTTCAGCATCCTTGGACCTGGGAATTATCAATGTTCTGTATATGTTTATGACCGCAACTGACATATTTGACTACAGCCGCAATGCTATTGGAGCAGCAGGAGGAAATCGTGTCACCTTATGAAAGGCTCTCGCCCAGACACCCCGAAGGGAAATGCGATCCTCACGTACACCAAATACGCGGCAAACACAACGGCACGCTTGGCCTTTCCTCGTTCTCTTCACTGTTTCTTCAGTTATTTTCTCCGAAATTCTGCTGTATTCCATATAAGATGGCTGAAAGTTAAGTACATGTATAGCTCATTCTAGTACCTTCCAGGGTTGTCATTAGAACCCGGCAACTGGCAGATTTCCGCCGGCTGCCAGGATAAAAGTAGCTGCTTCTACCCAAGCAGTTTCCTTCTTTTACGACGTACTAGCTTGGTAGATCAGATACCGCTCACAAAATTGTGTAGTATGCAAAACACTATGTAGCCTCCTGTTTCAATTTCCACTAACATCCCCTCGTTTCTTCTCAAATGTTTATTGTCATTTGTTTTAGAAATAGAAAGCGGGCATGCGATTGCAAGTAAAGCGAATATTCTGCCACAGGATCGAAACGTGTTAGGCCGAGCTCTGCCGTAAGTGGAACAAACATCAGATATTACATAGCTATAGTACATGTACGTATCAAATACATTTTGAAACTTCGTTCGGTGTACCAAAGGTTTATCACAATTTCCTTCGTTTCTAGAAAATGCGACTCTACAGACTTACGGGAAGAATTAAACCTTTCCCAATAAATTTTACGTGGCCGAGCAGAATATGGCGGGTAAAGGTTTTGACCAATTTGCACAAGAAATGGGGATCGCAAAAGATACTGCGGAAGTTTGCGCGATCTATGGGTTTGCGGCAGGGATGCACCTGGATCACGACTTTCTGGCAGAAATGTTGAAAGTAACTGTTGAAATGTTCAACAGAATAAAGACGAACATCATCTCAAACACCAACATGAAGCTCCGCACAATACGTGATGACTTCAACTGGGATTTCACATACAATCAAATTCGCTTTGTGATAGCTTGCATTATTCAGGACATAGAGCTGTAGTTCAGGTCGAAGGTTCGATGTCTCTTTTCATAAACATGCATTATATTGGCGGGAAACCACATCGTTAGCGAAAACTAATTGTTCATAACAGAGCATTTTAGTGCTGTTGGTGTATATGTCGCAGTCAAAGGAATTATCGCTGGTTTTGGGGGTCTAGCGTAGGTTTTTCTGGCGGAAACAGTTTGGGTGGGGCAATAAACTGCGGTCCGAGTCTTTCTCTATGTAGCAAAATACACATCAAATAATTCAACCGCGACATACTCCCACAACCCACATTTTACAATTATTGATGATGAGAACAAAAATATCGATTAGCATGTGTATGTCTGCAAATAAATACGCTCTTTACAAATAGCTTTGTCTACCTCTGCCTTCTTTCTCTTTTCCCATTTTGCCATGTAATCAGCATGACCAGGTGGTGCATACGAAATTAAAGCACCACTGTCTATGTGTTTGTGGGAATCTACAATCATGGTTGACCCATCCAAATTTACAATAAAAAGCATTGATTGTCCCTGGTTACAACTACATTACAGCTCGGTCTCACACCTGAGGCAAGACCCTTAGATTCAGTTGACAGCTGTTCGGTAAAATTTCTGCCAAAAATATCATACTGATGCTCTATCTCTATTGCTTCATCAACAGAAACATTTACTGCTTCATTGTCAAAAATATCATTATGAATAATGTTACCTTTCATGATTGCAAGTTCCCAATTGTTAACTAGTTGACATCCATTTCTTGGAGATTGTACATAAAAAGAAAAATATTAGTGACCAAAATACAAAGCAATAAAAGTACATGCATTGCTTCCAGATCTACCAAACATCGTAGACTGGCTACATTCGTTTGGAAAACACCACTCTACAATGTATGGAGTGTGTGAGCTGGCATTGAAACCATTTGAAGGTGGTACTGAGGGTGTCACTAGATCGGGCTGTTCGGTAGGTGATGCTGAGGGCCTCACTGGACCAGGCTGTCCTGCAGTAGTTGGCGCTGGGAGTCGCACTGGACCAGGCTGCCTAGTAGGTGGTGCTGAGGGCCTCAATGGATCGGGCTGTCCAGTAGGTGGCACTGGGGACCTCACTGGACCGGGCTGTCCAGTAGGTGGCACTGAGGGCCTCACTGGACCGGGCTGTCCAGTAGGTGGCACTAGGGCCTCACTGGACCGGGCTGTCCAGTAGGTGGCACTGGGGACCTCGATTCATCCGGCTGTCCAGTAGGCGGTGTTGGGGGCCTTAGTCATTTGGTGTTCAAGGCACGGGCTTCATGAGGGCTTTTTTCCGCTTTTGGTGATAAGTACTCCACCAGCTTCGTATCTGAGTTTCCTTCAGTTGGTCAATCCCACGCTGCCTCAATGATATCCTTTGGATTTGCGCGAATACCACATTCTGCTTGACGGTCATAAAATGCTATCTTTCTGAGCCATGCTAAATGCAGCATGTTTCCCACCACTCTTTTTCAGAGCAAGCCCTTCTTTTGGCAGAAAAGCCTTGTGAGGGTGTTCTAAGTTCACTCTGACCTTGTCTGGCATTTCAAGAGCCTCTGTAACATGTTGTATGAAGGGTAAGCTGTAGCCTTCATGTGAGCCTCTGGATTGCATTTCGGTTCTGCTATCGCGGAATGCAGAGTTTTCATTTATGCAAGCTCCTGTGGCACCAGCAAGTGAAACTTGTTGTCCAGACAGAGATTGTAGCTGTGACTTGGTCTTTTTCAATACCTTGCCAGTTCCTGATAATGACTTTGCAATAATGCCACCGATATACTCCCCTTCTACTGGAAAGACAACGCTTCCAAATAGGGAGATGTCTTTAAGAGTTCCAATCTTCTTTGGAGCGCTCTCTCTCTGTCAATAGGGAGCTGAAGGCATTATTATTGTATTATTGATACTCTACAATGAGTAATAATGAATGATTATCTTATCGGTAGTGATTGTAGGAAGAGTCAGCAGGGGATCTGTAGGAATACTACACGAACAGCCAATAAGATTTGCTGTATCTTTTACGTCACGACCTTACCACCTTTCTTGGAATTTCCGGGTTTACAAGGTTTGTAGGTAATGGAGTCTCAAATCTCGCCGAAAGGGAGAAATACTAAGCCAAAAAAAGGTAACAGCGAAAATGTACAACGCTACATCGCTGATTGTGGTAGCAAAGAAGGAATTAGTGTTATCTTACCAGATAACTTAAAGGCAGGCGCGATGCGTGCAGCCAAGAATGAATGTCAAGCGCACAACGAGTAGATGGCTCGCACTTACGAACTTCGGCTGATGATGCTCGAAAAGTTTGCACACCAGGAAGGGGATGACGCTGTTTTGTTCGGTCAGAACAGTAGGCCTTTTATGGCTGCAACAATCAAGACCTGTATGCGTAAGAACGATGCTTGTCTGGCTATTGACTATTGTGCTTGTTTAGCTAGAGCTGGGCCGATCGACGTACATCAGTAATTGTAACTCGTATTTAAAAAGAGCTTGTTTTCACATCTCCTCTCTCCGCAGAGGTCATGCGCGAAAGAAAAGGCTTGAAAATAGGAAGCCTTGTGTGTAAGGGTTTGGGGCCGCCTGCACTCAGGGGCCATGGCAGCATTCCGTTACTGGTTCGATGCCTTTGGACACAACGCCCCGTACAAGGAAGAAGTTATTGTTAATGTGGATGGCAGCAAACGGGTATTGTCAAGTGGAAACACAATGAATGATCCTGGTACAGTGTATGCAGCCTCTTATGTTATGAATTGTTCTTGCTTTATAAACTGGCTGTATATAACATGTTATTGTAATTATTAACTACTTGTATCACGATTCACTGATCATTTTGTTTATTTTTGGTCTCAGAATACCAGCCTCCTGGTTTATAAATTTGGTCATAAGTTTTTAGTGAACATGCATGCAGGTTTTGAAAGGCAGCTAGAGTTTAGTATTTTGCTTTCTTACACTATAAATGCAACTAAATGTTTTATCTGTAATATTATGGCGTCGTGCAGCTACTCTTCGAAACGTTTGCCATCTCGTCTACTGGAGTTAGTAGAAGTAGCATTTTTTTCTTTTGCATCACTTTCAGGTTTGCGTTCAACTCATAAAGTACGAGGAGATCCTGTTATAGAAGGAGTATGTGCTATGTTTGGGAGGCTACTCGCATGTGCTTGCACCGAAACACAGAACGAACTTTCTGAAATGTCACCAGTCAGATTGGGTAGTTGGAAACTAGGCTGTGAGCCTTCAAAGGAGTTGTTTACTCTCATTTCATCGCGCATGAAGACTACAAAAAGTAATGAAGTGATCAGGAGGAACGGCAATCCTAAGACTCCTGCGTTGCTTTTAGAGAAAAGTGAAAGTTGGAACGAAGAGAACGACCGCGTCGATACTGTAACCTACCCTCGTTGCTGGAGGTGCAAGCAAAGATGCCGCTTTTGCAATATGAAGTAGAATCAGAGTAAGTATATGTTAAACTTTGAGGGAAAAGGGCCTTATAAAGGCATCAGACTATAAACTGCAGAATACAACCTCGTGACCAGGGTCTTCTCGGTCAGATCCAAGATAAGACCCTGGTTACGAGATTGAATACCCGGCATTATGCATGTATCAATGTTAAGCGGCAAGGGGGGGGGGGGGGGGGGGGTCCTCAAGCAGATGTATGGCATTTGATCAATCTTGGCGTCCCCACCCTGGGGAATTTGATTACAAGCTTTGCCCCAGGGTGTGAACATTTGAATTCGACTGCTTGAGGACTGTGTCCTAGTCTCGTTTCCCGAGTCGCCATTTGTGTCTTATGCTGCGGTCAGACTCGCGCTAGAACCGTGCTTGCTTGGCTCATTTCTGTTTACCTAGCACATTCCTAGCATGCTAGCGAATGTGACCGACCAAGCACGGCAGCTTCTGCTTAATGGCAAACCGATGCCTAGGTAAATAAAACTACAAAGAGACCGAAGCGTAGCTCAAGCCTGGTCTGTACCACGCTAGGGCTGCGCTAGGCAAATAAAAGTAATTGCATTTCATTGTTCAACCTATAAAATGCGTTGCTGCATTGACGGCTAAAAATTGACAAGCGGAGTGATCTCAAAATACTGTATTTTCTGGTTTCTAACAGCAATACGAGCACTGACAGTTGTAACAATTCATTACCACTTCTCTATACTGTCTTGAAATGTCTCGAAGCCCAAGTCCAAATACTCTATTCTCTGGTTTCTAACAGCAATACGGGCACTGACAGTTATAACAATTGATTACCACTTCTCTATACTGTCTTGAAATGTCTCGAAGCCCAAGTCCTTTCGTTCCAGCTGCTATGATGAATGAGATGGCTGTCTGCAATATTGAGGGCCAACCACTTTCGTCTGTAATAAATCCCGCTCCATTTCTTTTGGACAACAGTTCCAGTCTGCCTTTAAGGAACAGTTTCGACACTCTCTGCGGTTACTCTCAACATCAATTCCCAAATAATTCATCGCCAAGTACCTCGCTGAATTTCCCAGTGGAGAGGACAGTCTGGAGAGTGGAAGTAATCAGAATACTCATTCTGACAGGATTCTGTTAACACCTTGAAACTAGCAAGCGCTGATCTTTAATCTGACCGCAACATGCTTGCTTCGAATTTTAGCATTTGCTCAAGTATCTCATAAGCAAGCATGCTGAACTCCAAGCTCTAGCGCGAGTCTGACCGCAGCATTAGTCTCTTGTTTCCTGAGTCGTCATCCGTGTCCTAGTCTCTTGTTTCCCGAGTCGCCATCTGTCTCAGCTGTATATATATATATATAGTTTAAGGAGGAATTTCGTTGCCCCAGGTGGGGCAATTTGATCACAATTGACCATTTTTTCTTTTCCCAGGGTGGGGAATTTGACCGAAAATTCTCGAAAAAAGTCAAATGCTGCACATCTGCCCGACTCCCCCCTCTGGCTTAACATTGACACATGCATTACCAATGGTTTTCATATCTTCTGATGATATGAACAGGAATTAATGTACATGCATAAATTTTCATTTGACAATTACATGCTGGTACAATTGGGAATTTGTAGCACATTTGGCTTCCAATGCACCTATCAATGTTAAGCTCAAGGGAAGAGGAGGCAAGGTGTGGGGATTTGACAGGCAGGGCTACCGGAGGGTGGGGATTTTGACACGCTGCCTGCTCTAGGTGGGATTATTATAAGGAATATAGGGCAGATATGTTATATTTTTGACTGAATGTGTTGTGCCGAGGGTGGGGAATTTGACATTCTACCCACCCCTTGCTCCCCCTTGGGTTTAACATTGATAGGTGCATAACATTATTGGGTAGGGCAATAATATTGATAAATATTTATAGACTGGTTTCAGTGTCCATGACTGGTTGCTATGAGTGAACTGAAGGACAAAGTATTGAAGGATTGTGCTTATGGCTCTCACTAATTCTGTTACCCCCTTTAGTGTCACAGACCTGCTTTAATGCCAACATCTGCTCCAAAAATGTGATTCCCTACTATTACCAGTACTATTACCAGAACTGAAACCAGAAACTCATTTCCCCTAGCAAAAGGGCTATTTACTTTAAGTGATACCCAAATACCATAAACTTACATTGTACATACATGTATGATCTCAAAATTATATTTTGCAATCAAGAGTGAAGGAATATTTTGAAAGTGTATTGTGCAATAGTTTTATTGTGATGTCACTTAGTTGCTGAGATGACATAATCCTCACAGCTCAGTCATTTTGTTATTTAATTTTTGTTTCTTACACTTTTATTCTTAAACATTAATTGCTTTGATCTAAACTATTATAATTTGAGATCATATGTATTTTGTACGAGAGTAGTCTTTTAACATTAAATTTTGATACGTGAAATGGAAAAGCATACTCCAACAGACTAATAATAAATTATTGTATTTCAGGATTACATCACCATTTTTGGACGTTCTAGAGAAAATGTGCAAAGAAACTGATGATGATGATGACAACGACGACAATAGCAATATTGAAGAGATGTCAGACACTGAAGAACATTTGGTTAAGCAGTGCCTTTCACAAGTTGATTTGCCAGATGATGACAGCACAGAAGAGGATTTAGTGGAAGAACAAAATGAATGAGACATGACTTACAATGCGTAAAACTGACCACTGGGATAAGTTGTGAAATGTTACATGTACATGAGTAAGCTAATTATGGTAATAACTTACATGTTGTCACATTGCTTTTATTCTTTCTAGTCCAATGAAATTACAGAGTTAAAGTATATAACAGTATTGGTATGATAATTTAGGCTACAGACACGCTGTAGATTTAAAATAATAAAAATAAATATTTAGTGATGAATGACTCAAATCACATCAACTGATGTACTTTTCAAAGAGTCCTCAATATGTTATTGCTGGTTTTCACTTGACGTCATAGCCGACATGTTGGTGCTCTTAAACAATAGATTCCTCGTTAGCTTCTTTTGTTGGGGCACCAACATGGCCGCCATGCCCTTTGTCATTTGAATCTCTGGGGATTGAGTGAAAACCAGCAATAGGAGAGATAACAACTGCAGATAAAGAATAAATATATACATGTAAGTATTAAGTTTTTGTTTCACTTGTACAAAATCACCTCTCATGTAACAAAACACATTAGTCAGTTTTGTTTGATTTTCGATGGCAGTGTAGGTCACTGCAAACTGCCTACATGTACAAATGATGTACTGTGTACATGCCACACTTACCTGCAATACCTGCCTACATATAATGCTTTAGAAATGTGGTTAAGGGCCAAATTCGTATTTCAAAATCTGGTATTTCAATATTATTTGCTGACTTGACAGAACTATTTTAGAAGGTTTAATTGAAAGAAAAAGTATAGGGAAAATACCAAAAACGGTATTCAGAAAATAGAAATGAGTGGGATTATAAAACATCAGCAAATAATAATACTAGTGTGACTACTGAAACTGGGACCCCTTAGAGAATGAGAACATGCTGCAAAATGAAAGTACCAGTATATGCATGCGATGTTCTTCATTCAAAAGACTTCAACTTCAGAATTAATCCAGGAAATTTGCCTTTTACCAGATTGAAGCTCAAGCAATTTGAAATTATATCTACTCAGCATTGATTGGCTCAAACGAACGTAAGTTGTAATGCTTTGTTTTCATTCTGCAATGTGAGTGGTTGTCATTGTCTAAGTGGCCCTGGTTACATTCCACTGTAATTTACAGCTCACCACTGACAAATCACAATATTTTTCTCTGCCTTGTCCAATAGTATTATTGATTATGACATTTTGTTCATACAAGCTAAATGAATGTGCAAGAACGGCAACTTCATAAAGTCCTCCATTTATAGAAAACAAAGCACATGAAAGAGAATTTAGAATGTGATCAGTAGTCATGCTGTTCTTGCACATAACCCTCTAGTTATTTAAAATAGTATTCTTAATAATGATAATAATAATTTCTAAGTATCACTAGTATTACTGTAGATCTGTCACACTCATCAGAAGTTTACAACCAACGCAGTCACAGAAAATGCGCGGTCACGCTTGGAAAGAGAGTTCTCACAATAATGAAAAATGAAACAACACCGAAGGAAGAGAGATCAGTGCCGTTTACTTTAATTTCGGCCCTGGTTTCGCTAACTCCTTTTTCATACCCGCTGTTTGCAATAAGGCTTCCAATCCTTCTTTATCCGCCATCTTGGATTGACGAACGGCGTGTGCGTTCTTAACTGGTAAATAGTCAGTATCTGGAACAGCAAACATATTAAACGAGGTAGCGAACCGATATGTTTGGTAGCCGTACCACTTTTATCCGAGCCGTGCCAAAAATTCAGTGTAGTGTAAATGGCCTCTAATGGGCTGTAATGTGTCAAACCTTGTTTGTGATTCACTTCGTTGGAAATTTTGTCTCCTTCGACCAAGTATTATTTGCTTCTGTTTCTGATGCTGAACATTTAACTACAACGACCAGAATCCTTTTCAAATTCTCTTTCTCATTCAGATTTTTAAACTCTTCCAAGACATTGGTTCAAATCAGAGAAACAAATGGATTCGCACAGAGTTCTGGTAGTTGTAATATGTGACGTCATCATGCAGATATCCTATTTTAGTTGTGTTTGTGTCTGTCCTAATATTGTCAATGATTTTCATCATAACATTGTAAACTGAAATAGCTGTGGATCCGGCCATGAGGCGAAACGTCTTCCTATTGATGATAACAAATACCCAATCAGAGACCAAGAAAATGGGCAACTGTTGTAAATTAATAAATAGTTCCGTTATTCAATTTCAAACTCAGGAAATAATTAGCCGATAATTATTGTCTCTCCTTCCTGTTTATCATGTTCACGAGCGTTTTTTTTTATCAGTTTGTATCAAATCATTAACTTCGTTATAAATAGTAACCTTACGGTATAATTTATTCTTTGATATTTTGCAAAAAGGTAAATATTCGCCTATCAAGAAAAGTAAGGGTAGAGGTAGAGAGCACAGGAGGGACTGCCGTGCAAGTAAATACATGTACAGTCGTAAAATGCCTGTTGGTGCATCCTGCCAGGTAAGTATATTCTGGTGATCAAAGCTTCTTTGTTCAGTGGCATAACTAAATACATTTTGTGTTTTGTTTCAATTTCTACAGCAATTATATGACTGGCTTGGTAGCGAGGTGCAGTTACCCCTACACTTCGTGCTCTATGGGCCGGGGAACACAATCCCAGTTGTTGAATTAATTAATTAAGAAGGCAAGTGGCTAAGTGTTAATACTCGGTATAAATTCCGAATGGGGACTGAAGAAGTCACCGCATATGAATCGAAAATAAGGTTTTTGAAATACTCGATATTTACTGTTTTCGACGGGTGGTGGTGGGGGAAGAGGGGGGTAAGGAATGATAAATGAATTTAGTAAATATCAGTTATCAACAAACAAGATTTGAAAATGAGTATAACTGACTTCATCATAAATCTAATTCCTTAGGCGTGGGAGTGACATCTGGAACAGAGACCAGTTCAGGGATGCAAATCTCTGTTCTGTAGCGAACGATGTTGGAATCCTATTAGGAAAGTGCGCTCGCTGCTTAGGCGATTTTATAAAACTATTACATGCCTGTGCATTTTACAATTCCGACCATTGTTTTCCGGCATCATGATAGAAACAATGGCAGTACTTATGAAATACATGTTTAAAAGCTTTATTGAACTGGCCTCATTTCAGGGTTGCATATTCTGTTATATTGGGATCTCTCTAGCACTTTAAGGTATGGTTCATTAGGCCCCATCATACAACAACCCGTTTCTCTTAAAACCACGGATCAATACGTAGTAATACAAAAAATTATGTTAACAATAATACTGTATTTGTGTTATAATTTTGGGAATGTTCAAAAAGCTTTGGAGCTATCTGATAGAAAATCTTTGAAAAATTAAGTTGGCAAAAAATGACTCTGAACAGCTTCCGATCCCTATAGGCATTAATAAAACGCAAAGTAAAGATGTGTATTGACGTAATTCGTTTAGATATTACAGTTCGACTACAGTAACCGGGCCGCTTTAATAACGAGAACTAAACACTTTTTAAAACGAAAATAAAGCATTCCAAAGTATAAATCCTAGCATATCTATGTGGGTTTCTTCATTTGAAAGAATTTTACTTTAAAATCGCCTTTTACCGAATCGAAACTCTCGAGCAGGTCGAAATGTTATTGTCTTGTAAATGACACTGCTTGGCTCAAGTAACCGTAAGTTGGAATGTTTTGTTGTCGTTCTACAGTGTGATTGATTCTAAGGGGCCCGGGCCGTTTACTGTAGTCGTACTGTAAATGTTGCATATATATATGCGCTCGCTGCTTAGGAGTGGGGGTGACATCTGGAGCATGGACCAGTTCAGGGATGCAAATCTCTGTTCTGTAGCTAACGATGTTGGAATCCCATTAGGAAAGTGCACTAGCTGCTTAGGCATGGAAGTGACATCTGGAACAGAGACCAGTTCAGGGATACAAATCTCTGTTCTGTAGCGAACGATGTTGGAATGCCATTAGGAAAGTGCGCTCGCTGCTTAGGCGTGGGAGTGACATCTGGAGCAGTGACCAGTTCAGGGATGCAAATCTCTGTTCAGCACAGATGCATTTCCAAATAATCATCGACAAGCTGAAGAACAGTGGTTTCACCTAGAAAGGCATCTACAACAAGATGAAGGTCTAAAAGCAGTTTACACTGAAGACAGACTCAAGACAGACATTGACGGACAGACAAGGATTTGTGAAGAAAGTACAGAAGATTGAATTGGAGACTGACAATCCAAGAGAGCATTATATTATGCATCAGCCGGTCAGATATCCACACAAGCCAGACAAAGTACGAAGAGTATATCATTTTTAAGCGAAGTATCAAGGCGTACGTGTCCCTCAATGAGCGAATATTCACAGATCCAGACTTGCTCAATCTCCTGGTTGGTGTGCTAACAAGATTTCGCACTGGCAAGCTGTTTTGCAGCTGATATTGCAGACATGTTCCTGAAATGAAAGTTAAGGCTGAAGATGAGGCATCACTTCGTTTCCTGTTCAGAGAAGCAAGAAGATCAACCACTGGAAATTTACAAGTGTGTCAGACGCCCCTAAGGAGACTATACCATCAAAACATGTTGCAAAGATCACTGATGAATTTTCTCAAACAGCCGAAGCAGCTGAAACAAATTTTTATGTTGATGATATCTTTGGCTCAGTTAATGACAAAGAACAAGCTATTAAGTTAATCCCAGATCTGACTCAACTGCTCTCCAAAGGTGGATTTAAGTTTACCAAGTGGATGGGTAATGACAGTGAAGTCAAGAAGTCAGTCCCAATGCAGGATCAATATAAAGGTATCAAGGATTTCCAGTCCAATGACACAAGTATGACCAGAACACTTGGCATAGCCTACAACCCCGAAACGGATTGTTTTGTTGTAAACATATCTTCCAAAGATCCAGCATCAACACCAAGAGAATTTTCGAAAGCCGTGACTAAAATAAGAAAGTATTGGGTTATAGTTGACAAGGTCGAATGCCGATAAACCATAATCATTCATAAAATCCTGCTCTCCTGGCAGCAAAATCGTGAACCAAACTACACTTTTGACTATTCATAAAGATAGTTAACTACATGTGTTCCACGTTTCAACCAAATAGATAATTTACTTTAAAAACCTTATTCTCGGATCAACGAATAACTGTATACCTAAACAACCTATTTTCAACCTATTTGTCAATTTATTCAGAGTTTTACAACTCTCAACTGTTCTATAATCACGCGATACGTAGTTGCCTGGTTTCTTTGCAGGACTAGTTTTAGCACCTGGGTACAGTCAACTAACATTTTAGGAACAATGTAACATGTTGAGCTTTAAGCTTCCAACGGTTTGGCAATGACGCACAGAAGGGAGAACGATTGATGGTGTGTCAGTTTATTTGGGACGACATCCAGCAATGTGACGAAATCGGAAGCGGAACGTTTGGTATGGTGAAAAAGGGAACGTATGGTGAAAAAGGGAACGTATCGTGGGAAAACTGTAGTCGTAAAGTGACTAAAAAGTCAAAGCCCATTGGATGCTGCTGTGTTTATAAAAGAAGGGAATCTCCTTAAGTCACTGAAGCATGAGGATGTCGAGAAGCTCAAGGGGATGGTGCAAATCACCATATGCACCTTTTGCTGGACTACGAATACTTTAGTTTAGGCTTTTCGGTGAACAAACCAAAGTCACTAATTTCCTTCAATTTTTGAATTTAGTTGATTCTTTTCTCGCATGTTTTCTTAACAATAGCCAAAGATGTGTATCGCGCACTGGCCTACCTCTACGGGCAAGATGTTGCTTACAGAGACCTCAAACCGAGCAACATACTTGTGAGCAATACCCACTACAGTGCATTAGACCAGGAGGACGTGGCACAGGTTTTAAAGGCGAATCCGCTCACGTGTAAAGTGACTGCCTCTGGGGAAACCAGATCGAAGCTCGTTCAAACGACGATTGCTCTTCACACTCGCAAAGAGAACACAGAGAAGGGCACTCTACCATATACATGGCACCCAAGCTGATACTGGATGAAATCGAAAGTACATGTACATCACTAGAAGACATTAAGAAAATTGACATAAGGGCCCTCGGGATGACATTCTTTCTCATCATTAATCCTGTTTTGGTGGCCCCATATCAAGTGGAATTGATGGAGGGAAAAGTAGGTAAGGCATACAGGAAGGTTACTGAGAGATTAATGCGGGAAAGAAAGAAGCCATGAACGGCAGATGTATTAGTATTTGAAAATGAAAATTTGTTCTTAAAATAGTAATGGCAAAGTCCTTGAAATTTGGGTGGCTGAAGCTGTTCAAACCATGACAGTAATACCGTTTTTACCAGTCACAGAAATTGCAGAACCCAGGTTGGAGAAATGACTTTCAAACTGTTTTTTTAATTAATTTGTAGGATTCATGGTTTGCCAAACTCCATGACAAGTTCCGAAACGAACGGAAAGGCAACAGTGACCCAGAAGTTGTATTACACAAACGTGTCAGGAAGGCAGAAGAGCCCAAAATAAAGGCATCTCTAAGAAGGGGTGCCATTAATTGGGAGCCGCCGTTCCCAGAAGACGAAGACGAGGCTTCCATGAAGAGGCATAAAGAGTTTCTTCAAAATGAGTAGGGGAGAAGAACTCCAGATCAAGATAAGATTAATAGGAGAATGGCAATCACCTTCCCAGAGCGGAGAAAAATTATGAACAGCCAAGTCCCGCTAGCAGACATTCGATCAGAGTATCCTGCACTATTTGACTTTGACCAGGTAAGATTATACATAATATATACTCCCAGTAATAAGCCATGTAGATCAGGTGAAACAATAGAGGGCGCAACTTGAGTGCTATCCGATAGCCCAGGACTAGTAGTTTGGCTTGTCAGGCTAGTGGTTCCTGTTCACAGGTTGCCGAAAGGGGCAGGGTAAGCTGTTTTTGTTTTTTTTCATTGTGCCCTGCAATAGGAGAGAGTTCACCTATGTCTTAATATATAATGGTAAATAGAATGATAAGCTTAGAGGTCTTGAAAACTACTGAAATGGGAAATCACTAATGATTTCTGAACCATTTACATCATGTACATTGCAAAAGTAAGTTTTCATTCTAAATATTGCAACTGAATTGACTTAAATAATTGATTGAAAGGCTTGAAGAATAGATATATTTTGTTTTTGTGGACATAAAAAGAAAATGGGAAATTGGCTATTAGATAATTTGTTTGAAGAAGAAAATTGTGTATTATCTCTACAGATTGTTGAAGAGTTTGAAACGATTCTTGGCCTCAACTGAAGTGTGTTAGATGTTTTCAAGTGTAATATCTCGCAAATGGCTGACAGCATCTTACTCCTTGCTAAGAAGCAAAAGAAAAATAATAATATAATAAAGAGTTACCTGGAGAAGTTAGAGGGATATGGAAAACACTCTAGGTAAGGGGCTGTTACAAAGAGACTACTTTATGTATACATATATACAGCAGGGATTGAAAATTCCGACCTTGTCAGCATGCTATAAAATTTGCAATTTTGCAACCAAATTTCCGTAAGTAGTTGCACTTTGGTAACTTAACTTTGTTTAAATTTCAAGCCCCAGCTGTACAGTATATTATTATGACTGGTGCAGCTATAAAGTGCTAAAAAATGCACTTGCTCGCCAGGCAAGTGTCACATGTTCCCCTTACGAGATTTCTGAAGGATAGATTCATTGCTTGATAAGAATATAATTCTATAGTATTTTCAGTTGTAGCAAACTCGGATTCTTTAATAATGGGACTTTTGAAATGAAGAATGAAACATTTTTATTAATGAACTTCAAGCCCTAGCTGTACAGTATGTAAGTTAGGTTAACTTTACACACTTGGTCCAGTCCCTTTTTCAATTCCGGAAAGTCCACTTCCCCCTAGTCTAAGTTGAAAATTTGCTGGAATAATGTGACAATATTTTAGTTCGCCATCTACAATCTTATGACGACGGTTTCATGGTTGCACTATTGTTACACGATAAAAGATCTATTGTAACCATGAAATATCAAAAGATACAAGATGGTGGCAGCCAAATGGTTTATTTTGTGTTGAAGATACAGGCCACTAAATTCAATGCAAAAAATGACTCTTACATGTACTTCTATCAATTTTTTATACCCCCGGTAATCTAAAATATACATGTAATCTAAAAAAAAAGCAAAAATTTAGACAACATTGGCAACAATTTAACAGCAATTTGTTCCAAAAGTATGGGTTTCCTTTAAAGAAAATATGACTAAAAGTTATTTAATGAAATAGTTGGGTAGTATACATGTAAGTACATGTAGACTATACATTGCAATTAAGCTGTGCATGTCCCAGTTGTCCAAATAGGTGCATGGTTATACATGTACCACTATCAACCGGATAAATCCCCATCCAAATAGATAGGGTTTTATGTGATGGATAGTCAGCTATCCACTCTTATAACCAGGGCCATACATTCACAAGCCCACTTTTGTTATATTATTCACTTGCCACACACATAGGATCCAGCTTGGAGGCACATGCTGATGTTTGATTGTTTAATTCTCAAATGAAATGCTTTTTTATTATGCCGATTTTTGCTGCAGACGAGAAGACCGAGATTGCAATTGCTGTTCTGCCACTTCTTCAGAGCAAAAACAAGAAAACGAAAGACTGCAAAGACTTTGTGGATTTTGTATCTGTAAGTACCAACCTTTAATCAAATGAGGGATTGCACATTTCTCTTCTGATTAATAATAATTATTTCAAATAATGATATTTTGGTAAATTGATCCCATCAAAAAAACTTAACATCAGAATGAGACTATTGTTGAGTTAGTATGGCTGTAGTAATCACACACAGCAGTACCGGTTAGAGCTTTTATGAAACCAGGACTGTTATTTTTGGATGACTGCACTAATTCAGTTTATAAAATGAGTTCACTATAAAACAGCTAGTTAATAACTCCATATGAAAATCATCATGTGAAATTGCACATTTTGGCCAGTCTGCATTAAACTGAGAACGTGAAAAAACAAAAGTAATTGTTTGACGAGATTCTTCTTCTTCATATCTCATTATTAGTCCTGGATTTCTGAGGTCTCTATCTTCCAGTGAAGAATAGGCCTATTTATAAAATGACATTTTTCATATTAGCTTAAAATGCATAATATTATAAATAATGACTGTATCAAAGGATATAAACCTGGGGTAAGTTTCCCTGTGATGTAATTTCGAGAACATGAGGGAAATAAACAAGAGAATGTGTGTTCAGTCTGCAGGTATTCCAATATTCAATCATTTTTGTAATAGATTCAACGAAAAATTCACTCACAAGAGAGTATAGTTTGGATGCTGATTGAGATGATTACAGCAATTCAGATGTGTCAGGATCTAGTATTGGTTTATTTATCTTTGATTGAATCAACCAACTGTAATCAGAAGACCCAACATTATATTGATGAGCCGATTGTAGATGAGGAATAGCTTGAATTCGAGAAGTAGAAGTGGCTGAAAGCACAAGTCATGAGCTACAAAATCGATTTCATGACCCATAGAAACATATGTAGTAAGTCTAATAATATAAGTATGAATTGTCGTTAAACCTTTTACAAAAAGAAGATAAAATATTGGAATACCCGCAACCTGCTCACACGTTCTCATTTATCTTCCTCGTGTTCTCGAAATAACACCACAGGGAAACTCATTTTCCCATCGTCATTTTCGAACCAGAAGTGAAATTTCATGTTCTCAGGCAGTTAAAAAAACGCTTAGGAAATTCAGACAAAAATACACTTAAGTTCTCATACAGCAAGTGAAGGATTGAAAAAATGTACAGTAATGTCAGGTATTTTATTGTTGATGCAAGGAAAATATAACACGTATTAATGCAATGATTGTTTTACATATTGTAAACAGGAAGACTGCAATGTAAAAGAAGCAGCAGCAAAGAGGAAGAGTGACCTGCCGAGCATTATTTTCAAGGGAGACCTTGAATCTTCTGATGAACTCTTCATCATTGCTGAGGAGCAACTGCTCTGTAAAGTTAATGGAAGACTTGTTGATGCCACTCTGGGTCTAATGGGTGTATACTATGTCTTTATGTACAATTATCCATTGGGCCTAACAAATTTCTATATAAAAACTTCCATCATCCATTATTAGTTTTCTTACTGATATTAATTCAATTAAATAAATACAAATTATTTTGGTGGCCATTTTTTTCTACTGCTGGCATTAGAGGGGTTCTCCCTATAATGAAATAATGGAGATTTTTGACACAGACAGGTTTCTGTTAATTATTTTTGTGCTTATTTTGCATCCTGTTTGTGTTATGCCAGGCTTCTCATATTAAGATTCTGAACTAAATATATAAACTCTTTTGTACAGCAGGAGTGTCAAAAGTTGCTTTCGAATGCGATTGGTTGGTTATCCATGATTACTTTGCCTTGTGATTGGTTCAAGTAAAACTAATTGTGAATTGCTTCAGTTTGTTACTTGCTCCTGTGATTGGCTCACTGGTTTTAGTTTTTTGACACTATTGAAAACTGATATCTTCCATAGCGAAATGTGAGATGTGTTCACAATCATCTAAAACAAATTACAAAAAATGTAGTTTTGGTGGGTACTCCTATACCTTAGCAAAAACCTGTTTAATTTTTTTAAAGTTGAAATCTATTGTAAGGTTAAAGCCCGATGTACGTAGTTATTAGAGATGAATATAATCAAGTAAAGGTTGTCAGCTGTGTGATGGCGTCACATACATTGTACTACAACTACCATACTTTTTTTGCTTGGTTCCTTTTTCTACATTAATTTAGACCATTGTCTTTACATTCTGAAAACAGTTGATAAATTTTAATGAAAAGGATTTAGTAGTTGTAGTAAAATGATGCCATAATACAAATGAATGGCTGAGTGGGAAAACATATTTTAGTGATTATTTTGGGTTGCCAATGTTTTTAGTCAAAAGTGAAAAGAAATGACTTATTTCACTTTTGACTTAGAACTTTTCAACTCGGTCCTTCAAATGTCATGTTATAATTATAAGGTTAGGTAATTTTATCTATAATTATATACCTAATGGGTATTACAAACTATCAAACAATGTTGGCCCTTTGCTTTATGACTTCTGCATGTTGTAAACTACTACCAGAATTCTTTGCACTGATCAGTATATTATTATGTATATATATATATATATAGTTGCTCTAAATGTTTGTATTTAAATACACGTTATTATAATTTTGATTATTAATTAGGTTTAAATCAGCAAATTTATCACTACACTACAGTTTCTAGACTAGATCTTATCCCTGCTGGTTGTACATGTTGATGTCTTAACTCATTAGTCACCAGCAGTTAAGATTCTTGCTATTTTTTACAGAGATTTTAATAATTATTTAAAGTTATTGTTCTTAACGTAAGATTAATGTATATTTGAAATTTGCCAAGCTTGAATAAGGTGAGTAAAGTGGATGTAATTTGTGTTGGTTGTTTTAACCCCAAAATAGGGTGAGCAGTACTATGGATGTTGAGTAGCGGTTACTAAGTTACTCACGCTTACTCATACGTATGCGTAACAGTTACTCAATAATAGAGGTTATATATACTCAATATATAGAGTTCCTATGGATTCAATAATTTACTCAGATTTTTGAGTAACAATAACTCTTCACTCAGAATTTTATTCAAATTACAAAAGTGGAACCACATTAAAGGATTTGCTGGGCATCACACCAGCTGGAGCAGTGTCATTTAGGTGTTTACCAGGGTTATCAAATTATTAATTTCCAATTCATGAATTAGAAAACTTGGATTATTTATGGTCTTTGTAAAACTCATAGACAACATAAATGACATTGTTCATTAAAACGGACAAAAGTATTCATGCACAGAGTACATTTTGTGTGAATTATTTCATGAAATAAATTATTGATAATCAAAATAGAGGCACTGTCAACCCCCAAATGATAAACTTTAATTTTCATGAAAAAGACAAATTTAAGACAATTTTGATGAAGGATGGCAAAGATTCGCGTGGATGAAAAATACTGCTTTTAAGAGAAATTTATAGCAATTTTTAATTCGGTTCGCTGTAACCGAAATCAAGTTTCTAGGATTAAACGGGCCGTATCGGCCTTCATTTTTGATGCCATTCAAGCAGCTCGAACTTGGATTGTGGGCTTCCTGTGGCAAGTGAAGAAAACAGAATCCTCGAGCCACAGGTAACCCAATTTCATTTTTTCGGCGGTTTCTGATACTAGAGATGTCTGCAGAGGAGGCTGAGCTATGAAGAAATACGCACGCTAATCAACAGATCCTCAATACTTGAATGTTTAATTCAGAATTGGATTACAGGAAAGGGCTGGTTGAGACGGCCCCTATAAGCTTTATCCACTTTAATCTTTGCCATCCTCTATCGAAGAACATTGGAAAGCATACCAGGAAATTCACAAAGTATTTCTCTTCGATCTCGGGGTGTTATTTTCGTAGTTTTGTTTTAAATAAAGTTGAAGGTTCAATTCGATTGACATTGCCTCTTAATTCTTAGAATATCCTTGTAGACATACAAATAGGAAAACATTCCCTACGGATAGCTATGATCGATGGAAGACTTTACCTACATAGAAGCGCAAGCACATCTTACCATACTCTGTACTTGAATACAAGTCCGCCCACCATATAATTTCCAGTTCTCGAGACGGAACCCCTTTCTGACTTTCGCGCACCCTCAACTCGCTGCTGCATGTCAACTGCTTTGCTCGAGATTGGACACGGTTCATCGCTGCTTGAATGGCATCTTCTGGCGTATTTATTTCGACGATTGGTTCGTTTCTGAGTTCCTGGTCTCCACTCCACATGACAGATTTCTTTAAATCGATCCCCGTGTCGAACATGGCAGATTAAGTCTTTCGATTTGAAATATCTTGAATGAAATTCTCATCGTAGACGATGTCATTATTGGCGCCCTCCAGTGACTTGTGTCCTTCACAGAGTAGACTTCTCGCCTGCCAAAGTCGACGAGAAATTGCTGGAAATATGTCACTGGCACATAGTCCATCTCTATTTTGTGCCATTTAGCTATAGAAAATTAAAGTAAACTTATGTGAGAAGTCGGCGTAACGACGAATCCGTAACGACTGTCCGTATAATATTCTCATTTTGTAAACTATAGTATGCCAACAACTTACCTCGAGATTTTGGATGATGAGCATTATTGATCCTTCTTGTCACACTGCTCAACCAGGTCTTGTAGGAACGGTAGCCGGTTGATCGTTTAGCCATACTTTTCGGCTTAGGGAGTATAGCCACAGTTCCATTTCGCAAAAAGGAAAATCTCTCTGGAATCTTCCTTTTAGGATGTTTCTCTTTCCAATGTTTTTTCAAGGCAATTGTAGTATTGCACTTATGAGCGCATATTTCGCAAGAAACCATAAAACTTATAGAAGGCATTTTGCTTCAGCGTTTTCACAGCGTCATAAGTACTTGTGAACGGCCAAGGGAAAGTATTGCATTTTTCACACTCTTGAAAACATGGATTGTGATTGGCTGAGGGGGGATGCCAACCGGAAATTAATACTGCGTTTGTGATTTATTCACTTTAAAAAACGACTGTGTTAGGATTTTAAGAATAATTTAGCAAACGTTCAAGCAAAGACTTCTTTGAAATTTAAGTGTATAAGCTATATAACGATCTAGTATTATGGAGAATGACCCTGCAGATGATTATCGACGAAAGCTAAAGTTTATAAAAAAACACAAGACAAAACAGTGGAGGCCTCGAAAGAAAGCTAACGTTAGAGCGGCGAAACACGAGGAGGCAAAACATTGCGAATGCCATAAGCAAGGAGATGATCGCGAAGGCCGCAGAATCGATCCAGCCGGAGAAAAGAGTTAAACTAGACCACGATAAAGTAGACGTTGCTACTCAGGTAACTTCCATGGCGGTTACTTCGATAAACTTGCCCCACAAATCAAGTGATTCGTATTCGCGTGGACGTGACATGATTGAGGCAGCCCGTAAGATGGTGGGAACTGAAAACGCGGAACTGAGAAAAAGAAAGAAACGTGTTCCTGCACTTCCTGCAACTGAGAAAAGGGGTTATGACCCAGAGAAAAAACACCCACAGCAAGTAAATGGTCAAGTCAAAGAACTAGATCAAAGCTTAATTTCAAGGCTTGAAGGAATAACAGCTCTTGGCACAGGAACATTCGGGACATGCTTCTTGGCCAAATACCGAAACATGAGAGTGGCCGTGAAAGAATATTTAGATGATGGAGGGGAAAAAGCCAAGGCAGAAAAAAGCCAAGGCAGATAAAAAAGAAGCTAAAGTTATCCAGGATCTCTCTGATCACAAGGGATTACCATTTTTATTTGGAATGTGCACGCAGAAGAAACCTGTGCAAATTGTTCTGTTATATCACGGAGAAGGGAAACAAAATCTCACTATCTATCAAGCCGCTAAAGCCAAACCCGAGCTAAGTAAATCAACTTGGAACGCGATCTAAAGCCAAACCCGAGCTAAGTAAATCAACTTGGAACGCGATATTTTCTTTGACTGTTGACGCTCTCCAACAGGTTCACCTATGTGGGTTTGTCCACAATGATCTTAAGGCGAATAACGTTGTCCTTGAGAAGTGCAGGAGGGAATCCGACGAAAGCGAGGATCAGTACAATCCAGTCATCATTGACTTTGGGCGAAGTGTTAAGGCAAACTTAGCCACACCAAGTGCGCCAAAGCCAGCGTAGCTCCAGCAAGCGAACAAAAACTCTTACATCGCTCCTGAAATAACTAATGGAACGGCGCCACCCAGCTTCAGGAGTGATATTTACTCTTTCGCAAAAATGATACTGTTTGTATCAAAGCACTGTTCTTTTCAAGTGCCATGTTTAATTAAACAGTGTTTGTCACTGAAACCGGATGAGCGACCGTCATTAGCGGTTGTTAAGGCGTGCTTTGTTTGATTATAATGCTTAGCTAATAATAGTGGACTCGCTGCATCCACTAACTGCTTGCTATCTAGAACATCCAGACGTTTACTGAAAGTGTTTCTTGGACTTATGATTTTTTGTATAAAATATTATCGCTATCTTCTCTTCGCGTTTTGGCTCGGTAGTTTCAGATAATGAAAGTCCAAGGGTGCGTGTTCCAGAAAAAAAAATTGATCGAGTAGCCTGGAAATCGTTCTAAATTTATTAAAGGAAAGATTCTGGGCATCACATCACAGTCTCTATTTTTCTATAATATTACAGGCCAAATGTAGTTTACAAAAGAAAGGTGAACAAGTTTCTCTCCTGCAACGCAACAGCAACGCAATAGCCTCCCCCGCAGTAGTTTTTAGGGGCTCATACCCATGTCAATGTTCTGAAAATAATGATATTACATGTGGTACGTTCAGAAAATAGAAAAAATTGATTTGAGGGTTCTTTATTTGGTTTATAATGTAGGCTTATGCATGTGACAAAAGAAAATTACTAGTTCAAAATAGTTAAACATTCTCGAGGATGCTATATAATCTGATAGTACTGTTGCAGCTATATTATATATTTAACAAGAGCCCATCTGGGCTTACACTCGGGCCACATGAGATTGAAGATCAAATACACTTTCATTTGAAATCCTCTTAGTAATAACCAAAGTGAAGAATTATTAGCTGAATTTAGCAGTCTTTAGGAGTGGCCGGTAGCGCGGTGACTTTCATTCTCTGCTCCCCTAGTATATATGTAATTTAATATTTTTATTTTTCGTTGAACACACTGCATTTGAGCAGGCATATATTCATTGTTTTGAACCCGATAATTAACCGTACTACCGTACTTCATGGTCCCTTTCTTTCAGCAGCCCTTCACCTCTCAAAAGCTTGCATTTTATTGGACCCCACTTGGACTGCACTGACAAAGAATTGCATTGTTTTAGGGTTAGGGTTTGTATTGTTTCAGGGTTAGGCATTGTTTGGATAGCCAGTACTATTCTACGTTCCGAGGAGGTGAAGGCCGCCCCCTTTCTTTAGTAGTGGGTTGTCGGTCAGGTGATTGTAAACTCTCGTCATTTAGCACAGAAAATGTATTCTGATGAATAGGGATCGGGTTGTCATGTAAGAAAGATGGCTCTTGAACAAACTGATTCGTTGCTAAAGCTTTAGTAGGTTGGGTAGTCTCGGAACACTGGAGACCTTGGTCTTTCATTGTCTTCTTTTTTGTATTCTTGA
This sequence comes from Actinernus sp. WN-2022, assembly GCA_030867875.1. Classification (NCBI taxonomy): domain Eukaryota; kingdom Metazoa; phylum Cnidaria; class Anthozoa; order Actiniaria; family Actinernidae; genus Actinernus; species Actinernus sp. WN-2022. The sequence continues at coordinate 246,133 of JAOWCC010000067.1, read as the reverse complement.
TTATTTTTTTTAAGTTTGAAAGTCGGATCTCAGCTTTATTATAAATATCCGCTTTCAACTCGCCATTTTCAACTTCTAGGTCAATAATATGTGATGACAGCATCTTGATTTCGGTCTTGTATATCTTGCTGCACTAATTTGTCTTCCAAATGACTGAGTTTCGTTTTGATGTGACGAGAGTAAGAATTCATTACGCATACAGTTAGGTCAGCCTCCATGTTACAAATCAAGGTCATTAAATCAGCGAGAGAGTTCTTATTGCGGGCTAACAAATATCCTCGTGAAGAATCTCAAGAATTCCGTGTCTTCCGGTTTGAATTTGACTCATGTGTATGTTGCTTTTGGAGTTTCGAGGATATGTTGATACAAAACTACAGGCTCTTGGGGTTTTTCATTGACTTGTGAACGTGCAGGCTCTTGTAACTTGTTTTGTTTTCTTAGTATAACATAAAGTGTTAAACATGTTCATGTTCTCAAGCATGTCGCGCGTGACCTCTGTTTCTTCATTCATTAAGTGCTCTACTTTCATCTGTAATCTGGGAAATTCTATCTTTGCCCATGCCTTGGCACATAACTATTCCTGTTGTTAAGTAGACGTGGATGATTATAAGTAAAATCCTTCGACAGCTTGTACCGTTTCCGCTAGGTCAATATCCTCGCTGGAACGAAATAACTTGATCTCGATACTCTCTGATCCAACTTACGGTAAATTTAAATCTCTGACAGTTTTTAAGAGACTCATAACATTGGTCTTGAAGTGCCTTCACCCAAAATAAGATGTTCTCCTCGGATGTTTTAAATGCAGCACAGCGAGCCGATGGCTTATAGATTCCAATATATATTTCTTTGGCTTCAGGTCATCGTACGTGTCGTATATAAAATCACTGGCCATCTGGGTAAAAAACGCGGTCCTTCGGCTCCGACAATAGCGCCAGTTGAAATATCCTGAGCCTGTTGGAAGGCTTTCGCACGAGTGAAGTTAAATAAAACATTAAACTGGCTTACATTTGAGAGATTAGAGAGAAAGTTCCTCGCGGGTCTTCCGCCATCTTGCTTTACTGTATTAAATTCTGTAAATAAATTAACCTGGCGATTGTTGCGTGACCAGCACAGTGCAATCTGATTGGTGTGAATTTGACCTTTAACGCATGCGCAGAAATTTTGTGACACCCAACAAAAAAAAGAACGGCTTGTATTTTAAGACTCGGTGCTGCCACAGGCAGCCCGAGTAATTACTGCAAATTGCTCTCTTCCAGAATATGTCATCGAGTACACATTCATTGTCTCCATCATCAACGCCACTGCACTGCTCATCTCCCTCCACTTCATTCAAAGCCTCTGATGATTCACTGTCACTGCCATCTTCTCGCTCATCAACACCTGTATCTGACAACCCATCAACTCCAATTATCGAGAAAAAGACCCCCTCAGTCTCTCCAAAAGCTGCGTTTTAGAGCGCACCAGAGCCAGATACCCAGAGTACACAGTTGATGGTATGTGTTAAAGTTATTTTACAGAAAAAGCAGGTTTAAAAAATTATTTTTTAATTGGTATCAAGACCTATGTAGACAGGGTTTAAAAACATTTTAACAAGATCAAAATCCATTCACTAGTTTATTAAGGCCTATAAACTAGCTAGGCATTTCTAGTTATTAACACATTATGTATCCATTTCAGTTTTCAGCAGATGTTACTTCTAAGCTGAGGAAGAAGGTGTTATCCACAAATAGAAGAAATGAATTCACAAGGGATATCTGGCGCTTTAGGAATGTTCTTGAAAATCTTGCCAGTTCATGGGGAATAAAATAAATATAATTATTCTAGAGTGATTTAAAGACAGCAAGGTTGAAATATAACGACAAGGAAAGTTGTAAACATATTGCGATAGCAGTTGGCATCTCTTCTGAAGTAGTTTTGCTTCAGGTACGAGCATCAGTGAACTCTATAACTCCACCTTCCCCCCTCCTCTCACCCCCCCCCCCCCAAAAAAAAGGTATCAAAGTTTGGGGTGCAGCCAATACGCAGCCATTTACGGTACTGATTTACCAAGTGGGGGAGGGTCAGATGGTAAAATATATGCTGGTGCTATATGTGATTTATGGGCATTGAGTAATATTTTGAAAATTGTCAAATTGCATTCGCCTAAAGGTTCGTACAATTATGAGAATTAAATTGTAAAATATCAGTGCCCATAAATTGTGCAATTTCCTCAACTTTTTTACTTGTGTGTATGTCATCCATTTATTTTCTGGTACGATGTATTTCAAAGGTTGGAGAAGGAAAAACTCAAAGAGACTGAAGCTTTTCAGAACACAGAATGTTTCATGGGGCAAACAACAGCTAATACACAGTGAACATTCGGCAAGTTTTACTTAATTTAACACTTACAATATAAGTGTCAACTCTCTACTGAAAAGTAGTCAAATCCTAAAACAAGGAACAAGGCTCATCAGGAGTTCTGGTAATGCTACATTAAGGTCGGTACACACGAAGGGACAAGTTCCAGGGATCGTCTGAACTAGGAAAAATCTCGAGCTCGTCGCGGGGACAAAATTTTGTCCCCGGGACTTGTCCCTTCAAATCAAACTGGTTTGAATTGAGGGGAAAAGTCCCGGGGACAAAATGTGATTGTCCCCTCGTGTGAACTGTTCATGCAACATGTCCCTGGGACAAAATGAAAATAAACCAATCGCAAAGCATCATTTCACTCTCCCAAATACGCAAGCGCGGATTCTGTTTCAAAATGGCGTATGAGTTGGAAAGAGGTGTTGAATGCAACGAGTGGAATGTTACTGGAACAAGAATACTGATTCAATTTTATAGAGAAAATCGACTTCTATGGGACAAAAATCATAAAGACCATGGAAACAAAGCGAAAATTAGGAAGGTTTTTGCACCTCTGTTGGCAAAATTCGAAAAGGCAAGTACTCCACGAACGCTAAATGATATCAAGAACAGCTGGCATGGTCTCAGGAGCTCTGCACTCCGATACATGAAGAAGTCTGGTGAAGATATTAAGTGGACATATTGGGAAGATATGTCCTTTTTAAGAGAGTATACTGAAGAGGAAATGGCCACGGAAGAGAATGAGTCAGTGGAGCTGTGAAGAAACAGGTATAATTTACTGAATCACGACAAAACGGATATCTAGTGATAACTATATAATACAGTGGGACTCCCCCCCCCCAAAAAAAAATAATCACTTCCCCCCCTACCTCCACCCCCTCCCCCGTAGACTATGTAAGAAATACTGTTCCAAACCTTCTGGTATGTCCACAGTATAAATAATGTGTTTGGCAAAGGATAAATTAGAAAGTATATTTTCCTCATATTTGAATGAGCCTGGGGCCTCATGAATTCTAACTCTGAATTTGTAACGATCAAATCTTTGTGTGAACGCTGTCAGTAACATCTTAATTTGCATAATGATGTGCATTTTTCCTAGTACCATACAAGTGAAAACATTTTGTTTATTGTTTTTACTGACTATTTGCAGAGATATTCTTCATTTGGTATCTGTCCTCTTGGATGATGTCATATATAATTTAATTTGCATATTCTAAATACCTTAAATCTCTGGAACGAGATAAGATATGGACAAGCAATAAAAAACATTCTTCCTCATTTCAAAATGACTTTCAAATGCCATAAATTTGGGATCGTAATTTTAATGATAAAAAATTCATTTCATTGGCACTTCCCTTTGCAATTTCCTCACCACTTCTCTCCCCAAATAATTACAAAAATGAACTGACAGTATTACCTGCTAGTAAACCAGTATTATTAGAACATGAGGGGAATAACAAAAAAAAATCAAAGCGTTGTATAATAAATACCTTATTAGATAGTTTTTCAGGTAATATGGGCTGACATTTTTACTTGTAAAATATCAGCCTGTATTACCTGAAAAAAAAAAACATTTAATAAGATGTAGTATATATTATTGTTTTCTTTGATGCTAGATGTATGAACTGCCTATTATTATTGTTGTTTCAGAAATCCTCATTAACTGGTATCAAGATAATGAATGCTTGTGGAATCATAACATTATAGAGTACCATCAGAGTAGAAACAAGGATTTACTATATATTACTGTAAAAGAACTTGAAGAAATATTTCGTGCTGAAAACATCAAGTTTTGAAAACATTTAAGCAAGAGCATGCTAAGGCATCTGTTAAGCCAACAGGATCAGGCACAGCAGACATATACAAACCTTCATGGGAATTTTATGAGCAGCTTAAATTTGTGACTGTCATCTGTGATGACACAGACGAAACTGTCAATTTAATTGTGGATCCTACAAAACCAAAAGTGAGGAAGATTTCTAAACAGCAGCAATGTGATGTCCGTGAAGAAAAGAAACTTGAATTGTTTTCACAGGCAGTAATGGCAATGAGAGAGCCTTCCGCCCACAAGGAAGAATTAAATTTCTCAGGGGTGTACACAGCCCTTCTCGAAGTTTTGGCTCTTATACATCTAGTGATACAAGCAAAAGTTATCGACAAAGCTCAACTGTTCCTCCTGACATGCAGTTGCATTCTTACTCTTCCATGGATTATTATATGCAGTGACATTATCATGATTTGGTATGATGCCAAAATGTACTGAGATTCATTTGTTCGATTACGAAGTTACCAGTTATATTAGTTTTCTTGATACTTCTGTTCATGCTTTAATTTTCTGATCAGCATTGGGTACAAACATGACAGAATCCTTTTATTGTAGTGGACTGCTCATTATTATTATTCAGGGGGACTTAGGAGAAATAGGGTCCCTGAAGATTTTGTGACTGCAAAAGGGGAACTCTAAAATAAACAAAAGGAAGGAGAAAGGGAGCTTTGGAAAATTATATTTATGAATCTGGGGAAGAGGGGCTTCAAAGATTTGCAGTATCTCAAGGGGACTAGAAAAAATGAATCTCTTACAGTTTACTTCTCAGGGGCCCCTGTACAATAAATAATGAGCAGTCCCTTAGCCTGATTATATTTCCTGCCATACCATACCATACCTGTATTAAGCGGTCAAAAGCCATTCGATTAATGCAAGAATCGTTATTATTCCATCATGTCTGGAAGCTGACCTGCCGAACAGTGAATTGGTAATTGTGACCTTGGATTACAACAATTGAAGAGGGCAACCTAGAAAGAAGAACACTTAGTAAGAATCGATTTTCTAGCAATGGAATTAAAAGGTAAGTTCATTCAACTCTTTTAAGTTATGATTATTGTTAAAAACTGCTGGTTCAATAGGTTTCTGCTCGAGATTTTGCACTATTGTCGAAGAGTAAGACTTGACTGTTTACAAATTCATGTTGTCATTCACACCGCTCGTGTCAAGCACTGAGAAGATAACCCAAACTAATTATCATATATGTTTTAGATCAATGGAAACTTGTATCAAAAACGAAGCTTCTGAATTATACCACATATAAAATATATTTTTCAAAAAAGTGCTCTGAAATAAGGTTTTCAAATTAGCAAACAGCGTATTTAAGTGGGCTCTCAGGATCTTGAGAATAAAGCTATAATCTAATTATTGCACTCAAACAGTTGATCAATCCGAATTCGAAAAATGCGAAGCTCCTTTAGCGTTTGTACAGGGCAAGGTTAGAGAGACCGGGAAAATCACTTTTATTTCAGGCTGTCTCGGATTCTCACAAAAGAATCCCAGCACGTTTACTAACTGACCAAAGCCTATTTTTCAACGAAATATGAAGAATTGTTTTTCATCTTTTGCCGCGGTTTGCTCGATATTAGTGGACAGTCACTCTTAAATAGCCTTAGGGGAGAAGGCAGCCTCTATATAAAGATTAACCAAACATTTTCTGATGATGATAGTCAGGTTTGTTTCATTTGTATTCAGTGTATTAGTATGTAGCTCAACAAAGAGCATGCAACTTAAATTTCCTCGGTCACCAGTTCCAAATGTGAAAAGAAAAATTCCCCTGAATAATTACATTAGTCCTTTTTCACGCAGGAGAGCAGTAGTGCTGCAGCTGTCCCCATTGTGACCCCAGCTGTACAAGGGACATCTGCTTCAGTAGTTGAGCTGTTTACTCTGTCAGGTGAATATTTCTAAATGTGATTCATCTGCATGGCTATCCTTTATGGATGTAAAGAACCTGTAACAATATACACGTTGATATCTGTTGACTGTTATTGTTATCTTTTTTAGCTAATACGCCACTTTCTCAACGTGCTATGTAGTGGAGGCGACAGCTGCAAACAGATGCAATTGATCAGGTTGATAGTGACAATGAAAATGAAGGCAACAGAGATTCTCCTTCAAGAGAAAGAAATGGTGACTACATGTACATCTATCACATCCTTCATTTTTTAGTAAATTACTTAAAGGGACTATGTCAACTATTTTTAGCAACATTTTGAAAAGCTCAAAACCCCATTGAATCTTTCCCAAGATTACCTTAAAGTACTAGTAAATGCCTTTATTATCTCACGCTTGGACTATTGTAATAGCCTTCTATACGGCCTACCAAAATACGAACGTGTCCAAAATACAGCTGCACGTCTTATCACTGGAGTCAAACGCTATGATCATATCACACCTGTCCTTAAAGGCTTACACTGGTTACCGATTGATTCACGTATTGACTTGAAAATTCTCCTTACAACTTACAAGATCATTCATCATATTTGTCTACCCTCCTAGAAGAATACCGCCATACTTACAATCTACGCTCGTCCAGTCACTCCCTCCTTAATACCCCCTCCTCAAGAACAATAGCATATGGACAACGTGCCTTCTCCCTCGCTGCTCCCAAATTATGGAACTCTCTGCCGAACTACATTAAATTATCAACTTCAGTATCAACTTTTAAAACTGCTCTAAAAACTTATCTTTTCAAGAAAATATACATGTAGTGTCACCTTTTTTTATATTACATCTAATTATTCTTATCCATCCGTGTACAGTGTATGTTAGTATACACATATTTAGTATTTTAGCATTACAACTAACTATTTTTACCTAAATGTATTAAGTAATTCGTAGCAATATTTATTTCATCATGTAAGCGCATTGTGATTTTTGAATGCGCCATACGAACATTGTTATTATTATTATTATTATTATTATTATTGAAACTAACATAATCTTAGAAATAATGGTCTAGAGTTATTAGAATATTCTTTGTAAGTGAAGTAGAGCTATAGAAACGTTCATGTGGCTATAGATTGCAAGGATGGAAATGGATTACGATTACGAAAAACTTGAAAAGTTGGGCCATGATTTTCAGGTTTTGAGCTTGTCTTTGACGTTTAGCCATACATTTCACTCTAACTTATTCTCTTCTTATCTTAGTGTTCAAGGAGTGTTTTTTTGCATAATTAATGAAATTCTATCACATTCTGTCTGCAGCGATGATGACACAACGACAATTATCAAACTACTTTTTCCTAGGAAAGTCGCTAATAGGAACTACAGTCATTAGCTAGAAATATAAGTAACAGCCTATGGGTATAATTACGCCTGATTTTTCTAAAGAAAAAAATCACCACATCACGAACGAGCGCGTATAAAATAAAGGGGTGAATTAAAACTCTCATCAGTTAATATTTTTTTAAGAAGCAATGACCGCAAAATACAATAGCATAAAATACAGAAATTCATATTCAGAAATAAATGTAAGCTTTGAAACAAACTGTTTCGGCGGCCTTTCTGTCATTTTTCTAAGGATTCGGTTGGAGTACGTTTTTGGGGAGCCATGCGTGTGTGTCACAGTACATAGTGGGTGCTCCGCCGCAGTGATGAGGGGCTGAAGCGTTAACCACTCGGCCATCGTTCCACTAGTTCCTCCAGAATACGATATCATTTATGCTGTTATACGAATGCTGTCAATTCAAAGTGCATGCACTTGAGCTACGTTTCCTTTAATAACTGATGCATTTTTATAAGGAACCCTGTATTTCATGTCTATGGCCTCCACTCCAGCTTGTGCCCATTTTTTGGTACTTTACAGAAATACGCTGGGCCAAAGAATGAAAGCTTGGCTGCTATGCTTGCCTGTGTACAGCCGTTATAGTACCCCGAGTTAAGGCTACCATGACGGTAATACACAAGCTACCGCTATGCAGGTAATGATGTCTAATGAGTTACCTTTGTCATAAACTCGACTTTCGTATGTTGTATGTGTATGTTGTGTTCGTCGTGTTTACTACCCAAACTAAGTAAATAACTCGACTTTCGTATACGGTAGTAAACTTTACTAATTACTCGGGCCAGCGTAGGCTGGGCCCGAGTCAAGTTTCGCAAGTGTTTATTATTTTTATTTTTTATTTTTGTGTCGCTGTTTGGCGCTGTCAACCAATCAGATTTCACAGGAGTCCATTGTTTGATTCCCAACACGTGACAGTATCAACCAATCAGATTCGACACCCGCCGGTGTGGAGGCGCTGGGCAAAGTCAGCAACGGAGCGAAGATCTTAACCATTATTTTGCTGAAACCAAAGGTTTCTTCGAATGAAATACCAAGATGTTCAGTTATTCTAGGGCTGACAGGGCTTTCGATGGAAAATTCTCACTTTTACGAAAGGGGAGATGTGGCGATCCAATCGCACAGTCAGCTAGCACAGGAAAAAGTTCCCTCCATACCAACCTTGGTAAAGATGAAAATTGTTGGTAAACACATTTCCCAAGTTTGGGAATTGTGAATTACCAAGTTAATACCAACAAATAACAGAATTATTTTTTTATAAATTTTCCTGAAATTGGGTTATTGTTTGGAGTCGAACAAAAAAGCTAAAATTGGTAAATTTTCAAGTTGGTATTGGGATATTATGTTGGTAAAATGTTGGTATTGTACAAAATCCCAAAATCTGGAAAAATTAAAAACAAATATTTGCTTTATACCAAGTCCGGAAGAGTTGGTAAAGTTTTGGTAAACTATTTCCCAATATTGGGAATAATGTAATACCAAGCTAATACCAAGCAAATAATGGAAACAATGTTGTGCCAACTTCAGGGAAATTGGTATAATGTTGGTAATAATAATAATAGTCTTTAGCTGGGAAATTTTGAAGTTGGTAATGGGATATTGTGTTGGTAAAATGTTGGTATTGTACAAAAACCCCAAAACTGGAAAAATGAAAAGCAAATATTTGCTTTATACCAAGTTCGGAAGAGTTGGTAAAGTTTTGGTAAACTATTTCCCAATATTGGGAAAATGTAATACCAAGCTAATACCAAGCAAATAACGGAAACAAGGTTGTGCCAACTTCAGGGAAATTGGTATAATGTTGGTAATAATAATAATAGTCTTTAGCTGGGAAATTTTGAAGTTGGTATTGGGATATTGTGTTGGTAAAATGTTGGTATTGTACAAAATCCCAAAAACTGGAAAAAATGAAAAGCAAATATTTGCTTTATACCAAGTCCAGAAGAGTTGGTAACGTTTTGGTAAACTATTTCCCAATATTGGGAATAATGTAATACCAAGTTAATACCAAGTAAATAACAGAAACATTGCTATGCCAACTTTACGGAAATTGGTATAATGTTGGCAATAATAATAGTCTTTAGCTGGTAAATTTTCAAGTTGATGTTGGCCGCCCCGATATGTTTATGGAATAATGCTGGCATTGTACAAAATCCCCAAAAATAGAAAAATAGAAAGCACAATTTTGGTTTATTTCAACTCTGAATAAGTTGCACCATTACGCAATCATGGGAATTATTTTGTATCAAGTTAATACCAAACAAATAATAGAAACAATGTTGTCTCTCCCTTTCGATTTTCCCAATGCTAAGGTTCTTGCAAGAGGTAGATCACTCTCCTTCTTTACCTCCTTCGTGTAGTCTTTTTTAAGGAAGACAAGCATAATGGTTTCAGCTGATATCAGGGGTCATTGTTTTGTTGCTATGCATCAATCTCAATAGGTGCTAGATTTTCCACAGTCTCCGAGGTGAAGTCCAAATTTTATCCACGCTATATCCATTTACAAAACTACAAACTCTGAATCTCTGACGAGACCTGAAACAACCATGGGGGCTGATCAAAGCCAGGTCCCGGCTATTATAAATCCACAGATCGAATTGGAACTATCGCACGGTTTCAGTTCATGGCGCGTAAAGGAACCACCTTGGACCGACTTATTTGGAGTATTCTTTAATGGTAGATTTAAATGAGCCTTTTGACGACAGATTTGATAGTAAACATGTTTCAGATGTTTAATAGTCCGCCATCTTGCCTGTTGCTAGTGAGGATTTCCCAGCATGCTTCATCGCTTGCCTCGTTTCTATGCTAACGTCTTCGCGCGCTTTTCAATCCTTCCCATCGAAAGACAGTTCTACAGTGTGTGTCTGAGTTTATCTACAAAAAGCAGAAAAACGAAGCATTCTGTAAACCAGGAAAAGGTAAGAAATACACCCCTGCTGCTGATTCATTTCGTGATGTATTTTATGTAATAATATATTGTCTAAATGTTGATAGTTTTCAGAGTTTTAAATTCAGACATTTTGAAAGGGGTGCAAACAAAGCGCGAAATACAGTGCTTGTATGGGAATCGATGGGAATCTGATGCCAAATAAAATCCGTAAAATTGAATTTATGAAATATTCTTCAGATAAAAACTACCAGGTAAAACATTAACATATCGAAATTTGAGGGTTTTAGCTGTGCTGGGAAGCGTACAATCGTATTTTCAGTTTTCCATACATTGTCTGTAAATTTTCATGCGGAATTTTATAGACAAATGTATGGAAAACTGCACTCTTCCCGGCAAAGCTACATCCCTCAAATTTCGATCAGTTAATCTTTTACCTGGTATCTTAAGTTTGTATCTTTTGTATTTTACAGATTTTATTTGGCATCAGATTCCCTTTCAAAATGTCAGAATTTACCGCGAACTGGTCTATTATACCACTTTTTATGATAAGTGTATGCTAATAATAAATGTTTAGTTTGTTAACACTGACGAGTTATCCACAAAGGCATTTTATACAATATACGCCGCCCATCAATGCCTGCAACACCCTCCTCCTCCTCCTACCTCCTCCTCCCGCCTCCTCCTCCCTCCACCGCCTCCTTCTCCTCCTCCTCCCGCCTCCTTCTCCTCCTCCTCCCGCCTCCTCCTTACTCCTTCTCCTCCTCATCGCTGTGAGTGTTGTGTGTAGTTTAGCTAGACTTTCTAGAGTTTATAGACTAGATACTTTGTAATCTAGAATGGCTAGACTAGAAAATAATACAATTTCTAGACTAGAAAATGATAGCTAAAGTAGAGTTTTTAGACTAGACCAGACTACCTAGGTCATTGATTTTCCTCTCCTCGGTAAAAACACAACTGTCTGTAGTATTTGTCAACAAGAAAAAAATCAATGAAACATAAATCAGTGTAATCTTGTAACATGGTATATTATATCAACCCAAGAACTGAGAAATAAAAAAAGTTATCAACTCCGTGAGGATAAGGAAAAAAAACTGTTTTTAAAATTGGTGTTTTTGAGATTGAATAAACTTTGTTTAATTATCTGGTGGTTTGTTTATATTCGTATGGTAATTATAATTCAGTATTAGAGAAGAATTTGCATCACAAGAGTTTTCCTCAAAACAATAGGCCCTTCAGTTATCGCTAACCTCTAATAACAACAGCAGAGTTGATCTAATGAACCATACCGGATTTTGTATACAATTACCTTATGAGTTATTAACTGTAAAGGAAAATAATAAAGACAGTTTAGAGCCTATCACGAGTAGTTTGTTCTTACTATTTACTCTACGAAGGGGTTTAGATATTGCAAGATATGTTTGACTTTTTTCATTCAACTTCGAATGGATTTTAGATGACTTCCATCTTGTTGCTACTCAATTTCTTGAATGTATTCAGGGCCAACGGCTCCTGGTTTTACAGACGATCCCAAACAATAGGCTTTGCCCAAACATGCCCGAATAGATCGATGACCTCATCCAAAGGAACAAAAGATAATGAGCGCGCCGCACTTTGTTCATGCGGAAAGACAATAGATAATGAGAAACCACCACACTTTATTCATGAGTCTAAGACAATAGAACCGTGACGTCATCGAATTAATGAGCGTGCCGCAAAAATTAGCATAGCGCACCACTTTATTCATGAGCTTCAAACAATAGAATCGTGACATCATACCTAACACCACACGTTAACGAGATACCACCACAAACCACCACACGTTGATGAGAAACCACCACAAAAAGGGGGGTAATTCGGTGGCTCTCATACTACTGCCACAGTTACCCTGGCCGACATGGCCAGGCAAACCCTGGTTTCCCTGGATATTTATCGTCTTGCTACCCTGGCCACTGGGCTAGCCTGACCCCGGCTTTGACTGGGGATTTCCCCGGTCAGGCCAGGTACTTTATGCAAGGGTTAATCAGAACAGTCAGATAAGTTCAATCTTCACAGAGACTATTAATATTGTGAAGACCTGTGAGTTAATTAATCATCTGCATGGTTTTGTGTACCTTTTATTGTTTCCAATTGCAAATTAAATGATGAGCTTTTTCCAAAATACTTATCTTGATCTGTTGCCAACTGCATAACTTCTAGATGCAGAGTAGATCTTGTTGTTTAAATAACCGGTGGTTGTAGTTTAAAACTATATAGTTATGAGACGTGGCATTTTAAAATTGTTAAGCATTGGTATTTAATCTGTCGAGAATGTAATGTTGATAATATTGCTTTGCTTTATGAAGTTATTTAACACGAAAACATTTTTTTTTTTTTTTCCCATAACTTGACATGTTTACATTATTATATACATGTAGTTACAAAAATGTTAAAGATATATATGCCTGTAAAATACAAAATAAAACAAAGTTTATACTGTTATAATTATTGTTGGCAGTCAATTAAGTTATGATGTCTTACCATTCTGAAATTGGTAAAAAAACAATACTTACCAACAACTGTGATATTTCCCAATATAATGTTTTTAAATACTAACTACATTACCAGGTTTTTACCAAATACTGACATTGGTAATAAGTTTCTGAAATTGAATTTATATATTTCCCAATATTGGAATTAATTGGGATTTTAGTATTACCAACTACATTACCAGGTTTTTACCAATTTCTGACATTGGTAATAAGTTTCTGAAATTGGTAAAACTTTGGTAAAAACCCATACTTACCAACAATTTATATATTTCCCAATATTGGAATTAATTGGGATTTTAGTATTACCAACTACATTACCAGGTTTTTACCAGTTTCTGACATTGGTAATAAGTTTTTGAAATTGGTAAAACTTTGGTAAAAACCCATACTTACCAACAATTTATATATTTCCCAATATTGAAATTAATTGGGATTTTAGTATTACCAACTACATTACCAAGTTTTTACCAATTTCTGACATTGGTAATAAGTTTCTGAAATTGGTAAAACTTTGGTAAAAACCCATACTTACCAACAATTTATATATTTCCCAATATTGGAATTAATTGGGATTTTAATATTACCAACTACATTACCAACCTTTTACCAATTTCTGACTTTGATAAAATGTTTTTAAAACCATATTCCCAAAGTCATGACCTTGGTAAAGAGATTGGTAATTTTGTTGGTAAATCTAAAATTCCCAACAATCTTGATGTTGGGAAAAGTTCTTTTTTCCCAAGTTCGGGAATTTCTTGGGATTTCAGGACTTCCCAATGTTTTACCAACATTTTCCCAAAGTTGGTATGGGAGGGATTTTTCCCTGTGTAGTCTGGCCGGCCGAAGGAGGAGTGGTGGTTTTGGTCCAATAATCCACGGAAACTGAAAGAAAATGCCTGTACTGCTGCATCAAAGTGCCATAGGATTGCAGTGTTGCGTTGTTGACATTGTTGAAATGCTCTACCATCACACACTGTGAGGAGGTCAAATGAGGAATTTTGATTGTTTGCAATGTTGGCACCGCCAAGTACAGTCCTCTCCTGAAAGTCTTGACTAAACCAGTTAACCAATGCCGAGCTTTACTAAGACTTCAACTCAAGAGTCGCAAAAGCTGGAAGTGAACAGTGATTGACCCTGTAAGAAATACTATGAACTAATCGAACTTATAGTTTAGGATAATTATCATATTACGTAACATATTATATCACAATAAGGACGATACGCTATACTCACGTTATTTTCGTTTGTTTATAACTGTAAATTGGTACTATTGTAATTCGAGTCGATCAGAACTGTATATAGCTATGTGATTCTTGAATAAACGAAAGAGATCAGAGAACACGAGCGTGAAACGATACGAATTATGACATGGCGCCCGATGAGGGGCAGGCTTAGTAAGCCACCCATCTTACGATGACCGAAAAAAAGGAAAAGTTGGATCGACTACGAGCAAAACGAGGAGGGCATCGAGGAGTTTGTACAAAACTAGTGAACGAAGCAACGGAGCTGTTGCAATCTGACAACGCCCTTAAGGAAGACCGATACGAGGTCATTTCCAATCAACTAGAGGAAAAGTTAAAATTACTACGTCAAATAGATGAGGAGATTCAGTCTCTGTGTGAGGTGGGCGAAATCGAAGGAGAGATACATGAATCTGCAGCGATAGAGGACAAGATCATAAGTACGAAACGTAAACTCGATAAACTAAATTCACCCGAAAATGGCCACGAGGCAGTTGCAAATACGAGTACGAGCGCGCCGAGTGTTACGACTACGACGCATTCATCATTCACAAGCTCTCCGCGTCTTCCCAAACTTGAGCTTCCCAAATTCAAGGGAAAGGTTACGGAATGGAATACATTTTGGGATTCTTATAACTCTGGGATACATGGAAATGACTCCATTCCGAACATTACGAAGTTCATTATTTGCAATCGCTACTTGAAGGAAATGCTGCGCGTGCGATACAAGGACTAACGATTACAAGCGCTAATTACGAGTCTGCGATCGAAATTGTCAACGAAAGATTTGGAAGACCGCAGCAAATCATATCCGGACACATGGACGAAATAATGAAGGTTCAGGGGTGTACAAGTGATCGACCAGGGCCCCTTAGATATGTATATGACAATATCAGTGTGCACGTGAGAGGGCTGGCTTCTATGGGTGTGTCGTCGGAACAGTATGGAAGCCTCTTAATTCCTATTATTATGTCGAAACTACCAAGTGAGGTGAGATTGGAAATCGCGCGAAAAGCAAGCACGGAAATATGGAAGGTTGACGAGTTATTAGATACGATCAGGAAGGAACTTGAGGCACGCGAAATGAGTGAAGGAATTAAGACCAGTGCGCCGAACAAAGCTGGTCCAACGCCAAGATCAACTGGCCCTCCCACTATGGGCGCCTTCTTGGCGCAAGACTCGGAAACCAAATCCTCAGAGTACAAGATACGGTGTGCATATTGTCAACAACCACATTACTCAGCTTCTTGTGATAAGGTGACTGACAGTAGAGCGCGTAAGAACATTCTGAGGAGCACGGGACGTTGCTATATTTGTCTACAAAAACACGTGAGCGGCAACTGCACATCAACAAGGAACTGTCGCCATTGTTCTCAGCGCCACCACCAGTCTATTTGTCCGTCAAGACAACGCCCACATGAACGCCCAGCAGAACGAAGCTCAGAAGAGTCGAAAAGAGAGGCCAACAAGGATCATACGGAAGACGCTTACAATACAACTACGAACAACTTGTGTATAACAACAGTCACTGCGAAGTCTTCTTCAAAGTGTAACGTTTTACTTCAAACGGCTAGAGCCGTCGCAACGAACGATAACAAGTCGATACCCGTCCGTGTTCTATTCGACACGGGAAGTCAAAGATCTTACGTAACTGACGAAGTGAAAAATAAGCTCGATTTAAACCCAGTGAGAAAGGAGAAATTATATTTGAACACTTTTGGCAATGACAAACATCAAGGTCAGTCGAAGGAAGTTTTTGACTTGCGTATTGGTAACAAGGCCGGAACTGAAGAGGTCACGGTAAAGGCTATTAATTTCCCCGTGATTTGTTCACCACTTCGTACAAAATGCCATGTTGAGCAGTACTCTCACTTAGAAGGACTGGACTTAGCGGATTATAACGAGGAGTGCAGTGGTTCAGACAAGATCGATGTCTTGATTGGAGCGGATTCCTATTGGGATTTCATATCAGGAGAGATTGTTCGAGGAGACGAAGGTCCTACGGCAATGAACAGCAAATTGGGATGGATTTTGTCTGGCGTGACAAACTGTGCGATTAACACGGATGTTCATAATTGTACGACCGCTAATCTTGTAATCGCTCGTGAAGAGTTGTTGGAACTGGCAACTGACAAAGATGAAATTGTGGAATCACTTAAGCGATTTTGGGACGTGGAATCGATCGGCATTAGTAATGAACCAGTACACGATGTTGAAGAAACGTTTATTGAGGATAAATTGTCCTTTGAAGGCCATCGATACGAAGTTGGACTGCCGTGGAAAGACAAGGGTCAACATATGCCAGGGGTGCATTACGATTTGTGCGCGAATAGACTACGGTCTTTACACAACCGACTTCGCAAGTCTCCGGATATTTTGAAGGAGTATGATGGCATCATCAACGATCAATTGGAAAAGGGGGTCGTCGAAAGGGTACCAGAAAACTATGACGACAAGGGCGATGGAGAGGGTGTACACTATCTACCCCATCATGGAGTGATACGCGAAGAGAGGGAAACTTCGAAACTAAGGATTGTATACAACGGTTCAGCCCGTGATAAAGGGGAAGAACATTCGTTTAATGACTGTTTGCAAACAGGCCCTAATCACATTCCACACATCTTCGATACTTTGATAAAATTTCGCAATAAAAGGATCGCTTTAACAAGTGATATAGAGAAGGCCTTTTTGCAAATTAGCATACGACCAGAAGAGCGTGACATGTTGCGTTTTGTGTGGATGGGTGATATCTACCAGGAAAGACCTGATCTGGTGCATTTTAGATTTTGTCGTTTGGTGTTTGGACTGCGACCATCCCCCTCCATACTTGGCGCCACAATATTGCATCATCTGAATAAATACAAGCAGAGTGAACCGGAGATGTTTCAACTATTACAAAGTTCATTCTATGTTGATGATCTCGTAACGGGGGAGCAGACAGAAGAGCTAGCATTGAACGTATATCACAGGGCGAAGAATATCATGATGGCTGGCGGATTCCGATTACGAAAATGGCATAGCAATTCTTCCAAAGTTGCAGAGAAGATACAACGTTTGGAGGGAATAGTTTCTGCTTCTGAGTCTTTAATACCAGAAGTATCAAAGGGTACACACAATACAGTTGAGGAGGACGAATCATATGCAAAAACGACAACAGGCTCATCGAACGTTGAAACCAAGGATACCACTGTTAAAGTTCTTGGAACAAAATGGAATACGAAAACGGAGGAACTGTTTTTCGAGTTCTCTGCGCTCCATGTATTTGCGAGCACACTTCCGGTAACAAAACGTTCTATTCTTAGACTTACGGCCAAGATATTTGATCCGCTTGGGTTATTAACCCCTTTCACTGTGAAAATGAAATTAATGTTTCAAGAACTGTGCATAGGCAAGGCTGATTGGGACGCAGAACTTAACGGAGAATTACTACTACGATGGAATTCGATTTTGACTGAGCTCAATAGTTCTTCTCGCATTCGCATACGGAGGTACTATTTTGAGAACAAGCGTGTTTCGAGTATTCAGTTACATGGTTTTAGTGATGCATCAGAGCGAGCGTATGCTGCTGTTGTTTACTTGAGAGCATGTTATGAAGACGGGAGTGTAACTACACGTCTTGTGGCTTCAAAGTCGTGCAATGCGCCTGTACAGAGACAGACTATCCCACGTTTAGAATTGCTTGGTGCACTCATACTCGCCCGATTGATGCGAAATGTACAGGAATCATTGACAGGAGCGCAGGAATTCCCTACTGTATATTGGGTAGATTCTATGACAGCATTGTGGTGGATAACCAATGTAGACAAACCTTTGAAACAATATGTGCAAAGCAGGGTTGTGGAAATAAGGGAATTATCTAACACACGCGATTGGAGGTTCTGTCCAGGGTCGACAAATCCCGCAGATCTTCCTTCAAGGGGAATATCTTTCTCGGGATTAAGTGAAAGTGAATTATGGTGGAACGCGCCTGTGTTTTTGGGCACAAGTGAACTGGAATGGCCCGAAAATCCAGTTCTTTCGAATGTAACAGAATCTGCAAGAGCAGAACTGCAAAGGTCAACACCGTCGGTCTGTCATTCACTTGTACAAACCGATGAAATTAACGAAGTAAAATTGGACGGAATAATAAATGTCGAACAATTTAGTAGTTTATCACGTATGTTACGCGTTACATCGTACGTGCTACGATTTGTGAAAAAACTGAAGGAGCGTCTACGAGGAAACGTTACTAACGAAACAGGAGAACTATCAGCAACAGAAATCAACGAGGCGGAAATTATGTGGATACGCACTGTTCAAGCGTCTTCTTTCACACAAGAAACAGCATATCTAAAGTCTAAGAGTAACGGATCTGCACCAACTTATGTTAGACAATTTGGTTTGTACATTGACGACGAGAGCGTGTTAAGATGTAAGGGAAGGATTGAAAATTCATCGCTCTCTGAAACGAGTAAGAACCCGATATTATTACCTGCAAGACATGCAATTTCGAGTCTAATAATTCGTGATACGCATACGAAGATAAAACACGGAGGAGTGAACGACACACTTTCTACTACAAGAGAACGATATTGGATAATAAAGGGTAGGCAGACGGTGAAAGTAGTGTTAAAAGGATGCATAATTTGTCGCAAACTTGAAGGACCAACATATCGACCACCTGATACTCCAGGACTACCAGAATTTCGTGTTTCAGACGACCCTCCGTTTACACATACGGGAATTGACTTTGCGGGACCTTTGTTTGTTAACAATGATTCTACTAATCAGGAAGTCAATAAGGTATATGCATGTCTCTTTACATGTGCGTCGACTAGAGCAGTGCATTTGGAGTTAACTAAGACACTGAGCGTCTCATCCTTTCTAATGGCATTTCGTAGATTTGTTAGTCGTCGTGGTTTACCAGCCACGTTAATTTCAGACAATGCCAAAACCTTTCAATCTTCAGCAAAGGAGATTCGACAGATCACGCGAGCTGTGGAAGTTCAGCAATATCTCGCCAATAATCGTGTAACATGGCATTTTGTCGTGGAAAGAGCCCCTTGGTGGGGTGGGTTTTGGGAAAGAATGATCAAGAGCGTAAAGAGTAGCTTGAAGAAAGTCATCGGTCGTACTACTCTAACCTACGATGAACTAAACACGATCTTAATTGAGACTGAAGGCATAATCAATGCTAGACCGATAACATACGTATACGACGACAATGAATCCATTTCATATCCGTTAACACCTTCACATCTGATCAATGGCCGAAGGGTCACAAACGTTGAAAATAAATCGAATGTAGAGCATTTTGACATTACGAGCACTAATTCAACACTGTCAAGGAAAGTGAAACATCATAAAAGGATCCTAGAGCAACTTACAAGGAGATGGCGACAGGAATATCTACTGAATTTACGGGAGAACGCGATTGTCAATGCAAAGGTCAACAATCAAACAGTAATAACTGTCGGCGACATAGTAATTGTAAAGGATGAGTCGAACAAACGAGCTTTCTGGAAATTGGGAAAGGTGGAGGAACTTATCGAAGGAAGAGACGGCAAAGTGCGTGCTGCAAAAATACTAGTCGCAAACAAGGAGCGAAAACCGTTGGTTCTACGAAGAGTGATTCAACAACTAATCCCATTGGAAGTGAGATCTTGAGGAAATGTACATATCGAGCGATACGCAAATCAATGTAAAATAGACGATATCTAGAGTTTGGAGTTTGGTTGACTACAAGTAGGTCAACCAGGGGGAGTGTAAGAAATACTATGAACTAATCGAACTTATAGTTTAGGATAATTATCATATTACGTAACATATTATATCACAATAAGGACGATACGCTATACTCACGTTATTTTCGTTTGTTTATAACTGTAAATTGATACTATTGTAATTCGAGTCGATCAGAACTGTATATAGCTATGTGATTCTTGAATAAACGAAAGAGATCAGAGAACACGAGCGTGAAACGATACGAATTATGACAGACCCTTTTATTTGAACGCAAACGGAAATCAGAACTGGAGAGGTTGAAATTATGTGTTTATATACGCACACAAATCTTATTTGTTCCCTACTTTTTAAATGTTATTAAGTGTTATGCCTAATGGTGACTGTAATTCGAACTGGAAATGAAATCGTCCGTAAGTTGAACTGTATGTGACTTTATAGAGCCCAAGAAGAAAAATTTAAAATCGCCAAAAGAATAAAAGAACTCGGAAGAGAGAGGCATTCGAATTAACTACCAATTATACCCATAAACAGAACTGGATATGACATACAAACCGAGAATACCGTATTAAAATTGAATTGGATGTGACTTTGGAAACAGAGCTAGTTGAAACTGTCAAAAGAAGAGCAGGAATTGTCGTGTAAAGCCGTAACTATAAACTGAACTATCTTAAAACCAGAACTGGACAGTACAATTATATAAGTTATGGCTAGATATCAATTCCAAACCTGCCCATCCCCCCCCCCCCCCCCCCCCCCCCGGATATTTGTGGGGTATCAGAACGTTGCAAATGCTCCACTATGGGGCTTTGATACGGGTGCAAATCTCATACAATTCGCTATTTTGACTCTCTTTCTACAAATTAATTATTTTCTTTGCTCCCAAATGTCCCATCCCTGGGACAAAACTCAGTCAAATGCCCCCACTCCTAGGGGATGGGCAGGTTTGGAATTGGTAGAGCTTTTAAAATACACAGATACTGGAACTGACAAGAACAAATATAATTGGGTGTGGAGATTTATTTACCAAGCGAACACTTGCCCTGAAAAATATGTTGAAAAAGTCAACTTAAATACCAAGAAAGAAGAAAAATGAATATTGAATTAGAGCCGACTCGAAAAAATTGAATGACTATCATCAGAAAATTGTAAAATACTAAAAATAGATTAATTTAGGTTTTGAATGGGATCTCCTGGGCATTTATCTCTTGAATGGAATGGTTGACATATTGCTGATCCTCCAAGCCTAACCCAATCCGTGGCCCAATCTACTTTTATAGTATTTCAGAAGTATTTTCAGATAAATTGAAGTGATATATAATTTATATACATTCACTTGTATACTGATATTATTATTACAGTCATGAACAGACAATATTTTGCTTAACATTTTGTGTGGTAATTTTGCCCATAATATCACTTTTCTGACCACCATGACAATTTCTCAAGTTCAATTAAGGGTACTGACATGAAATCTTCCAGATATGTACAAAATATAATTCTGAATCTCGTCTTGCATAATTTATGCTAATTAGTCACATGATTGATCACATGGTTGCCTAAAATATGCTAATTTCGAACTTTTTCTGGGACTGTTCACGATGTGGAGTAAACTCGACATCGGACTCGACAATAGCAGCGAAAGAGTTAATTAGTGACATTTTAATTGATATTGATCTAAATCACTTTTTATTCTTCGAATTTTTAATTACAAGGAGGGCCACACATTTCTATATGTGTACTAGTTTGGTGTTACCCTCTTTAAATAAAGTAGTTAATTTTATTTTCCAAGTGGTCTACATGCATGAAATCAATGCACACAATATTTTATTAAACATTAGGGGCTGGTCAAAACTTAGCAGTGGAGGTGCAAAAAAAAGAGGGAGATGGAGATCATAAAAGTCTAAAAATGTATAACCCTCCCTGGACAATGAGTATGAAATATTTTGACCCTTTACCCCCATAACCAATCCTTTTTCAGTTGCCCATTATTTATGACCCTCCATTTTGGGGGATTCAAAAAATATTATCATCCCCCTTTCACAACCCCTCCCCCTGCTAATTTGTGACCAGTCCCTTCAGCGACCACCCTCATGCAATTATCAGTAAAACTTTGAAATTAGAAGCTCCTGCGACTGTGACCACCTTTGAGGTTGAGAATTGGAAGGTGGAAAATAGAATATACAAACAGGTTTTGCTAATAACGCTGCCGATCTCGTACAAGTGACTTTAAATATTTGTTTGCCAACTAGTACAACCACGTGATTGCATTCCTGCAAAAGGTCCAATATATTATATATAAATCATCAGTAGTGAATCAATTATCTGGTCCCCTAGCACAAAAACATGCTAGAACTCCATGTATTAACATATTTATAGGTGGCCCGAGATAAGGCCACTCAGGGCCTCTTGTTTTAGATACTTTGGTATGGAAACTGCATAGTTGATGTTTGAGTGACGGTCACGAATTACTTATAAAACCACTGACAATTATTGTGGGTGCTATTTTTGTCCTTGAAGAAGGAGAGAAAAAAAATATGAATTGACCCCTTCAAAAATGTATGGCACATAATTTAAGAAAGTGATAGGCCATTGTCCCATTACTTGAACTGGCCTTCCTAATCACTGCATGGCCACTCATTCTGTATCGTTTACTTATAACCTACCGAGTGTGATGGCCGGACTAAATCAAGGCTGGATATCTCTTTCCAGCCCATTCACATCACGTACCGATCACGTGACTTTTGTAAATGATATGCACATAGGGCGCACGCAGGGCTGTACAGGTCATATGATAACATAGACGTTATTTCAGTAACAATATCACAATATCTAACTGTCAATATGCATGTAGGGTTGTAGTTATGCTTGATATAATATTTATTGATGAAAAGGTATGTGTAAGAACAATGTACATGTACTGTATTTGACTTAAACGAACAAAACAACAATTCCCCCTAATACTTTCTGGAATAGTTTCTGTTATTTGACATCAAAGTCACTTACATTGTTTATGCAGTGATCCCTTCTTAAAATGCCACTATGATCATTTTTTTCGATATCAGTGTTTCTCGTATTCATAAAGCAGAGTTTCTATATTATTACCAGTTCAAACCGTTTTTCGATAAGACGACGGGAAGTCTTTTTTTTTTTTACTCCGAATCTGGAAATTTACGTCCGCCATTACGCGAACCTGTTCCCGTGGGCGAGGAATGCCTAGCCATTTTTTAGCGTACGTGACATCATACACTCAACACAACAACACGTGGGGCTACTTTTCTCACACAAACCTTCACGCGAACTAACATGTGTAGCAAGATAGTACACCATTTTCCGCAAAGAAAAGTTTTCAATCGAAATACGCCTTCAAGTTTGTGCATTGTAAAGGCCTGTAGCAATTTAACGAACCACAAGGCAGGCATTTCGCTACATTCAAGCCTTCTAGTAGCAGTACGATCGAGCAGCCATGATAATCATGCAGTGATTTGTAATTTTTAAGATATTAAAATATCTTCAAGCCTTCGAGGATGGTGTATGGTTTGGTCGTTTTGAGGACAGAAGCGTCTTCAGAATTGTTTGTGTCGCAGGGAATAGCCGGTAAGATCGTACCAGAGTGCGATATATAACAGTTCGAAAGAAGGCCAAAACAGCCGAACCAACTGAATGTGCTAGTCATACGTTACGTTTGCTGAGAACATAGTTTGTCATATTGCTGTTTCCTATAAACAGATAAACCTAGCGATGTAGTATGCCTTTTACTTTACTGCTAGTTTGATTTTCACGACAATAAACCACACTGGAAGAAACCCAATATTATTTCATGTACAGTACCTTGTTTGTGTGTCAAACAGCAACGGGGGCACACAAAGTTTGGTTCTGTTATCACTATATTATCGCCACTGTAAAGCCGCAGATCAGTCAGTTTCTATAACTTTTGTCAGTCGCTAGTAAATTCTTATCACTCACGATTTCATGTTGGACAACAGAGCGATTTAATGTAATAGCAATTACATCGTATTTTAGAATATACATTCGCCTGAAAATCTATATGCCGGGACACAGATAATATTTTCTCATTACGAACTAGCAATCCGTGTTTCAGTATACTGATAAAACTGATTACCTTAGTGATTTCTCCGCTGAATTCTCCCTGTAGCCCGGATCCAGAAACAGCACAACCTGAAAGCCGAACCAGCGAAATTACCCTGAGGAATAATTATCCTGGCCCAAAAAAGATAAGAAACCTCTGGTAGCTAAGAGAATAAAATAAAATGCTTTAGCTTTTAGCGAATTCGTCCAGCTTTCAACTCGGTTGCCAGCGACTCTATTTCCTCTAAATCATAAATTTAAACAGAAAGACACATTACTATGTTCTGAAGAATCTGATACGGATTCTCGGTCGTTATTTACTAAACCACAGCAAAATTCGCAGTGCGACTTTGTAGCCATTATAAGAAGATATTTATGGGTTCGAAGCAACTTGAGAACGATGCGTTGAGTGTATGATGTCACATACGCTCGCCTACGGGAACGGGTTTGCGTAATGGCAGATGTGATTTTGAGGGTAAACTCTCTTTAAAATGTGTGATCTAATTTGCCCGAATGCAAACTTGTTTCACTGATTTGGGTATTTCTGCCATAGTTTGCCCTTATGGAATAAGAAAAAGTGGCAAAAGAAATGGTTAAATTTCGTCGTAGTGGCACTTTAAATATAGTCTCTTTAATTATTGTGCAACTTTTAAAAAAGCATTAAAAGACTACCCTTATGTCAATTCAAATAATACTAATCTGCTATTTTCGTGTACTTATTCATCTATACCTTACTGCCATTATATATTTTTGGAGTGTAAGACCAATAACACACCTTAGGCCCTGGATGTGACCTTTTTGAAAGATTAACTGTTAACGTCATCGTGTTATCTTTCTGCCAATCGGTACTAATTTACTTGTATACATGTATGTGATGTTATCTAGCTTGGCAATTTTTTTTTATTCCTTGCCCCCAAAGTTAGTAATTAAACCATTGTCCTGATAGGTATCCTTAGTTCTGGAAACAGGATTGAGAGAAAGAGAATGTCATGGACATGTCAGGGGTAGGGTCAGGAATTATTGCAAACCAACTAAAACTGTTCGTTTACCTAGCCCCTATCTTGAATGTGCTTTAAGTAACACGGGGTAAACATTACATCGAACAGCTTGTTTAGCCAGGGTCTATCAGATCAAGTTGAAACTAGTTTAGCGTCGGCAAGTACAATGTGGGAACATATATTATTTTAAACTTGCTTCTAAATTAAACAGATTTTAAATGATGATTTAACGCTATGGTGTGAATGGAGCATTATAAGTCACTGTAAAATTTTATGTATGCACAAATGATATCAATTGAAATAAACTTTAATGATTGTCTTCAACAAAAAAGTTGTTGTACTTACTCTCGCACAGTTTTGGCCAGTGGAAGCTGTCCAACAACAGCCTTGGTTAATTATTGGAAACCGGCTAGCATGCAGATAGGTGAAACGAATTGCAATGCATCTTTTTTTGCTCTTGTGACCCCACATGGTACAAGCTTATATTAATGGGTGGTGTTAGGAAACTTCAAAATGCTATTTTCGAAAAAAATCCAATCTATTGAAGGTTGAAAAATTACATTCTCAGACAGGTTCTTATAATCTTGCAGTTATTTATGACGTGGAAAACAAGGGACAGAAAATGTGAGCCTTCATGAGAATGCAATTGGCTTTTTAAAGAAAAACATGGCCTAGCTAGGGGGGTCAACTCAATGTAACCAGGTTTTAAAATCGGATCACAATTGTTGGTAGAGCATAAGAAGTGTCTGTCAACCATACAGTGTGTGTCACCCATATTGGAGTTGAACCCACTCATCTCTGGTAACATGTTACCCGAGATTACCCCTTTGGGTCTTTACGTTGCTGATGGTTGCCTCCTTGTGATGGGGCTGGAGCTTATATTCAAATCCTTTCTTTGCCAAAAGCGATAGATTTGGCCACACTAGCTATGAGCCATTTCGTAAACATGGAGTGTGCAAATTGACACAAATTCAATACTAATTTAAAACAAAAACCACCACAAAAATGCCACATTGAAATTATTGTGTTTACCAAGTTTTAGGGTATTTGAGCAGATATAAGTACTGATCATGAATAAGAAGTGTTTCAAATGTTTTGGAGTACTCTTGCTGTTCAGTTCTTATTTACTCCAACTGTCCATCTCAAACTCTTTAAAGGGAACCCCAACTGTTGAAACTTGTAAGTTGCTGTTAAATTGTTGGCAATGTGGTCTAAATTAAAAATATGTTGAAAAAAGTGGAAAATACATTTTAGGTTTAAAAAAAATCGATACAAGTATGACCAATGTCTGGGCTTGGGTGGTGCCATCTTTGCTCTGATGACATTTCACGGCTGTCCCTATTGTCAAAAGCAATAGACCTTTTGTTGTATAACAATAGCGACAACACTGTGACACCATCAGATCCAAGATGGTGGCGCCCACGCCCAAAATGGCTCATACTTGTATCCAATTTTCTGTCGCCGCGAGCGAGCAAGGCAGCAGTTCTAATCTGTAAGCGGTCCAAATCTCAATTTCTTTTTTTTTTACCACAATGCATCACTTCTATTGTCTTTTTTTACCACACTGCTTTCCTCGGATCTGATGGTCACGTGACATTACACGAGGTGGAATCTGCATTGTTTGAGATAACTACGTTCAACCGTTCTTTTAATGCATTTCTGTGTACAGGTATACAATCCTTGTGTAATCATGAATTTGTTGAAGTGTAGGCGAACTCTTTCTAACTCTGTGTGAACTATCAGTTTCCAAAGAGCAAGATCTCTCCTGTTATCAAGATGGTGAGCAGCAAATAATTTTCTTCTATTGGCTTCGATAAAGTCAAGCAGCCGGTTCAAAATACAATTACATTCTCAAATACAGTTGATTTCCTATAATAGAGTATACGGGGAGGCTCCACCCGAATGGGGTACCTTTCCAGGTTGGAGGTATATATAAAAGGGTAGGGGATTTCATGAGTTGAAGTATAGAAAAGGGTAGGGAAAACTGTCACTTAGGTATTTAAAAAGGGCCTTTCAAAATATCTCTAACAGATGCACCTAATGGCTGATTCATTCAAGTATTTTAAGGGGTATACTCACTCAAGTGAAAAGTTTAGTAAAAGGTATATGATTTAAGGGTTACCATTTCTGTCAAAAATGGTACATAAAAGGGTAAGGGTTTGGACCTCGGAGTGGAGCCTCCGCGTATAAAACTTTGTTGAGTACCCCCCCTGTTGTTTCATATTCTCTTGAGAATCATTAAACAGACTTCTAATTTAGACAACAATTCTGTCAAATCACTGACACATAGAAAGCCCGAAATTTAAGATAGACGTTTTATAATATATTTATCTCTACAAGCAACTTTTTGTATAATAAATTAGTATTGCCTGTTTGACGTCATGTCATTAGCACATTTGAAATATAAACCTTCATAACTCAGAGATGCAATATGGAGATGCTATATTTTACTATTATGTTGAACTACTTAGTTGATGAAGAATCGCTTTTAATGATAAAAATGGGCTTATGCACTTTGACGAAGTAGTAGTTAGAGGGTTGATGTGGCTTAAAATTCTTGAACGTTTTACTATCAGAGGCAAGTAAATTTGACTTTGGAAGTTAGCATAGATGTGTATTTTTTATTATTAATGAAGTTTAGAATGTACTTGTGTTGTAATGGCAATACATGTGAGTGTGTACAATTGTGGTTGAAATTAAATAGTAGTTAATATTTACTGGACTGAAATTGAGGCAACACGTGCTTTGATATCAACAGTAGGTTCAAACCCAAGATTTCTATCAATGCTCGAGATTGTCATGTTGGAATTAGATATAAAATGGAGATCAAACAACAGGCTTTTAAGCAATCCATCTCGCCGAGGTCTGGCGATTAATCCCATTCACATTTACTGATTTAGAAAATTCGAATACCGAAGGCGAAGGGATGTGTCGCGCCAATGATCTAATGTTGAATGAAAATACATAATAAATGCAGCCATATTCGATGAATAATATGTCCAGTGCGATAAAATGGGGGGAAAAAACTAATGAATTACGTACACTGAAAGTGGAAAGAACGTTACGTGCGTACGGATATCGAACGTACGTGCAGATATGTACGTGCAGATCTGTACGTGACCTCGCTTCTCTTACCTCGCCCTATAATTAATAAGGAGTGTCTCGGCTAACCAGTCAAACAGTGTGGAGGGCCAGTCGAACAGGGCCAATGGACCAACTTCTTGGTGAAACTGCCAATATGCAGCGAGAAAGGTCAGTGATTGCAGTCAGTGATTGCAGTCAGTGATTTTAGTCTTACGTACTATTAATTCACATGAATCAAATTGTTGCATTCTGGGTAATCAGCACTCGGTTAGGAAGGGTCCGATAGAGATTATGCATACAAATTGCGCAAAATTATCCGTTTAGCTCATGTGGTTTTATACTCTTCCATTTTCTTCAATTAAGACCCCTCACGTAAGCCTTCTTCCTTTATTTATCTTGTATTACAATAGATCTGTGACTAAATTTACGTTATTATTCCGAGGAAGAAACTCCCATACATGTGCCGCCAATTTTTGAACAATAGCCGATAATTTGAATAGCAAAGGCTGACGCATCAGAACGAGTCTAACAAAAGCTAACAAAACTCACGGCCCGCCAAGAAATACTTCATGTAGGCAGCTTGGATTTAGTATTGGTTGAAATAATAGGGAGGGTTATAGGAAACCACTACGTGATTTCCCACGTGAAGTATTTACCGGCCCGTCAAGCCTGTTGCGTACGCATACTTGTGAAAATGGTCTATGGGCCCTTTGCAGCTAACAAATCACGTGGTTGTACTGGAGAGCAAAAAATATCCGACTTCATTTATTTACAGGCCTTATACGAGATCGGTGTTGTTATTAGCAAAACCTGTTTGTAAATTTTCCACCTCCAATCGATTGCCGATCTTTCTAAAACTGCGTTTTTGAAGATAGCTTGCTCTCCAGTATTCATGGCAACGCCTTTCCCATGGGGATCACGAGCTCAATTCATTCGTTAATGAAGTATTATATCAGCACGTGACTGTTAGCTGCAAGGGGCCTATCGCTCCTTAAATTTATTATATAGACGCGAGTGTTTTACTAGAAAATAATCCACTAGTACAATTGAAACGATACTACATCCGGGACCCTCGCATTCAGGGACTATTCGACACAAGAGCATCACATCTTCAGAAAAATGAGATGCTGTAAGTGTCAATAACATACTGAAATCTGAGCTGGAATGAGTTGCTCTTCCATACAACTGCTGCATGATTATGACGACTTAATTGCAAAGAATATAGGGGAATATTTTGAAATGTTTAGCTCATATGAAAAGTAGGCAAGTAATTACTTTTAAATTTCATGTACTTGTCGAAATTCAATATATACAAATCTTGCCAGGACGGGGTATACCATAAGAGGCAAGTGTGCAGTGTTTGGCGAAGTGCGCGCATTCATGGCGTTTAAACTATAGGTAACATCATGGTGGCCATGTTTCTTGCGTCTAGTTTGTAGTTCGTCCCAGTCTCGGGTGCATTATGGCCTGGGTCTCGAAATGGCAAATCAAGAGGGGGTATAGTCTATCTCTTTCTCATTAAGAATATTTTTATTCAAACTTTGACAAACATGATGTTGTTACGATAATACTTTCAATTGTCCTCGTTGGATTTATAAACTATGAACTCTATCTGATTCACGTGCATAAAAATCCCCGGCATATGATAAACACTTTACCATAATGCAAGAGGCCATTAAATAAATAATTTTCATTACAGTTCAAAGGTCACATTCCATGTTACCATTGTAACTGTCATGCGAAATTGTTAAGGTAGTGACAACATCATATTTGTCAAAATTGTATGTAAAAATGTTACGAAGAGAAAGAGAGAGACTACGCCCTCTTGATTTGGGGTGGCCACCTTGAGACCCAGGCCTTAATGTACCCGAGGTTAAGCTCCTGACGCAGGGAGTGAGACCGTACGTCATAAGATGACTTATTGGCGGTTATATAACCCTGGCAACTCTATTTTGCAGTTTCTGTACCTTGTTTAATAAAGAGTTGTTCCGATGTTATCCCACACAGGACAACAATACAATTACAATATTTGAAGTTCATTTTTCTAATTTTTGTAATAGAAGCGCCTACTGAGGAAACTGTACAATAGAATAAAATAAGTATAAATCGTTTTTTTTTATCATAACGAGCCAGAGATCATCGGAAGTTCGAAAATGCGTGTGGGCCGGTTGCTATGGAGTGACGTCATAGTCGTGGCAAATATCAATCATTATGTTTGATTTGCGGGTTTCGCTCGATCGCTTTGGTAATTACTTTATCAGTTTATGTCAGCAAAAGAGTGTACACAAAACATGTTTGAGGATCATCGGACCTGCGTTATTTCAGGGGCTGCACTTCAGTGACATTTTGACATGAGCGGGAAATACAGTATAATATAATCAAGGTAAAGGATTGCTTCGCATACTCGTGCTTCGACTTTATATGGACGTCTCCGCTTTGCGCCGTGTTTTTCTCGCTGAATCGAGAAACAGTTCTTCGCAGCACTGGTATCTTCTTAACTCGGAAATTTGTGGCGTTAAAGTTTGTAAGTTCCTGTCAAACAGCCTGGTTGCACGCTTCCCTTCGCAGTTTTCTTCGCCACTACTAGCCGACAGTGTCCAAATAGAAAATGGCGGACTTTTGGATTTGGATGATCATCGCAGGGTCGTCGGTGGAAAAGTTCATCTCGCTACGACATTCGGCGTTTTGGCGGCAATTATGCGCCAAAACCAGAAGAATTTCACCAAAGATAATTACCAGTGGCTGATAAACAAGCTTAACGCGGTGAACCTTGTGGAGGGAGGGAAAGAACAAACCGCTCGCAAATATCGCTTCTCAATCTCAGTCAGAACGAAATACCATTAACCCGCCACCGCCCCCACCAGCCTCTTATGAGGAGATCCAAAACTTAAAAGTGTCTCTGGCTAGAGAAAACGAGGACATTAAATCTCTGGAAACAGAATTAAAGAAATCGTATGCCAGTGAAAATGGCGGTTAGTCACTCAAAGTTCAAGGTCCAGAAGAGCCTTCAAAGACACATATTTGGAGCATGATGAGCGATATTTGTGAGAAATACCAAGTCTCTCTAGTTTCAGTCATTGCAGACCAAGTTCAGAACCCTGGCGTGCAGTCAATGCTAAGCCAAATCGCCGAAGAACTGACCAAGGATAAAGAGGAAAGGAAAGCATTTGACGTGATGCTTGGGGACAGTGCTCCAAAATATCTTCAGTCCCTCAGAGTACCTGATTGGGTATTGCTGTATTTTAACCTGGAGTCCAGGATACCTGACCAGGCCTGGAAAACTCTCATCAGCTTGTCCAAGCTTGGAAGGACTGGGGTAAGCAATATTTTCATATATAAAGTCTTAATGTTTTTCTTTTCAGTTTTCTATAGTGCATTCACACAGAATATCCATTCTCCCCAATGGGCTGGAGCAGTTCTCCTACCATCTCAATTCCATTTTTCCATACAATCTCTGTATCACGATTCACTGATCATTTTATTTACTTTTGATTGTTAGTGTATCAATACCAGGCTTTTTGTCCGGGTTTAAAGTGAAAAGTGAATGGACATATATAAAGCTTTAAGTTCCACACAAATTTCTACTTTTTCTCTTTCTATTTTAGAGGGATTCAGACACACCAATTCTCCTAAATAAAAACCAAATTAAGGCCATTAGCAGAAGTCTTTCAAGTGGTGCACCAAGCAATGGACATAAAACCCCTGACAGATGATGGTCCCAAAGGACATCAAGTCAGCTTGAGATCTGCAATTATCTGGGCTGCCAGGGAAGTTAGGTTGCACCATCCTGAGCAGAACGAGCTTGAAATTAACCGCAAACTTGATGGGAGGCCATTTTGTGGTGAGTAAATTAGCATTACATGTATATTTATAATTATGTTTTTGACCACACATGATTTTCTGCAACAGCAATAATTTTTACCAGATTCAATTTAATTTTTTTTTGGTTTTCTTCCAAGATTAATTGTATGTACAACGTATCAGAAATATATTAGCACAATAAAAATCATACAGACCAGTGACAGATGTGATATCAATTTCAGGAAAGCAACAAGTGATGGTTGGGATTGTCCCCATCAATGTGCATCATGCCTCAAGCCAGAGTGCTAAAAGTGTATATCCAATTTATATTGCCAACTGTAGGGAGAGTAGGTAAGGGAATTGGTATAGTATTCAAAGGTGCAGTGTATAAATCATTTAACAGATAGTTGAGTAATAGCTGCAGGGCTTCCATTAATGCACTGTTGTGCATCCCTGACGCATTGAAACTGGAAAAACGTTCAGCAAACTTTCAGCAAGGACTCCCTACAATTTTGTACTTAAAATTGGAAGCCCTTAAAGCAGCTTTTTGTTTTTTTCTGTGATACACGTATGTGCATTATTTACAGGAGATTTTACTGAGGTATATTTTGCTGCTGAATATGTCCTGTAGGGAGAACATTGAGGCTCTAGTAGAAGATGTAAATGCACAGAAAAATGCTATAAAGATGCATGGCATAACTGTTGATGGCAAACACTTCAAAGTAAAGTTTACAGGTACATGAAGGCTAACCATGGTGATACTACAGTACTGTAATTTGAGCCTCTATTTACTTTTAGATATTGTTGTCTTTATTTCGTTGATTGTCTTTTGAAATTTCATTTTTTGTAGTGACCCTTGGTTACAAGGCATTGGTTATGCTGATTAAACGCAAAGAGAGTGAAGACAACAATGAAAGTTTGGTGGATCTTTGTACCAGAGGCTTGGATGTTCAGTGCTGCATCTTCTGCACTGCTATCAGGGTATGTTGCTTGATCATGATAAAATTACTTTTCCCTGCCCCTACAACTTTTTTTTCTGTTTTTTACTATTTGGTGTCAAGAGCTGATAAAGCCTCTAGCTGGCTTGATAAGACTTGACTGGGGACATATATTATTTTGATCAGTTTGTGTCAGAGGATTTCCAACAGCATTAGAATGGAAAAGACAATTTATTTTTACAGCAGTTGACAGGACTAATGGTATGACAACAATCTCTGTTGAAGAAGTTTTGATTCAACTTACAAGCATTTATGAACAGGAACAAAATAGTTGTCTTCCAGAGTTTGGGGTGCGGCTTATAACTTGGTTCCCATTGGTGAGGCCAAATTTAGGGATGCAGCTTATACATGTATGTGAGGAAATAGGGTAGACGATAATGAGCTACTTAACATGACTGTTAACATAATTTATGACCAATGTTTTAGGGCTGTGCCTGTCCAGGAGTTCCACGTGGTGAGGCCTGTCCAGGGTGCTTCTTAAAGAGCAAAGCAAATATTGGAGAGTAAGTGAAAAGTCTGAATGTCATTTCATTATAAGGCCCCAAATTAATGCTAACTGTTACATGTAGCTAATGGTTTTCACTGTTTGGTTACAAAATGATGCAGCCACTATCCCAATCAACTGTGTGGCTCTTTGTCTTGTTTTGGTGTGGTAAGTTCTTTCATTTGATTAGTAAATTTCTGCCAACACGAGCATCTGAAGTACTGTACATGGTACATTTGAGTTATACCATGAATGCACCTCTCTAAATTTCTTAAACAGATCGGGGAGATGTAATGTAAGATACACAGTTAATTATTTACGTGTTTATGCAATCGGCTGTTTCACTGAGTAATTACGAACATGCCAAATGATTACAGACATGAATCAAGGGAGAAAGAGGTACATTTACACTAAGCATGCATTATATTGTTGATTATATAGCCTTATGATTGTATTTAGGTGTAGTTTATGTATATCGTACATGTGTCAATTAATATTTTATTTACCCACAGGTATTCTAACAATTTAACACTGATTTCTATAGAAGAAGTGCTTAAAAATTACAAGAAAATCGAACTAACGTATAAAAAGCTAACATTATCTAAATCATACTATACAAATGTAATCTACTATGTTAAATGTGTAATGACTGCGTACGCATGAGTTTTAAGTAGTAGTTTCATGCTGTTTGTATATTGTGAATTCAGCATTAACTGATCTTCAACAATTCATTACAACAAGTGTTGAATTCTCAGTTATAAAACCCTTCTCAAACGGCCTACTTTGTGTATGCGTGCGTGGTGTGTTTATAAACTGTTGTTATTTTTCCTGTATTTTTCTCAGTGACCTTAAATTTTCAATTGTAAATTCATAAACTTTAATCAGTTAACTGTCTAGTCTAACCTATGGATATTACAGTTAGCTTGTATGTATTATCAAGTTGCTGCACATGTATTTCAGTTTATTCACCGCTGTAAATCCGATTCTAAATAATAACTAATGTATTTATTGTCCTATTGTGTCCAAAAACCCACCAGGACAGGAACAGTTCATCACCAACATTAAAGAAAGACTTCAAAATCGGCAAAAGTATGAACAACGAACACGCAGCTCAGGGCACGGTAAGGCACGGTATACGGCTAAGAAGATTGAGGATTTCGCTTTTCGTTCATACGTGAGGCACATCTTCATGGTTACATACAACCTAAACATCAGATGTTGTAGAAGGAGATATGTAAAGGCTGAGGGCCTAATATCTCATATAACAAGACACCACAGAGGCGATGGTGTCAAATCGATTGGTGAAAATCTGTGAATTTGTACGATGTTACAGATTGTCACCAATCGCGATAGGCCCTTTGTAACTAACAAATAATGTGGCTGAACTGGAGGACAAAAACTAGCTGACTCTTCATTTATTTCAAAGGCCTTGTACGAGATCGGTATTGTTATTAGCAAAACCTGTTTGTAAATGCTATTTTTCACCTCCAATCGATTGTCGATCTTTCTAAAACTGCGTTTTTAAAGATAGCTTGCTCTCCAACATCCATGGCAACGCCTTTCCCATGGGGATCACGAGCTCAATTATTATATCAGCATGTGATTGTTAGCTGCAAAGGGCCTATTGGTTACGTTAAGGTAAACACGGCCAGCATTGGTTATCTCTGTTATGAAATTGGTTTTAAGCGAATCTTTACCACATGGCACACAACTTGTGAACCTTAACACTTTAAATTGAAAAATGCAGTTATGTGACATGTCACGTGACCCTTCCTCGTGCAACCGTTGAACTGCAAATGAGGCAATGAGGACAACCCTTTAAGAACCGTTTTGGTTTTGAAATATTGGGGACTTGGAGACACGCATAAATCTGCCCTCACACCATGACTTCTATTTATTGGCAAGGAGAAAACTGCTACTCAATAAATCAAGTACAAGGTCACGTGACCTGTTTTGCTCAATATTCCCTTATGGAAAAAAACATATTCTACTGTGAGGGCAGATTATTAAAGGCAAGTATCAGAGAAACAGGAAAACTCCATGTACCTTGGCGTTACAAGAATACTGTCATTTGCTATTGAAAAACTAAAGTCAGTGGAGGGGTCACGTGATACCTCATTTGCATAACTGTGGTCTTGAAAATATCGAAGGAGACGAATTATGAGTCTGCATAATTTGGTGTTAGCTTCACTTTCATGTCAAAACCAGTCCTTAACGCAAAAAGCCATACCTTATTATGTTCATGAAATATTCTATTATGCAATCCTAATCTTTGAAACTGCCATAATGCTCTTTTCATTTGACATTATAAAAAATGATACAGAAAATATTCCATCAATCTTCTCCGATATCCTTGTAACAGTCTCCGACGTTCATACACATAACACTAGGTATGCTGCCAAATTAAACTTTTATAAACCAAAGGTTAGAACGAATTACGGCAAATTTACTTTCAAATTTTCTACACCTGTAATTTGGGAGTCAGTTCCTCTCGACTTAAAATGCTTACCATATAGAACATTAAGAAACGATATAAACAATACCTCGTAGACAATCAAATGTAATATTCCTTAATAGAGCTTTTGTTTCTTCGTCTCTTTGTTTTTTCCCCTGTCTGTCCATGTAAGTTAATTCTGTTTTAGCTTTATTTGATAAACAAAAATGTCTAATTTTTCACGAATTTACAATTTCTATTTCAATCTTTTACACCTAACCTATACAAATACCTTCTTTCAGGGGGAAACACTGAACTTAGACAAGTATGCCAATTAGTGTCGGCTTGGATTACGTCACGATCATGCGCCGTGTTAATATAAGAGCTTGATAAATAATGCGCCTTAGTTCAGTACTCATGCATCGAAGACGAAGTGGTAATCATGGATGATCCTGTAGAGATCGAAACTCCGCCACCGGTAATACCACGATTGGTGCGCCAGGATGCTAAGTGAGGTCAAGCGCTACTCGATGCTAGTTTGTTCTAGTGCAAGGCACAAATTCGTCTATTAGAAAGGTAGTGGTGTCTGCTAAATGTCAAACCTGTCAAAGAACTCGTGTCTTTCATATAGTGTGTCACGGTTTTTACTCGATGTCCTGATTAAAAGTCAGGAAAAAACGAGTTATATTAGGCGTTACTGGATAGGTTTCCTGAGCTTCGACGAGGTACGAAGTCAAAATATTTACAAACTACGATTTATGCCGCATTGACTGTGATTGAGCGCTGAATACGAAACGTCATTTGTAATCGATTTCCGGATTTATTGTTAACTAGTCAATCTCAAAGTGTGACATTCCATAGCATTGATGATACCGACTTCTGTTCAGTTTAATAGTTTCAGTTCGTCGATTCCTAGTAAGTTCCTAATAAGTTTTTATAAAGTCATGGATGACAACGAAGAGGCGTGGACCATTGGAGATTGCATAATACTTGACAGAACTCATGAACTCGTGTTGTGTATAGTTTGGTAGGTAGATTGATTGTAAGATGATTACTGCTGGAAAGCTTGAAATCAAAATGCAAAGTAACAGGGTGGCAGTGGACGGGGACAAGAGAGGCGTTTCAGTTGCATGAAACTCCATGTGCATTCAAATCTATTGAGTGTGCATTTGAGAGCTGCACCTTTGAATGTCCCAGAGGCAACATGGACAGTCACAAGGAACAATGTCCCAATAGGCCCGTCAACTGTTTGGGATGCAACAAGAGTGTATCACATAGCAAAATTGATGTGCATCAAATGCGAGAGTGTTCCGGCCGAGAACTAAGTTGTCCTTACTTCAAGAACAAAAACGACAGACATCGAACGAAAATGTAAGTACAGTCATCGTTCTCCAATGTTACCACAGATAGCTCAATCTCGCTTAGTGGAAATAATAACAGTGTTTCAATGGGACTTTTTCCGTTATCGATTTTGATTTTGTTTCTTTAGGTAGTATTTGTATAATCTACAAATACTATAACTAGACAGATTTTAAGCGAATGCCATCAATATTTCATCATTAATAATCCTAAACAGGCGCCCATTACATTAATTTTAATTCATAACAATTACAGATGTGATGCCACCATGCACATGAGGAAGTGAAGGGGAAAGTGCGTACATGCACCGTCCATGGATGCTGTTTCTGCGGCACTGGAGAGGCTTTGGAGGAACATGAAGACTCGGCCTTGTCCTACCACTGGTATGTAATCAACTAAAGTCGATTGAGGTATGCTAACCGCCGTGGAAAGCGAGTAGCAGCTTGTCCTACCACTACAAGCTACTCCAACAAGTAGAACTTTTTAACTTTTTTTAAACAAATTATAACTGAAGAAGGCCGAACGGCCGAAACGTATTTTAATTAAAGCATTAGTAAGAAGTTCTCTGTCTTCACCTTAAAACTATTATTCAAGTCTATATATATAAGCAAGACCTTCCAAGATAATTAATTAAGAATTACAATTGAGGCAAACAAGAAGGTGGTGAACTTCCTCAATGTGACTCTCGATTTGAGGTCGGGACAACATATGCCATACATGAAACCGAACAATAATCTCCAATACGTAAACACCGAATCCAACCACCCACCAGCTATTCTGAAAAAATATCCCGGTAGTAGTCAACAAAAAGCTATCAGAAATATCATATAACAAAGAAGTATTCAACAAAGCCGTGCCTGTTTACCAGAAAGCCACTACGTTGCACTGAAGAGTGCAGGTTCGTCTTACTACGGCACTATAGCTTCTTAATACTGATCTCACGAAGAGCGATAGCACTGCTTGTGCTAAAGCCAGCGACAATGTTTGTAGCAACACAAGACCCACTAGTCCTGAATCAACAAGTTGCAGAAAAACAAAGAAGAGAGCACCTGCACAAGCTGAGGTCGATGATTCAGCACATCCTCGGATGGAATCTATCAGAGTCGAATAAGGTAGTTGTCAAACCATTTGCTGGGGCTACCTCAGAACATATGCATGATTATATTAAGTCTATCCTGAAGAAAGAACCAGAAAACCTAATCCTACATGTCGGCACAAATGATATTAAAGTGCCTGTTACCGTCGTCAGTATTACATTTGTATATTAGCAATCGAACATTTATAACCGGAACCGGAAGTTAAATTAATAGTAATGTTACACTTCACCTGCTGACATTTTGACAGCTGTCAGATATTGACATGAACAGGCCATGTGCTTCAAGGTCATTGAGCTTAGTAATATTATATTTCTAGACAGTTTATGTACACGGAATGTTTAGCGGAGTTCTATGAGTTTAACCAGGATGTATAAAGAAAGAATCTCGCACAGAAGTAAGTGATTTATTGTATTGTAAGCTGAAGAAAAAATGCCTTTGTGATTTGGATCAATCTATCCGGCTAAGACCGCAGCGGAGTAATGTTTAAAATGATATGTATGATTGTCTTATTGCCTAACGCATATAGGGCCATTCCATTTTATATCCACCCCCCCTGTTGACGAGATTTTCTGAGGGGGATGGACGATATGGTTTTTCTGAAGGGGTCCAGGGATAAAATACAATTTCTGAGGGGTTCGAAATCTTTTATCTGAGGATATTTTCTGAGGGGGTTCGCGACTGAACGAAATTATCGTGATTTTTTTTTTAGGGTGTTCACGAGACATTATCGTAAAATTCTGAGGGGTTACTGCCACATCTTCAGGTTTCTTGTGGGGTTACCATTGTAGTGGGTTTGTTTAAGGGGGAGGGGTGTGGGTAAGGATAATAAGAATATAAATCAGTTGAGGGAGAGAAGGGAGATTTTACTGATGTTCCTGTCGCCTGTGGTCAAGGGCAATAGGGCAAAATGTTGTGAATTTTGCAAAATAAGTCTTCGAGTCGTACTGATCTGCTCTGCTTTACTTGTAGTTGTTAATATTTGCCGTAATATGGCTTTTATTTGGTCTCTATAGGCCATTAAACTCGCTCAAACGATCTATCAATTTGAATAAATTAATCAAATGGACCTTATAGGCCAATTATGTTTTACAACTACGGATGCAATTTTTTTACACAGCTCGGACCATAGTTAATCTGGAGTTATTATGGTTCAAAGAACCAGTTGACATAAATGTAGTAGCATGACTCGTGTTTCTTCGCAGAACAGTACTCAATCTGAATGAATCTAAAATTTGGCGCCATATTAAATGAAAGTCGTACACTGCATGCGGTTAAATTTATGCCCGAATTGATTGCTAGTTTCTTCTTAAAGCACAATAACATAGTATTTTCAGTTAAACAAAGTGCATTGAAATCGAAATACAATTGAATACGAAGAAGAGAGAGGTTCACTTCAAAAATGGCTTTTCTGCTTCATGAACGATTTACCAGTAATCATTTTATATATACGTTGTAATAATATAATTATTTGTATTCAGGTCACGTTGGAATTATGCTTGCCGTATATATCCTAGCTAACGATAACAAGTATTGTGTGTGTTGACAGCTTTGCTATACTCATAGATTCGGCTTTTCCCCTCTGCTCTTACAACGTATAGCTTGTTTCTGTAGAAGAATGTCCCATTATCTACGTATACTTCACAAAAACAGTTCAGTTCCTAGCATGGGTCTCGCGCAATGGATAATCACTTTTAGAGCTTATCCTTTATTGTTCACAAGACTGTCTTTTGTCAATTGCTGGGGTTATTTCGGCTTCAGGAGCTATATTCTGGGAGAATTCGTTCAGTTTTCAGAGCATGTTTGGAGCTGTTTCTTCAGCCTCGTTTCCGTCCCGTGAAAGTTTGTCTTTATGTCGCGTTAGTTTCTCCTAAAATATGTCTAAAATATTTGCCACCATTGTTTTTCCTTTGCATGACCAGGATATCTGTTATGTTGTGTGCGAAAATGAGAACATTTGGTAAAGAATTTCATTTCGAAAAATTCAGAAAACTAACTGATACCGACTTGTGCAAGAGCAAAATGTTGAAGTTTCAAATATTAGCGTATTTTCACAAAAGCCGTAGCTGTTTCCAGTGCTTTTGTAAACTGTTCGGTCTATCGGCTCTTGCGCAGTGAAAATCATTTTCATAGCTTCAAACGTAAGATAGTTGTTCACAAGGGTATCCTCTCTCAGTGGATGGGGATGTTTTGGATTCAGGAGTTACATTCTAAGAGATTTCGTTTGATTTTAAGAGCTTGGTGCATAGAATGACGGCAATTGCGTTCAGTTTCTAGCGCGTAAGTAAACTGTTCGGTCTATCGCGTCTCGCGCAATGGATAATCACTTTGAAAGCTTATCCTGTATGTAATGACCGCAAGTATTAATATAATCTTGTTATCATAACTTAGTTCTGTCATCGATACGTGACCTGTATAATCTTGTTATCATAATTTAGTTCTATGTTATCGCTACCTGACCTGTAATATTGTAAGCTACGACTAAGCCTCGAGCTATGCGCCTCCGGAAATGTAGGCGTTTAGATTGATTAGAAAGTGTACACAAGGAGAAATAAAGTTCAGTTCTATCTGGAAGCCTTTGAGTGAAGTTATTGTATATCCTCGGTACGCTACAAAACTCGTGGCAGCGGTAAAACAAAATGTCTACGGCGATCTTTCCCCCGAAGTTTGATGACGGCGATTTTGACGCTTGGCTTCGACAGTTTGAAGCGTGCTGCGCCTCCAATGGATGGAAAGAGGCCGAGGGGACAGACATCAGACTTCTGAAGCTTCCCGCGTTCTTGACCGGCAGAGCAGCCAGTCACTTCTACGCTACTCCCGAGGCAAAGCGGGCCTCGTACAAAGATGCCGTTAGTGAACTGAAACACGCTCTTTGCCCCGCCGCTCGCCGAGAAGACCTCTATATTGAGTTCGAGACGAGATGCCTAAGGCCAGGGGAAGACCCTTCGGTGTTCCGCTGGGAGCTAGAAAATCTGTTGGCTAAAGCTGAGCCAACGCTAGTGCAGGACGCGAAAACTGCTTTTGTCACGCGTCAGTTCATGAAGGGACTACCAACCACGATGAAGCTTAATAAACTCTTGGAACACGATCCGACACCGGACCTATGAAAATGGTGGGCTTCGCCCAACGATATCAAGTGATAGAAGACTACCGCGTGCCGTTTGTTGGGGCTCCTACAACGATGGCGGCTACTACGTCTAAACAGCCCGCCGCACCCGACAACATGGAGCAACTGCTAAGCATGGTCGCCTCCATAGCTGCGAAGCAAGATGCCCTGGACAAGCGTCTGAAGAGCGCCGAGCAACAACAACAGCCCGCCCAATCCTCGCGCCGGCCCAATGGAAGAGCATTCAATGCCGCCAGCAACCGGCCCCTGGTCAACGCCAGACACAACCACTGCTTCCTCCGGGACAAAGCCCTTTACAGTGCTATCTTTGTTCGGGATATGGTCACATTGCCCGGAATTGCACCAACAACCAGA
The DNA here is from genome assembly GCA_030867875.1 of Actinernus sp. WN-2022. Taxonomy (NCBI): domain Eukaryota; kingdom Metazoa; phylum Cnidaria; class Anthozoa; order Actiniaria; family Actinernidae; genus Actinernus; species Actinernus sp. WN-2022. The sequence continues at coordinate 204,477 of JAOWCC010000067.1, read as the reverse complement.
AGCATTCTTTAAAGTGCTACTGAAACGAATATGAAGAATCGATAACATATAGCTTAAAATTGTTGGTTTAGTATATGATCGAACTAAAAACGTACTTTTTACCGTTTGGAAATAGATATTTTTGCGAATTTTCGGGACTCGAAAATGCATGTTTTGACCCCGAGAGCGCGACACTTTTATTTTCTAATTAAATATGCATGTGACGTCACATGCTTGACATGAGCGAGAATTCCTCACGGCTCTCTGTTATTTCTCACAAATGGCGAAGCACGGTGGAAGGTTTTGCGTGGCCGGCGGCCCAAATAATATAAGCTGTACAAACTGCAATCATACCCCTGGTATATCAATGCACATTTTTCCGAAAGATGAGAGAACCAGAATGCTGTCGACGCGTTTCGTTAGGAGGCATCGGCCGAACTTTTCGCCGTCTCCAACATCGGCGTTGTGTTCAGTTCACTTCGAGCCGAGAACTTGCTATACCAGACGGAGCTTGAGCACCCTTCAACCTGAAGATACGGGAAGTATAAAGGAAAAGAGAATACTAGAGAAAGGCTCTATCCCTACTATCGACACTGCGATAACTGCTCCCATGCAACAAGAAAGTCCTCGTGAGCGCAGAAGATCAAAGAAAGTAAGTCCATGATGTTTCTGCTTGGTTTATGCATGTTTTACTTTCTTCTTTACTACTAGTAATAGCCCGCCCCAGTCGCAGACCAAAGTTCAGCCCACGCCGATCCAATTCCAGCCCACGATCCTGTTGAAGATTCATCCCAAGGCTAAGCTCCAGATGTGCCAATGTCAGAATCTTTCCTGTCACTACTTGACCGAGAAGAAGTTTATACGTCTACGCCAGCGGCAGAAACTCAAACCAGAGGCCACAGCACCGCTAACACCATTGCGAGGGCACTAAATACAGTATATGGGCCTCAAGAACTCCTACTAACACAAGCCGGCGACAGTTGTCCGGATGTTCTGGTAAGTATTAATTATCTGGGCTTTACGTTTTTTAAATTTATCACTAAGTCTTGATGTTTTCGTTCCTCACAATAGAAAGACATTCTTCAGAAACTAACAAGCGAGGTAGTGGCAATGCGCCAGGAGAACCAAGAGCTTCGAAGTAAACTACCATGCGAGCTATTAAGGGTAGGTTTTCAAAAATTAATTTAAAATAAATGTCAATATTTCAAACAAATACAGGAACAATGATGTACGAGTGAAGCAGGAATAAATGAATAATCACTAATGGGATCGATGTTATCTCTATTCTCTTTTACAGTGGATGTACTGCGAAAATCTGGAAAACAGATGTCCGAATCTGGAAAAGAAACCCTTTGGCAGAAATGCCTATGCAGTGTTCGATCGAAGTGTAAATTTTTGCGTTTTGAATTACTAAAAAAAATAATAACTTAAGTTCTTCATAAATATGAATATTCTGCCAAATACACTGTACTAGGTAAAATTTCAATTGTGAATAAAATAGAACAGTAAAGATTATCTTGAGAAATGTAGTTCAATGGGGGACTCGGATTATCCTAATGTTACCCGAAGATTGTTTGCAGACGGTCTTGATGAGTTGTCAGTTTCTTACTCAATTCGTTAGTTAATAAGAACGCGAGCGGCGGTGTTGAAGAAACTGACATCACATGAAGTGTGAACAGGAATAAAAGTTAACTGAAGATTGTTAGCGGGCCGTGTTTTAAGAATGTTTATTTTGAAGCAGTTGGCTTTGTTAGGTAATGAGAACGCGAACGGCGGTGTTGAAAGAAACTGACAACTCATCACGCTTGAACAGGAATAATAACGACGGTGAAAGGTCCAGTTCGAAAAAGTAAAATATCAGTTTTGGCGACAAAAGTGAAATATCACTTTGGATTACAAAAGTGAACTATCACTTTTTGGTGACGTGAAATATCACTTAGGTTAAATATCACTTTTTAAGTGATATTTCACTTCACCTTGTTGCACTCTTTTCGAACAGTACTGTATGTCACATAAAAAGGGCCCGCACAACTTATTGCATTTAATTTCCCAAATTTGTAACCTTCAAGTAATAAAAGATTAAAACTGTTCCACTGAACATGCATGACTCTTAAATTCAAATAAATGTTAGTATTTAATCATGTTATCCATCTTTTTGCCTGACGCGGCCATGATATTACATAATTACATTGTATGTACATTGTATATTATAATATGGTTGACTCAATTACACATGTACATAATTATCAAACTTTATTATGGCTTCAGTTTTTTTTTACACTATTCCACTGCATACATAATTAGCGCATCACGAAAATGCGCCTAATCCCAGAATGTCTAACACCTTGAAGCCAGCAAAGGGCGTGTATGATGCTCTGCGGCCCCTGCTGTAAAACAGGGCAGCGTGGCACAGAATTACGCCAGTTTGACGGGAGGACGTGTCCACCAACCGCCACCAGCACCTGCATCTGTCTTCGTTAACCATGCACAAGTTCCAGTAAGAATCCTTGCCCCGATTCCAGAACCGGTACCTGCTCCTGCCTCTGCAGCACCCCAGCAGCCCAACATGCGAACCCGGTACCTGATGCAGCACCGCCAGGACAAGAGGTAGCTATTACGTTCGAATAGTGGGCTTTACGGCTTTAGTTATGTTTCTTGGCCTGACTTTCTTAACATTTGCTAGTATAGTTTCTTAGTTCAGCCTTCCATTTGATGTCCCCAGCGTTTTTCTATATTTCGGTTATAGCAGTAGTGTTAATTGTTTCTCCGTGGTCACGTATGTCTTATATCAGTCTTCCTTAGCTTTCGCTTTCTCCACAAAGTTGGTGATGGATTATTTGGTTGTATTCCCTTACTCGTCTGTTTCGTATATACAGCCTATCAGTTTATTTGGGTGGTTTTACTAGGTTTATTTACATGGACTACAATAAGAAGAGAAGAAAGGCACAGAAAAGAAGAAAAAGAAAAAGGCTGAACAATCCCAGAAAAGGTCCACAGATAAAGAAGACCACATCAGACTTAAAGCCGAATTAATGATCAGAACGCAGTGAACAGCAAGAAATAGAGGGGATGCAGAATATCCCAGAGATGATAGGGCCCCAAATGTAGAGCACGTGGTAGCACAGCCAGCTGAAGTCAAGCTGCAACATGAAAATCCAATAGAAAATGTGGGTAACAAACGATATCCTTACCCGCCACCTCGACAAAACTACAGCACCTAAAAATGCTCGCACCGCTGCTTATTCTGGTAGTTCTTTAAAGGAGATCGAGCCAACGTAAGTTCTGCGTCGAAGGCATTTAGTGAGTGGGAGCTTTGGCTCTTGCTTCGTAGCACAATATCGCGGCATGAGTGGTGGTGGTTAAAGAGTTGATAATTAACAAGCTCAACAGACAGACAATTAACAAGCTCGAGACAGATGAGGAGGCATCAACCAGAACCAAAGAGTTGATTTATGAGGCTGAGATCATAACAAAACTCGGGGATCACCCTGGCCTTCCACTACTTATTTGGGATATGCAGCTGACACCAGCCATTCAGACTTGTACTATATGTTCCACGGCGAGGAAAGTACCGGTCTGATGATATTCAAAGCACTTTGCTCTGGCAGGATTAGCAGTAGACAAGAGTGGCTGTCTATTCTGAAGGATGCAGCAAAGGGTATTATGCCACATCCATAATGCAGGGTTTCTCCATGACTTAAAAGGGGAACAATAGTGTTAGACAAGCATGGCCGTAATTACGCCCCAGTCATAACTGAGTTCGGTAAAAGCCGTGCACTGAACAATGCTAGGGGCCCAACAATATTAACAGCAGAAGAGCAACAGAAGTATAAGAGTAACTTATCCACCACACATTTCCCCCGAAATTGCTGAAGGAAGCTATGGGCAAAGTATTGCCAGCGATGTGTTTAGCTTAGGAAACGTTGCGGAGGCAATTCGGCGAGATGCTGGATATACTCTCTCACTTCATTCGGCCTAGCCCACACGCAACTGGCACTGAAATAATGGCTGGGCTTGGCTGAAGAGAAATTTTAACACAATTCCGAAGTTGAGATCAACACATTTCTCGGCTAGTCACCGAACATTCTCTGGAGTTCTACAGTAGCTGCCATGCATAGTAGAACTGAACTCTGTCAATGCTTGTTTTACCAATACAACGGCTCTAATGGCTGAATAGATTGGTCATTTTTACAATCATTTCATTATGGGTATTTGGTGGTTGGTCATCTGTACATGTCGCACGTAATGAATAGCTGTAGTGTAAATAGGTACCCACGCACGTAAAGACATGCAACAGTGAAAATCAACCTTCAGTTAGACAAGATGTTTAATCATTCAATGAATGCATTCTAAACTGTCTGGCTAGCTTCCCTATACCGTTAACTATTTGATCGGGCAGATCCATAACTCTGTCCCACTGTAGATAAGTTTAACTTGTGGATAGACATGGCCAAGTCTGAGAAGGGTACACCGAGAGACGAAGTTGGCAGCCATTAACATTAACATCAGGCTCATGGCAGACAGAAAGTTGAAGCGCATTCAGTGCAAGAGGTACTGGCAGCTGTAAGCCAAGCTCTTCCAGCACTGGGAGAAATAAAACAACAGAGACAGCATAGCAACACAGCTTCTCAAGGCTTGTTCACGTCTGAATGGCCCAGCTCGCGCCGAGTAGAGTTTTATAATATTCGATTAGGGTGTTAGTTAGCCGTTCGTGTTTGTAAACAGACTACAACAACAAGTTCTCTAGATTCAGGATTTTTGTCAACAAATGTTTCATTCCGCTTATGGGCGTTCCACATGAGGCGATTATGGAACATTTGAAAATGGAAGCTATGGAGAACTTAAAGGTTTCATGAAGTCTATAGACCTCAGGGTTATAAAAGATAGCATTATTAGCAGCATTGTTTCGTTGGCTTCACCAGGGGAAACCCAAAGTACATGTAATATTAAAAAATCATCAAGAATTACACCAAATTGGATAACTATTAAGTTTTTGGGTGGTTGTCAACAAATACCACTACCAATGTTAAATTAAACTTCAGAAATGTTCTGCACTTATAATATTTTCAAAGAGGGTTTACTAAAGCTTGTTACAGCTGAATGTTCTAAAACTTTCATATTATAACCACCCTTGTTAGGCTATTTTGCACGTGTAACGTCCGTAACAAATGATGTAACGTCCGTAACACTGGTTTTCATCACCTCGGCCAAAAGTAAAGAAGGTGATGATGATACATGGCACTGAATAAATTTCAAATTTCAAACAAATCGAATAAAATCCTCGAGTGGGAGCTTATTTAAAACTCTATTTTGGTTGAGTAGTAGAGAAGACAGCAATTTGCAGGCGTGTGAAACAGCACGGCAATAGCGAGATCGTGGTATTGGTTTCAAGTGATTCAGTCACCGTCAGACTTTATGTTTCCATCTAAGCTTTCTTGGAAACAAATGAATTCTCGGCTGGCTCCTATCAATTCTTCTTTATGTTCAGATGTCAGGTTTTGTGAGGATTCCTATTTGGCTTTGTAGTCGTATGCATTGTTTGGCCTTGTTTTGCTTTTCTTTTTTCTTTGTTTTCCAAGCTAAGGGCATTCTGCTTGCTTTTTGGAAGACGTAAGGCCAACAACCCATGGAATCGTGTGTGGAAAAACTTCTCACTAAACGTAAACATTGGTATTTATAAAATAATTTAGACAGTATACGCATTCTGATTGGCTGTTAGCCATGTTTTCATTAGCATGTGCAAACATGGAAATACGTCACACCATAAGACAAGCACCGTAAGTGCTTCTTTTATCTGGAACAATTTCCTGAAGAACTCTTTATTGGATGCAAGCTCTTTCCAAGCTTGTGCAGTCCAGGAGGTCATAAGGACTCTCCTTTTCCTGGCAGTCAGCTTGTCGTGCCACAGGTCCAGATTCTCATCCTCTTCTAGCCACCTCTCCATGGCCTCCCCTATTTTGCTTTTAAGTATTTTTCCACAGCCAGCATCTATCGGTTGAACTTTGTCAGTGTGCTTCTCTGGTATAAGGTAGACAACAGCATTCAATTCTTTCCTGCAGGATTCGTGAAATTTATTGTCCTGCTGAAACCCAACATTATCAGCAAAAATTACTTTCTCATCTGGGGATTTTGCTATTCCAGGTATTAATGTTCCTGCTAGCCATTGCATGTTCAAATCATTGTCCATCCATGCACACTGTTGAAAATAAACATCAACTCCTTTGTCGTACTTTGCTTTCTCTCCACTTGACACATTCCCCTCCCCCCTGAACACAATTGCAGGCTTCACATTTTGCTCTCCTTCTGCACGTATGCACAGCTGCAGTGTTGCCTGTCTCTTGTCTAAGCCGGTGGCAGGCTGGGATACCCAAACCTGTTTGCTTCCTGAAACATCATAGGTTTTATCCTGATCAACGACAAAAGGCAGCAGTACTTGGTCAATATTGTACCTATTCTTTGCTTGCCAACGCCCATACTTAGCATCCATTACATAGTTGCTTCGTCTTCTCTTTGAGTTCACAGCCTTTCTCAGATTCCTGTGGAAACTTTGAATGGTTTCTCTTCCATCATTTGCAGAATCCTTCTTTTTGTTTGATCTTCGTCTGAATGAAATATTGTGTCGCTTTTTGAACCTTTGAAACCAATTGTCGCTTGCTTTGAACTTATCAGCCTCTTTTTTGCCATAACAAATTTCGATCTTTGCCTTCATTTTCTTTTTAAGCCAAAGCTTTGATACCTTACACCCTCTCGCTCTTCGAAGCTTGAATTCAACAATAACACGTTCCGCAGCCAATGGCTACGTCTCTCTGTTCTTTGCTTTCTCTCCTACCAATTGTCTTCTCTTTCTTGTAGGCTTAAAGCTGCCAGCATTTTTCTTCTTTTTGTTGAGGTCTAGTTCGGCTAACAATTTATGCCTATTCTTGTTCCACTTAACTACTAGCGACTTACTCACTCTTCTCTCCTTAGCAACTTTTTCCCACTTCTTCTTGGTCTTTATTTCACTCATAGTATCCAGGAGTTCAAGAGTTTGTATCTTGAAATCTACTGTGTATGATTTCCTCTGAGTTCTGCCCCTTCTGTTTTCAACAATGGCGGCTGGCGCTGGTTGTTGTTGTGTTTGGGCATGTATACTTATTTCATCGTATGACTCGTCGCTGACTGCTTCTCTTTCAAGCTGGATACTCTCAGTTACGTCCCTGTTCACATTGACATCAGAGGATGAAGTTTCCGTGTCCAGATTGTCGGAGGCATTAGAATTATGTTTGAATCGCACGTGCGTATCGAGGTATTTCTTCGCCGTGAAGAATTCCTCGCAAACATCACATTTCAAAGGCTTGTTGGGCAACTTCATAGACGTTGGCAATGATGCTGTAACATCAAACACTTGACCGCTTCTCGTCTCTACTTGTTTCTTTAACCCACAATCAAATAAAGTCCGATTCATTTTCTCACAACATGCCAAAGCAAGACCTCCACGATCGACGGTTGGGCAACGATTTTCTCGCATGAAGCGTTCGTGATCTGTTTCAGAAACTGTAAGGGAAAATGAAATATTTATACACTTGAGCGATCGGCCTTGAGTACGTATACAAGGCGCGTAAAACATGACAGGACGGATCGATGACGGTAAAAGTTTTAATAGGGTTTACACATGTAAAAGTAAAAATAAATGTTGTTTAGATTTGTATTTACCTGGCACAGTATATCCTTTTGTGACTCTAGATGCTTCACGAAGGCTGTAAGCCGAAACAAGTGTGGTAACTGGAATGGTGGTGGGTGGTTCTGAAGCTGGAAGGCCGTCCAATAATTCCTCCAGGAAATTATTGAATACATGCAAGGCTGGTGCAAGTCGGGGAATAAATTCCGGTGCTTTTGTCTTTGGGGGAACTTGGCCTTGCACGATGGCCTCATTGACTTCTCCAACGAACTGATCCATGGTTTCACGTATTAGTGTTTTTGCATTTGCATCAAATGTAAACACAGTGCATTGTTCGATCGTGGTAACTTTTTGGAATAGTTCATCGAAGTCATTAACGACTTGATCTGTTAGATTCTGTTTTGCAGTCTCCATTTCTGAGAGAGTTGGTCTTAAAGACAGGGGCGTTGCGAACAGGATCCTATCAACAAGTCCATGTCCATAGTCCATTTTTGCAATCAGTTTCGCTGCATTTGCTAGTTTACGTTGATCCAAGTATGCAGAATGGGGTATTCTGGTCAATCGTTCTGGTACTTTCAGTTGAATAGTGGTAAGAAGATTTTTCCCCAGAAAGTAATTTGCAGAGAAGCTGGACATCTCATGTTGCGTTGTCCCCATCAGATTTGAGAAGTTTATTTATCACATCAAAAACTTCTGGCGACAGAATCATCCCTTTCTTGTTGTCTGCGATGAACGTAATCAAACCAGAAGATGTGGTCTTGCTTATGACGACACAGTCTGCCATCTCAATATGTTCTAATGCTTGCTGTGCTGCATGCTGGATTGCAGAAGAGTTTCCTATAAAAGAGGCGAAATTAAGATGCTCGTGTTGCTTGTTGAGCTTGATAACGGCATACATTTTAAGGGTGTTCTGCACTGATATTCGCTGATTGATGTTCTGCACTGATATTCGATGTTCGCTGTAAGATTGGTAGTGAAGAATGAAAGGGCTTTGAATGCTGCAAAGAGAATTAGATATTTGGAGATTGCGCCTAATATGAATCGACCAATCAGATGAGATTCAGAACCAAGTGTGAATTCAAAGCAACGCCGGTTTGAAAAGTGAACTTCCAAACTAACATCCAGAACAACATCCAGTAGTAAGCGCTACGTATTATAAGCGAATGTAAAAACGGATATTTGAAATCCTCAGCTTTCAAATGAGATGTTTCTCAAGTTATTGTGAGCTCTAGAAGTGAAACTAGCAAAGAAAGAAAGGAGTCTCACTGTTTTGAATTAAAAGCAATTAGGGATTAAGTGAACAAAAGAACGGTAAATGTGTTTCTTACGATTATTATTATAATGTCGGGGAATCACAGGGAACGCAACTGTTGATGGGATTAGGTAAACAATAGAACGGCAAATCTGTTTGTTGAGCGTTTCACAAGTTATTGTAATGTCGGCAAAAGTTGTTGAAATACAATGCTGATTCAATTATCGAGCGCAAGTAAGTGTTATAGAAGTAAATAAATAACCCCTGTATAAGAGATGGATCGCAGTATGAACCCTCGAAGTGATTATAATGAACGGCAATGAGACACAGGCTAGTTTAGGTCGGGTACTTAAATGCAACAAGGGATGTCAGTCAACCTCATTTACAACAAGAGAAAGTTTTACTCAATGTGAAACAACACCACAAGGGTTATAATCGAAAGAATGATGTTAAAAGACATTGGACATACGAAGATTTGATAATTCTGTGCAGTGCAGTGACAAGGACACCTTAATCGAATGGATAATGGATTAACGTCTCTTTCAAAGATGCACATTTGTCCAAGAAGTGGCTCTGAAATGAAACTGAATGCACTGACCAATCAGATGACCAATCAGATGGCCGAAAATGGGAATGCAGGCAGCAATTAAATGGCAAAATGCACAGAGTGGAAAAGACACTGAGAGCTAGCAGTTGGTTTGAAAGCAGTAATTTAACTTTGGCAGAGATGTTGAAGATCACTTACTGGTGGACCCGCGATCTGACTCAGACACAGATTAGACAAGAGTTAGGACTATCTGGAAATACTGGCATTGACTGGGATAGTTACTGTAGAGAAATATGCGAAATAACATTAATGGAGTGTACGGAAAAACTGGGTGGCGCAGGAAAGTTAGTTCAAATCGACGAAAGTAAATTTGGAAAACGTAAATATCACCGTGGACATCATGTGGTAGGCCAGTGGGTGTTTGGCGGTAAAGAGGACGACAGCCGAAAGTGCTTGATTGTAGCTGTTGATAGAAGAGATGAAGCAACTCTTCTACCCATTATAAACGAACGAATTTTCCCCTCTGTATTTGGTACCCATGCATGTTGTAGTTCATTGCTCTTTAGTACTTACATAATCATACTTTTATACAAAACAGTAGAGTATGTTCTGAATAGTGAACATATCAAGGTAATTATTATAATTTATCCAACATGTCTGCCTAAATTCCCCTTGCTCATTATTTATCACTAGTTGAAGTTTATAACACACACATCTATAACTCAAGTTAAAATGAATGAAAGCCAGGAATTTTATAACTTAATAGGAATAGCTTAGAGTAGGAGACAAAATAAATTGACAATGACATGTCGACTGCACTGAAGTATACTGTATACACAAGTCACAATGTAGAAATATGCATCTACCTGAAATTGGCCGGTTGCATCCGAATCGATGATGGCTTCATTTTTAGGGCCCTAGTTCTTTTGCAACTTGTGTTTAGAACTTCGTGCTTTTACGTGAAGTAAATGGTTCCAGTACAACTACATGTACATGTACAGTAGACTATCCGCTGGTTAAGAAAGCCGTAGGCAACTTTGAAAAGCCTAGGTACTTCATATATGGTCTATTATTGCGTCTTCTCTATATGATACAGTCTTGCACTATAGAAGACATATAATAGACCATATATGAAGTACCTACCATTTTAGTGGAAGTTGACCACTGAACTGGTTTATAAAGCAAAGTGTTGGCTAACCAAGATCAAGATGGTGGCGTTGGGAATTTGTACGACTTTTGCAAAAACGTTTCTGGTATTTTCCATGACAGAAATGAAGGTAACAATTCCAACTTCATTTATTCTTATTTTAAATTTGTAAATCCGTGTCTGTACAATGTAAGTTAAGACTTAAGCTTAAGTGTAAACAAAACAAACGCATCCTTTCTTAATTTTACAAGATATAAGAAGCTTAAATATATAAATAAAGCTACATTGTATAAATCTGTGTCTTTGGTTTTGAAACCTATCTATTAAAACTCAAATTCATAAGTGTTTTTTTATCGGTACATAATATTAAGTTCTTACAACAATAAATGCATACATTCAGAGTACTCAACTCTCAAGCTTTATATTTGTCTCGAAATCAAATAAAGTAACTTATTATTAAAGAAGCTTAAGACTTAATATTCTTCTACAATATTTAAGTGGTTCCACACATGCTCACCCCTGTTCCATCATATGTGGTCAGCTACGCAAATGCCCCATGTTTGTGATTGGTTCATTGATGTTTTCTGGTTCTATGACACTCAGCTGAAAACTGCTCTAAAACCAAAACCAATTTAATTTTTTTTTAGAGCAGTTTTCAGTGTCATAAAACTAAAACCAAAGTACTTATACAGAGCCAATCACAGGCGCAAATGAACATGCAATGAGCCAATCATGAACTGAAGTAATTCACGATTGGTTTTACTTTCAAGAACCAGTCACGAGGAAAAGCAAATACAATCGTGGATAACGCTCACTAGACGGCGTGATTGCATTTGGTTTGAGTTTAGAACTTGATTGGCTGATAATTAATTACAAAACATTTCTGACAGCCAATACAAAAGATAAGCAAACGCAAAACCAAACCAATTACTTACTGTGTTCGACACTCAATTGAAAACCGCTCTATTAGAGAGCCATTCATGGGAGCATTTAAAGTAAAGACAAATGAGTCACTTAGCCAATTGCAAACTGAATTACATGTAGTGTGATTAATTTCAGTTGAGTGTTGAAAGTAAAAAGGAGGCCAGTTCCAGCATGTCCCAAGAAGAGAAAATTCTACAATTGATGGTGGAATATAATGTTAACTTATTTTTGACACAAAGGAATACAACATATTTTGTGGTATAACAGAAGACATTTCTGACCAACTCCAATTTTGCAATCTTTGGGGCATTCTGAGTGCAAGCCTCAAATCCGGCTCCAATGCCAATTTCGTCGGTTTCATCAAGCTCTTTCCCGTCGAGCGTCCCTTCCACGTGTGTATCGCAAGGGGCGGGCCTCAATTCGATAACCACAGATATGTTGTTGTCGGGGACTGGGTTTGTGGCGCCAAAGTGTTTCCCGAGTCTTCTGAAGCCGTTGGTTCCACTTTTTCCGACATCGTATGCAGGTCATGGAATCGTGGGAGGTGCTCTGTCCCTTACTCATATTGCAAGTATGCGCATAAGTGCAGTGGCTGTGCAGGCGCTCATAGGGCACAGGTTTGCTCAGGCCCATCTAAGTCTGAGCACAGACATAGATCTCACTCTCCAGTGTCATCTCGGGATGGGTCTAAGGCCAAAAGACGTTAGTCGCATGCTTATTTAGGATTCTTTAGACAGTCATCAATGGAAAATACGAGACTAAGAGTCAATAGTGGCAGGCTTAACCTTTATTATTCTGTCCAAGTTGTATGCCTGGCGAGGATTATTTGACTGTCTTCATATCCTGTAAACCTGGTTAGTTTGTACTACATAGGTTTTCCATATTTTTTTAATTTTTGAGGCTACATGTATGCCCAGACAAATGGTATGATTGTCCTTAGTACTTGTATACCTTAAGGGTTATCTGTATTAAAGCCTATTTTTGGTTTATTTAGTATTTATGTTGGGGTTTCTCTTTTCCTGCAGCTGCCGGCCTTCCCCCAGTAGCTAGGGTCAGCCCCCTGTTAGTGGAGCAGTTCGCTATGGAGCTTAGGAATCATCCAGATTGTTATGTGCTAGAAGGGCTGCGTAATGGCTTCAGGCTAGGTTTTTATCATCATTCAAAACGCAAACCGGCCAAGCGGAACAAGCCCTCAGCCTACCAATGTGCTAGAGCAATTGACGACTATCTGGCGCCCCTTTTCTTCCCCGCCCTTACCAAACTTGCACATTAGCAGCTTTGGGGTCATTCCCAAGAAGGCACAGCTTGGGAAATGGAGGCTCATTGTAGATTTGTCTTCTTCGGGGGGCTTTAGCGTCAATGATGGCATTGATCCTAATTAATATACACTGCAATATATTAGGACAGATGAGATTATTCGCATGGTAGCCAAACATGGTCAAGGTTAGCCTGTTCACAGGCTCTAGATAGTAGGGAAAATGATAAGAAACGGAAACGAAAATGACGGAAACGTGGCGAAAACAAAATGGCGGGGGGAAAGAGGGGGGACTGGGGGAAACGAAAGGAAAGAGAGCCTGTGGACATTCTATTCCGAAACTTCTTCCGCCCACTTTTCAAGCTGTCACTCAATTGCGGTTTCAAGCTGTCTATCAAATTCCAGTTTACAGCGCGGGGGCGGGAATCCATGTAAGCAGCATGAATAGAAATCCGTTAATCGTTAATCCACCCATCCAAGCGCTGCCGATTCTGCGATAAGAATCTTAGTTTTACGGGATCCAAAGTCCCGAGAGTTTGTCTGTACAACTCTATGCAGAATAAAGAACTGGTTGGTTTCTGTGGTTTGAAGAGCGTTGTTTTGGCTGATGTAGTGAGCTTCCTCGGCCACGAACTCAAAAGAGGCGATGAGTTCTCGAAAGTTAGCTGTCTGACATGTGCCAGAACATGTGTTAGAATTTATGCGACCTTTATCAAACTCACGTCGAATTCAAATGTATTGAAAGGAGAAAATGCGTTATCCACGAAGAGACTTTCAAACTCGCCCACTGGAATTTCTCCATTCGCAAAACGTACCAGACTCGGAAGCTCTTCCGAGCGTTCACCAGCGAGAAGACCACGGTGTTCGCTTGGGCTGTCAAGTGGATTTGGAAACGAGAGAAAAAACAGCGATCTGATGGCTGGCATTTCGGAACTGTCCGAGAAAATGGATGCTGGCATGAATCTACCGGGCGATACAAATCAAACCGTGATGAAGGTGAGAGCATAAAGACTACATCTTACTCAGTTACTGCAAATACGATTGCACGCTTCCCAGCACAGCTACATCCCTCAAATTTTGATCAGTTAATATTTTACCTGGTATCTTAAGTTTGTATCTGAAGAATATTTCAGAAATTCGATTTTACGGATTTTATTTGGCATCGGATTACCATATACAAACACTGTATTTCGCGCCATGTTTGCACCCCTTTCAAAATGTCGGAATTAACCGCGAACTGCTATTAACATCAGCGGCTTCCCCGAGGGGTCGACCCCCGGCCTAACCACGGAGATATGTGGGGGAATCAGGAGGATTGAATGCAAACATTGCCCCTGGGGTCGGGGAAATGCTCGACTTTGCTCTATGGTTGGAAAACTGGGGTTGGGGATTTGTTCCTTAAAGATACTATGAAGTTCAGTGAAGTGTTAATAAAGTTCCCTTTTCTGTTGAAAGTAGTGTTCAATGTTAGAGAAATAACGTTAGTAATCGAGATTTAGTAGTCAATTCATCTCCATCGATCTCATTTCGTGCAAAATGACAGGGGGATTGTAGGTCGTGGAAGACCTAACCAGGGGACTTTGAAAGGGATGATTCCCCTACCCCTGGGGGAAATTGTCAAGATTGTTTCGGTCTTTTTACAATCCCCCTGGTCATCCCGGGGGTCGACTCCTCGGGAAGCTGCTGATAGGTGCATAAGTACTAGAGTCTAAACTCAAAATGAGATAAATTCTTAAAATACTAATTTTCACAGCTGATCATTATAGACTATTGTTTTAACTCCAATTATTTAAATAGAGTGAATGAAATGATGGTAATGGTCATGATTATATATTGTTATCATTATTTATATTTAAATAGCAAAGTAGAACTGAATGTATGTATATATTTCTTGTAGGTGTTTATAGGTTACCCTGTGTCTGGAAAGGTGAATGAGTACAAACTAGAAAAACGTTCAACAAGACACATTGTAAAAAATGTGGTATCTGGGAATGAAAGGGCACTTGTCAAGGCAGTGTACAGGGACGAGAAGTTAAAGGAACTTGTCCTTATTGAAGCTATTAATGAAATCAAGAGTGAGATAAGGCTTTATGCCAAGGACCCGGATTGTCTACTGAGGTTGGAAACTCCAACAGATCTAAATAACTTTTCCAATGAATTATTGTATGAGCAACTCGCTGCACAATGCCCAAGATTTACATTATTACTTGGATCTATGAGCAAATCAGGAAAGCTGAAGACCAAGCTTCCAAACATCCAGGAGATGAATGATGCTGTAAAATTCAGGAATTCGGTTTGCCTTGCAGCTTCCATTTGTTTGAGGCAAACCAACCAACAGCTTAATGCCTCACATTACAGAAATGCTCTACTTCTACTGAATGGAGGAACTAAGGCACTGGCCCTTGAAAGATGTGCTAATCTTGTAATTTGTGTAGAGCATAAATCAGCTATAAGAATGCAAGAGAAGGCTGCCAGCACAACAGACAACAGAAGTACCTGTTGGAAGCAATACACCATGGTAAAGGAATTGAAGGTGAAATTTCTTGAAGAGGTTTTGGAGAAGCAGGCAGCTGAAGATGAAGTTGATATGCAAAGAGAGGAAGTGCAGGATTATGATTACTTTGATGAAGGTCTTTATTTGGAATGTTGCAGTTTGCTACAGAATATAAGAGAGCCTGGCAGTAAAAAGGAAAATGGTTCCAGCCAGATGTCGGCCAATGTGGGACAATATAATTTTACACAGGAAACAGTGCAACATGCAGTGCAGGAATTGAAGAAGAGTATTGTACACTACAAGTAAGTCTATTAATAGAATGGCCACTATATATGTCCAATTATTAATGAAGATGGTCATACTTTATAAATGGGGTTTGTCTGTCTCACTTCTTGTTAATTAATGCTTCCACCATTTTCCCAAACATATATACCTGGGGGTAAGGGGGGGGGGACTCCCAATTATATAGGCTATACGGTTATGTGCTGCTCGACTGGGTATGGTTTCAGTGACAGTTATTCTTAGTCTGGAACAGGGTACATGTATATAAATCACTGTTTTGGTCTGAAGATGTTGTATACCAGCCGAAGGTAGTTCATGTGGACCAGGTAGTTCATGTGGACCAGGTAGTTTCCGATCATCAATATCAGGGACGCATGGTCAAAAGGATTAAGCAGCTTCTTGTGATTGTGAATTAATGTAGTCTTCATCTCATAGATCCCGTACAACATAGCCACATGCAGTCTCTCGTTTCTAGTCTGGAACAGGATATCTTTTGCCATTTTGCCTGGAACAGTGTGTTCGTTGTTTCTAGGCTGGAACAGGGTGTTCCAGACAAAATAGTGTTGTTGTTGTTTGTGAATTTCTTTTACATTCAAGAAATTTCTTTCTAAGTGTGGCTATTTTTCGCACAGCTGCTGCTGGACTGAATATCTGATTTTTCTTATTATTTATCATTCATCAATCATATTACGCCTATGGTTTTTGAGTGGCTGGGGTTCATTTGTACATTAACAATAATTATTATATATTTCCCATTCCAAGCCCCACTAAATTGATTGAGATAAAAATTATTGTGGCACTGTTGGACATGGCTACTTAGGACAAGGTTCATGATGAATTGTGTGGCTGGGTTAGAAATAAGAAAAAACTTTGCTTTTGCTTGATCCCAAAAATGTGGCCATTAAAATTAATAGTGAGGTGGCCACAATTACATTGACTGTAAGTAAACACAACTATAAATGTTCAAATTTCATTTAGTGTATCATAATTTTTTAATCAATATTATTTTAATTTTCAGGTTAGTAACAGATAATGTTGACTTTGAAATACAAGCCAGACATCAGTATAAGTCACACCGGAACAAGTCCCTTCACTGGACCCACAGCTTTGCCGTGAAAAACCGGGTCTCATCTGGTGGTGTTCTGGACAGCAGTAAGCCACAAAAACAAGTCGAAAACTTGCAGATGTCAGAAATACTACCTAGCCAAGATGATCAGCAGAGTATCAAATCCAGTTTGATACCACTAGTGTTTAGGGTCATATGCAAGTATATTCCTGCCTACAAAGCCTTCTGTAAAGCAGTTATTCCCCACATTCCCCATGTCTATTCATCAGAGATGAAGAAGAAATCGGAACAGGTCTCAATTTAGTTTGAATTGTCACTTTAAATGCTACACAATTAACTGATTCATGCATGGCCAATTAACTTTATATAGATGTGTAGCTATAAATTTATGAAAACTATTATTGATTTTCTATACCCTTTACCAGACCAATACCCTACATTATGTTAAGAGAAATATGTGAAAATGTGTGGTCTCATACTTCACTGTCAAAATCATAACCTATTCCAGACTAAAAATGAGAATTTTGTAACACTATTTCTGACTAAAATTGCTTGAAAACCATACCCTTTGGGGCAGCCCACAACCCGGGTTGTTGGGTCATGTTTAACTACCACAAATAAATGAATGAGCATGTATTTAAATTAAATGTGTAGATAATTGTGATAAAACCAGTATATATATCTACCCTGTTTTCACAAAAGGAGCCGTAGAACCTAAGACCCCCTTTTGTGAAAACAGGGTAGATCTTGTGTGCCTTTAGCTTTAAAAGCCAGTAACTTGTGTTTTATGCCATTTTCTTGAAAGGGCAAATGACAGTTTAAGATTTTTTGGCGTTTCTATCCCATAATTTACTTGTGTTAGATCTATCCCATAATTTCTTTATTTGAGAGCTAGAGGTTAGGCTTAGGTTAGAAAAAGGCCATTTTCTGGTATTTTTACTCAAACTACAGCAAAATTCCATCAATTAAACGCAATGTACATTAAGAGAACGTTGTACTGCCGTATAGTGCATCGAAATCCTTTAAAAGCTTGAGTTATTCGCAAAAATGTTTGAACTAGTCCTCACACCCCTCATACCCCCCCCCCCCCCCTTCCAACATAAAATACCTAGAGATCAATAGCCTATTATGCACAATCATGAACCCTGACAGTAGAATTTGTAGTCTTTCAGCAAAATTCATTTATAACTGCTTCAACATCAGAGCTGAAGCTCTAATGCAGTGATGCCTGTTCCCACTAACAGAGATATACATAATTTAATTTAACTGAAATTTATTGGACCCATGTGAAGTACTTGCATGTACAAAACACCAATAAAAAAATGTGTCTGTCTGTCTGTCAATTATGGGGCCAGAAAAGTCTTAAACTGCCATTTGCCCTTTCAAGAAAACTGCAAGACCACGAGTAACTGGCTTTTAAAGTTAAAGGCACACAAGATCTACCCTGTTTTCACAAAAGGGGGTCTTAGGTTGTAGGGCTCCTTTTGTGAAAACAGGGTAGATATGTATATGAATTTGTAATAACAAGTGTTTTAATTACTACTTCAGTGCCTTCTTGGATTGGAGTTTCTCAACCCTAACAAGTCAGGGGACATGGCAGAGATCCTGAAAAGGTTCCAGGAACAGCATGTTCCAACTAAGCATGGTCATGTTCTCCACAAAACCATTGTCCATGGTGATCAACTAACAGAGGAGAGGGGAAGAAATGGGGATACTGAAGTGGATCGTCTAGAAGGGCTTGAAAACACCTTCTCTGAATTTCACTTCAAAATGTGTATGTATGAGGTAAATATAAATAATCAAAGCATAATATACTACTTAATTATTATTGGATCTTTGTTTTTTATCTCATATATACCAGTTAACTTTCAATAATTATAACTACTTTTTTGAAAAGCGGCAGACAACTGCTGGTTGCTGGCTTTTACTGAGGACCCTGCATAAACATTAATAATTAAAGTAAATGTACATCACCAAATAATTTTCATTGGAGTTTTATTAAGGGCCTAAAATAGGCTGGAAAATATGTTGAGCATATACACACTATGCATAACTCGCGTGGTCACAACACGAAAAAGAGGCCGGTAGGTCCTCTGGAATGTTGAAGTTGAAATACTAGCAGGAGGTGTGAAAGGTGTTGAAAATGATTGTTTAGTTGAAAAATGTTGCTAATCTGTGCTCATTTATCCTTTAGTTTTCTTTATAGTACAACCAGCCAGGCGCATAGCAAATTAACGGCATTGTTTCAGTGCATTTTACAATCTCCCCGGGCGCTTCAATTTCAACATTCCAGAGGACCTACTGGTCTCGTTGACATGCTAGTTACCAGGACTTATGCATAGGGTCTATACCCATAAGAATGGGAAGAGAAATTCTAATTATCAGTTGCATTGGTTGAATGAACAGGTGAACAACAAAATATTTGTAAAGGAGGAGTCAGCTGGGGAAAAGGGAACCTCATTTGCTGAAATGAACCGTAGTGACTGTTCTAATGCAAAGAAGGGACCTGCTGTGGATTATAATGCCTTCAAAGATTTCCACCAGTCAGAGACATCTGCCCACATCATTGCTGCATGGATGGAATTCGCAGGGATGGATAGCATAGAAGGCAAGTGGCATTATTTATTTGAAGTTATAGTCATATTATTAATAACTGAAGTTTGAACCTGGGGCAATTGCAAGGTTATCTCTTGCTTCAAGGTGTGTGAAAAAAACAGTTAGACAACAACTAAGATAATATTTTTTATGGACTTTATATACACCCCCCCCCCCCCCCCCCCCTACATTTAAATCTGATTTATTCCACACCAAAATATGTGAAAGCTACAGCTAGATTAATAAAATTAAAGTAATTAAAGAATTTAATATTAGAATTTGCAATAGAACAACTTGTGCTTTAGAAATATCTTATGTGGTAAAGTTATATATTCTTTACTAGATTATTTTTGCAATGAAGTTATATAGAAATGTTTTTCTTCTTGATTTTGTATGTTTTATTTATAATTTTTATTTCTAAATGGAAAGGATTGCCTGAACATCGAAGACTTCCTGATAGTACAGCAACCAAGAATTGGGGAACAGAGCAGATGCGCAATTGGCTAAGCAGTGAAATTGGAGAGTTCTTAAATGCTTATGCATTCACACACACAACACAGCATCTAAACGAGTTTGTAGCTGCAGTGGAAGGACTTGAAACCCTTCAGAAAGATGGTTTCGCATGTAACGTGTGTGGACAGACATTTAAGCATCATTCAACTCGAGTGAAGTATGCCAACTGAATTCTATTTAACAATTAGACTTTGAGCTTGAGGTTTCTATCAGCAGATAGTTGGCAAGGGGCACAGCATATCTGTCTAAGTCGATAGAAACCAAGTGAGTAAGTCTAATTGTTTTACAAATTATAACCAAACCACCTTTCTATCAATATTATTTAGCAACAGAGAGAACCGTGAAAAATGACAATTTTCAAAATCAATTTTGCTTGATCTAGCATGGCAACTGAGTAGGCAGCCAATCAGATTGCAAGTTTGCTTGCTAATAGACGGTGGCTGGGTTATGCCAAGTCATAATAGACCTTATCATGATTTCAGAAAAATGGCCCACAGCTTGTGAAGTGAAGTCAGATTTACATTGTATCCATACAATTGCTTATAAAAACGACAATTTGACCTTTACCTTTAGTCAGTACGTTTTGCAAGACGGGGATAATAATTTATCTATGCGCCATTTGTTTAGGTACTTGTTGATGTCAGTTTTTGTCATGTCCATCAAAACCAAGCACTTTTCAAGATGAATAATACCAAGTCAAATAATTTATTAATGACCCATTCTAGTCATGAGAGGACTCAACATGGACAAGTTCCAAACCCCTCTAATGAAGTCGAGCGAGACGAGTTTGGTTACTACATTTGCAGAAGTCAGTGTGGGAAGAGATACAAGACCAAACAAGGAAGAACCAGGTTCGTACACCGAACAAATTTTCTATATTTGCAGAAGTGACGGGTATCATTACTAAAAAAAAAACTTTAGGTGTTTTAATTTATTTGCCTTTAATACTAGTACAGTTTATTTCATCAATTTTGGTTTCCATTAGTTTTGCCTTTTTCTACAGTATGGCTATGGACTTGCTGTATCTGTGTCCCACTCATACCAAATTCCCTCTAGATCCATTATGTATATTTCTATGATAATACCATGATCCCTTTGGCTTCCTTTGTTTGTTCAGGGACATTTAATCTCTAATATCCCTCATCGGCATGCATACTTTCACTAAATCTCCCTCATTAACCATACATGTACAAGAGGGAAACGTAGGAGAGGCATGCAAGCTGGCGAGGAGACATTAAAGTCCCCCTGACAGCATCGGGTTAGAGTGAGTACTGGGTAGTACTAAATCGTATACCCTTCATCCTCTGTCAACTTGTACCTGCACGAAGTACCCTTCTCGATTCCTTATACTGCTTCTTTCGTGTGGGATGTTACCATGACCTTTGAATATTTAGTCAAGGAATGATTACATTGTGTTTTACTGCTATTCTACTCAAAAACAACACAATTGTCTCCAGGGGAAGCCATTCAATTTATTGCACTCAATCAAGCATAATAACAAAACGTTTTCAAAAGCAACTCAACTGGGACATGTTTACTTCAGGCAGAGAGAACTCAACTTCTCGCAGATTAGTTCGCTTCCTCTGAGATCATAGTATTACAATCTAATAGCATGACATTTTAGGAAATTAGTGATAAATTTCCCAGAGAGCTGAGGGAGGTTTGTGGAAGTCCTGACGCCACAGGCAGAGGAACTTTTACAAATCATCCCTCAGCTCTTGGGGAAATTTAATCACTTATTTCACTCAGGTCATGCTGTTACTTATAATACTATGCCATATGTTGTACAATCAGTAACATTTTATTGACATCAAAACACACACAAAAAAAGTAATTATAGTTGTAATACCTCCTTTTCTTTTCAATACAGACATGAGCGAAACCAACATCAGTTGCAGGAGACAGAACTGCCAGAGCAGCTAGACACTGATCAAGATGCACAACAAGATTATAAGCATAACTACCATTGTGCCAGATTAATGTTTGGTCTACTGATAATGCTATTGGATGATTCTGTAAAGAAAGGTGATTCTGATAGGCTTCTAAAATGCATGAAAGTTTCACTCCTTCTGCTTTACACATATAAGAGAGTTAAGTACGCATATGCTGTCCTACTGTTTCTTGCTAAAGTCCATGCTATTTTGTCAGAAAACCTTGCATTTGAAGTGCTTCAGAACAGGTTTTTTAACAGCCCAGGGAGAGCTGGAGGAAATATACCTCTTGATCTCAGAATGGAGCACTTAAATAAGTTACTGAAGATAGCATTGAAACAACTAGGATCGAATATAACAGAAACTAGTGCTCAGCGAGTTGCTAAATCTCTATCAACACTGGAATGTGTGTTAAAAAACGTAGATAATGACTGCCAGCTTAAGTCAAGGAGTGGGTTTCATAGTTCAAAGCACTTAGATGAAACAATCATCAGCATCACACAAGATTTGAATGATGAGAAAGTGTTCAGCACTCAACCTGGAAGAAGCTATGCTTCTTTTAAAGGCTTTAAGGGAAATATTCTTCATAAGCTAGATTACCGAGAGTTTTTCAACTGGGCTTCAGCTAAATTTAAGCTATGGCAAGCAGTCTATTATAAGGAATAGAAACTGACTCCATGGTGGAACAGGATAACTTAATTATTTGTTATGCTTAACTCAGTGGCACTTTTACATGAAGTACATCTATAGTACCAATTTGTTATCAATATAACAAGGAAACTATTCAGCAACAAAATTTGCTTTTAGTGGATTTTGTATGAGTGGAATCAAACTACATGTATGGTATGTCCGAAGCCTAACCATAACCAGCTATTATGCCACCTTGCCTTTCCATAACTCTGTAATTTTTATTGGAAGAAATAGCCATAATTAAATGGCATCCAATGTTATGCCATGGCATATTGATTTGCAGTAACTTGCCAATTAACTCATACAAAATCTGCTCTAGATAGTAAATAATGAATAAAGTACATGTAAGTTGCATGAATCACTAGAAAAAAAACAGATGTTATGAAGTGAACCTCATCTGGTATAATACATTTAAGGCACTCGACATGTACAAGCAATACCAGACCCTATTTATTGTATTAAGAACAACATTAATACTACAGTATTTCAGTTTTGAGTGAAGCATTAAAGAATAGCACACTAAGTATTACTGGAAATCTTAGTGTACATATTGTTTTCCTTAAACTGAATGGATGTACATGCACTTCTGATAGGAATCAATGAATTCTGTTCTTGATGGAATGCTGTTACTTTAAAGCTATAATATCCCCGTGTTTCCTAGGGTTGGCATGTGTCACTTAAATTCATCACTGCATTATAACGTGAGATTACTAGACATGCAAGTACATGTAATGTAGTTGTTGTGAATGACAACTGTAAATTATTGACATGGTTCATACAGCTTTAGCCAAATATGATGAAGGGCAAATTTTGATTATATTTTTTTATGAAATTACACCTGTCCATATTATATAGATATGGATACTAAGAAGTTTAAAACTCTCTCAGAACTAAGTCTAACAGAATGGTTATACACCATTGGTTTGGATTTATAATCTTTAAAGGGAAAACTGGCTGGTGGAACAAGTTGCTGTTAAATTGTTGGCAATATGGTCTAAGTTGAAAATATATAGAAAAAAATAGATTTATTTTAATTTTAATTTTTGACAAAAGTACATGTATGAGACAACTTAAGTCCCTATTGTTAAACAACAAATTAAAGCTATTGTTTTTTTTTACAATAGGGACCACCATGAGACATCATCAGATCCAAGATGGCAAATGGCTCATATTCGTATTTATTATTTTGTTTTTAAAAATTAAAACATTTTATCAACATATTTTCAACTTTGACCATATTTCCAACAATTTAATGGCAACTTGTTCCAACAGCCAGGGTCTCCTTTAAAGATATGCAGTCGAATGCAACCTTGAGCTTTTCAAGACTGTACAAACCATGAACAATATTTTAAGTTCAATCAGAAATTAACATCATACTCCGGCAGATCCAAATGAAGAAAGTCAGTGTCTTCATTATCTTCTGGAGTCAAAACAGCACATACCGAGTTGGTATTGTTTGTGAAGCTTTTAGACTGGAGAACTTCACTGTTGATTAGACAAAGGCGTTCCATGTCCTGTTCATAATTTGCAATGTCTCCAAAAAGTTCCTGGAAGACTTCCAGTATGTCCATTACATGCTGTGTACAATAAATGGAGAAGTTCTGGTACAAGTATTCAGATGAACAAACTCTTCCAGCATTCTTAACAATGTCATCTATAAGTTCATCAGTAAAGCTTTGGCTTATTGTATCATGAAAGAAAGATAATCCCCCCATTGAATAATTCTGTTTTAGTTCGAACAGAGACATCTTCAAATCATTTTCATCGGTGAGCGTCATACACCTCGTGATAGAACTGGGCACTTCTTCTGGTTCATCTTGCTTAGCTACTTTCAGATAAGGTGGTTCAATGCTGGCACAACTGTCAGCACTGCACTTACAATGGCTTCTGCAGTGGGAACAGCAGAGGTGGCCAGGAACCAAAGAAGAAACTGAATCACTGAAATGATCATAAAGGGCTTTTCTCTGACATCCTTCTGTATTTGCTACAACTTTTACATCTTTACCACATCTGGAAAGCTGTCGTCTTGTGAAATACGTTACACTGTGAGCTTGACTTCCATTGCGCCCACCTCGTCCAGCTTGCTGCATTAGATTAACGACACTTGTGGGCGGGCCAAACTGTACCACATACTTCACATTTGGAAAGTTAATTCCCATTCCGAGGGCACAAGTTGCAATAACAACTCTCCTCATTCCATTCCTCCTGAAATCTTCCTCTATTTCTGCTTTTCTGAACTCCCAGGTCCTGGCATGGTATACTCCAAGAAGACAATCTTTCTTTCCATCATCAGAAACAATGAAAGCCTTTTCCTTCAAGATAAGCAGCAAATAACTTAGGACATTTGATATGTCATTGAAAGTATTGCAAAATATAATTGTTTGTGGAGTTTCTTTGCCCTTTTCTGCTACCATATCTGCAATCCATTTCAAATGAGTCACTGCATCTTTCTCATTTGGAATTGGCATGAAATCCAGAACAATGTTTTCCTTATTAGGACATACATCAATTGTGAAAGGTTTGATCATACCACTTGCTTTGATGAGCTTGGCTCTCTCATTCAACTGTACCGTTGCAGTTAATGCAAGCATTGGAACACCAGGGAGAAATGATCTCAGATCCTTCACTCTGCCAAATGCTTCTCTGAATGGGTCCTTTGCTTTCTTTTTTCCTTTCTTCCCTTGTGAGAGTCCCCTTAAAACAGAAAATAGAGTAATACGATTGTCGCTTGCATCTAAGCGTCAACATGTGAGATGAAAACATGTGCTAATTATTGGGTACCAAATGTAATGTGATTAGTTATCAACCTTTCGAAGTTTGAAGGCATGCTAGATGAACTTTTGTGCTCAAAAACCAACTTATTCTCTTCCCATATTGATAATTCTCCAAACAGCTCTTGACCACTTTATTTCTGAAGGCACACCTGGTTTGACATTATGGCTGTATTTGTTTACTGTGTTTATTGTAAATATCCTCAACTACGAATCAGGTTTTGCCTCGCGTGTTCATGCAAATTATGGTAATTATTATAGATATTATAATGAATAATATCCTGGTCACTCCAAAGTCGGTGTTGACGATTTAGATAAATTTAACTAAATTACAGTTAACGATTTAGATAAATTTATGCCGCCAAATTAGTGTAATTGCACAGCAAAATCAGGGAAGTTGAACATTGACATTATTTGAAAAATAGAACCGTTGAACCCATACAAAAGTCTACTAATCTGTCTCCTCGTATCCAAGGCCATTAGAAGTTAAAAAATCCCAAGGGAAGGGGATGATCGAGCTAAAACTAAGGTTACTTTTGCTGTGAATTCCATTCCTGTTAGGGTTGCTTGATGTTTTGAATATTACTAATATAGTAGATCGATGTAATTATTCGATACGTCCGTTCGGTTGAAATTTCACACATTTTCCATTTAATAATAAATGGCACGTGAAGTCAGTTTCGCCAGTAAAAGCTTTTAATATACAGAATTTTAAAAATGAACTTACCATCCTGTAATTGAGTGGACTTCGTCAATCGCTATTGCAACAGTTTGCCTACCTAGCTTCCCCTCTTTAAGCTCTGTTCTCCATCTTTTTGAGAGCCAGGACTCTGGACTCCCGTACACGATCTCGCACTCGCCATTAGTCACACACATCTCGTCCTGATCGCTGGTGTCGTCGATCCCAATTGCGGCGGCTGATACTCCAATTGCCTTTAGATCTTTGACTTGGTCAGTCATAATGGCAACCAACGGAGAAACTACAACAATTGTAGCTGCATTCTTACCATTTAAAGCTTTCATCAAACGAGGAAATAACTGAAAAATTAAGCTCTTCCCGAAGCCGGTAGGTAACGATGCAAACACATCTTTGCCACTCGCCAGGTTTTCTAGACATTCTTCCTGCTCCCGTCGAAGTGATTTCACGTGTGGGAAATCCCTCAACAAATTTTGAAGTATACCACAAATATCGCTTCGAGAAGCCATGAGTCATGAACTTTAAGAATACCGGTACTTAGACATGACAGATCGGTGTTGATGCGAACTGTCAAAATTGACCAATCAGAGGGTATACCAGGAGCTGGTATACCGGAACAAGGTTCTGAATAGAATGTCCACAGGCCCTCTTTCCTTTCCTCTTTCTCTCCCATTCCCCCTCCCTTCCTCCCTCTCTACCCCAGTCCTCCTCTCCCTCTCCCCCTCCCTTCCTCCCTCTCTATCCCAGTCCTCCTCTCCCCCTCTCTACCCCAGTCCTCCTCTTCTTCTCTTCTTTTTTTGTCTGAATTTTTTTAGTATCCAAGGGCCTGTGAACAGGCTAGGTCAAGGTGCCCTTATGGCTAAATTCGATGTAGAGGCAGCCTATCGCAATATTCCAGTCCACCCAGAAGATCGTTTTCTTCTAGGTCTAAAACGGCGTGGTCAATTTTTCGTTGACTTAATTCTCCCCTTCAGGTTGTGCTCGGCCCCATTTATTTTCGACTCAGTGGCAACCATGGTTGAATGGATTCTTGTCAACAATTACGTGGTATTGGACTTAGTTCATTACCTTGATGAAGGTCCCTCTACGTCTCTGGTAGTACTTGGCATCCAACTTGATTCTGTTAATCAGACAGCTCGCCTCCCGTCTGACAAATTAATTGCTCTGCAGGCACTAATCGAGTCATGGGTTGTGAGGCGCTGGTGCAATAGGCAGCAGTTGGAATCCTTGATTGGCCATCTTCATCATGCAGCAAAAATGGTATGGCTTGGTCGGACCTTCATTAGACGCATGATTGATCTTCTTAAGTGCTTCCGCAGGAGAGATCATCCCATTCGCCTGAATAAGGAGTTCCAATTACATCTTCAGTGGTGGTGCCAGTTTTTATGAGTGGCACGGGGTGAACTTTTGGCTGTTTCCAGGAATGGTCCTCAAGTCTTGGAAGTAACGTCAGATGCTGCAGGGGCAATTGGGTTTGGGGCCTTCTATGGTGAACAATGGTTCTATGGTTCTTGGTCAAATAGTCAAAAGCCCTTGTCAATCGCTTACAAGGAGCTATTCCCAGTGGTTATTGCTGCACGAGTTTGGGGGGCAGGCTGGTCTAAGAAGCATGTCTTTGTTTTGGTCGGAAAATGAGGCAGTGGTCGCCATTTTAAACGTCAGGACTTCTAAGGTTCCAAGCATTATACATCTCGAACGGCATTTATTTATGTCAGCAGCCCGATCCAACTTCACCTTTGCTGCCCAACATATTCCAGGTGTTAAGAATTATATTGCTGATGCTCTCTCTCGCTTCAATTGGCAGGAATTCAGGCGATTGGCCCCCAGGGCACACTCATCTCCTCTTGCAATCCATCAATGGCTCCTGAACGACTTGACCTCTCCTCTCTTGAGTATCATCATCATTTTTCATCAACATCGTCATTTTTTTTTTTAAACCACCACCAAATTAGTAACTTACGTACACAGAACAGCAACAGCAGACTCAACAAAAAGGAAAAAAAGCAAGCTTTCTAGACTAAACACACACAAGGTTACACATTTAAATAATGGGTGGAAGACAACCTAAATGGAAGCATGGGCTTATAGCTTTAGGTTGTCTTTTTAAAGATGGACACGAGCTCAAGTTAAATTATTAATTAAATTCATCAAGATCAAGTAAGAATACCAGTGACTGAATACGATGGTAAGATTGAGACAAATTAAGGTTGAAAAAGGAGAAGAGAGAATAGGAAGTTACAGAGCGTTTGTTTGATTAAGTAAATAGATGTTCAGATTATATTTGAAACTATTTAGAGATGTATGACTTTTCCGCTCATTAGGGAGGGGAATTCCAGAGTTTAGATCCTGTATAGGCAATTGGAAATTGTATAAAATATGTATGCATGTTTTTTGTGCTTATAGGGAAACGCAGATCAACTGTAACGACCCCAGTGGAGCTAGTTAAAGGTAGCGGCTGCAGGGAAGAATGCTTAAAAAAAGTTAAAACTGCAAACAAATAGAAACTGCCCGGAACAACTTCTTTCAGCATTACGCCAGCTACGAATTGCAGAGGGGAATGATTTTGAACTGGTTTGATACCAACCAGCCCGAAGATGGTCAGTTTACCTATAGCATAAGCGGAGTAAGCATTTGTGGGTCTGCATGGACTCAAACACTGGGAATAACAAAGAGGCGGTTCATGATGCTCAAATCTGAATATCTTCGGGGTAGACGAACCGCCGAACACGGATCATTCGGAAACATCTCCTATTCAGATGTGACGGACAGGGTGCTGAATTATCTGGAAAATTATTTCTCGCAAAATTGCGACTATATGCCTAACACTACTGACCTACTGAGCTGGCTGACCTTCGAGCTGAGCGGTCATGCTTGATAGTTGCTCCGTAAAACTGTTCTAAAGTTACTTAACTTCACTTAATCTAATGAAATCAAATGACCACTAACAACAAAACACTCCGAAAGGAGAACGAAGCTTTAAAGAACGAAGTTGAAGAATTAAGGAAGAGATTACAACACCTCGAAACACAGTTTTCAGACAAGACGGATAATGGACATCGAGACTGAAGTTGAAGTCCTAACGCCTGAAAAAGCAAAATCCGTACAGTTTCTCAGTGACCAGTACGATGATTTGACTCAATTCAAGATTCTAGCGATTAAAGAACTGAAGGATATGAACACAAAGATCAACAAAATATCGACGAGATGTGAAGAAATAGCCGAGTGCATGGACGCCATGGAGGCCTACAGCTACCAGTTTAACGTTAAAATAGTTGGTATGCCTCTAATGGCGGAGAGGGAAAATACAGAAATGACTGCCAACCTCTGCCTCCAGCTTTTTTCGACTCTTGGTGTAAAAGATGTGTCTCTACAGGATATAGACACGGCTCATCGTGTACGAGCTCGCAATGCCTCTTCCCGACCGGACGCTATAATCTGCAAATTTGTTCGGCGACTGGCCAAAGACAAAGTTAAGGGAGCGAGGAAAGAAGTATCCAAACTGCGGGCTGAGCATCTTGGGCTTGCCCCCCATATCGATGTCGGGCATGTGAGAATTTACGATCACTTAACTCCGCGCTTACAATCCCTGTTGTACGATGCGAAGCGGTTCCAAGCTTCTAGTAATAACAAGTTTTGCTGGGCGAAGAACGGTCAGGTCTTTCTTCGGAAAACTGACAACTCCCCAGTTATCAAGCTCAAACATGCTGATGACCTCGCCAAGCTTGCTGATGATGACTCTCAGTAAAGATAAGTATCAAACTGGACAGTACGATGTTAGTGTAGCTGACTTTATTTTGTACCACCGTAAAGTTCAAAGTACGTGAAAATAGTAGAATTATTAGTAAGTCTTTGTGCCGCGAATTACCCTATTACGGAGTTAATATCGTTCAACATCATGGTCAATTTAATAATAACATAAATACCAAACTACCTACAAAAAAGTATTTGGACAAATTATCTACCATTTACAACTTAGACCTATTTAGTCTAAATACGAACTCTGACATAAACCCAGACTTGAAACGAAAGCTTGATGATTTTCAAAATCATTTATTACAGGAACTAGATAACCATTTTAGCATAATCGGCGTAACCGAGACCAGAATAACAAACAAATCTCTTTTAGACTTCAACCCAAACATTCCTGGATATAATTTTGAATATGTTCCGACACCTCTGTCTGCTGGGGAGTTGGAATGTATATTGATAACAGTCTAAGTTACAGAGTAATTGAAAAGAGTTATAATGAGGCGTTTCAGGCTCTTTGGGTTGAAATTGAATTTTCAGACAAAGCAAACATCATTTGCGGTGTTATTTATAGGCAGCACAACTCTCCAGAGAGTTTCCAAATTATTTTGACACGCCCCTTGAGAAATTGAATGCCTCGAACAACAGACCAACCTACATACTCGCCGACTTCAACATAAACCTCCTTCGTTTTGAAACCTGTAAATATGCCCACAATTTCTTACTCTCTTTGCAAAGCTACGGATTCATTCCGACCATCGATAAGCCTACTAGAGTATATAACAATTCGGCAACACTTATTGACAATATTTTAATGAACGACGTAAATAACATGGTAATCAGCGGGAACATTGTGTCAGATATCAGTGACCATTATTCTCAATTTTGTATAGTCCCATCTTGTAAACATAAATTAACCGGTAAGGCATTGCAAAACAAATATCGCGATTTCTCTCATTTTTATCCGACCAGATTCAATAATGATCTTGTGGAAATTAACTTCGAAAAGCTATATGAAAACGCAGGTAACAACGTAGATAAAATGTTTTCGACCCTTTATAACAAAACCAATAAAATAATTAATAAACACGCGCCTCTGAAACCAGTATTTAAACGTAAACATAAACAATTACTAAAACCATGGATAACAAAGGGTATACTTAGATCGATAAAAAATAAAAATAAGCTATTATACTTAGGCGATGAAGACAAATATAAGTTATATAGAAATAAAATTTCCTTACTTACTAGAATAAGCAAAAAGCGATATTATCATGATTTCTTTTCCAGTAATTAAAATAATATGAAAAATACATGGGAAGGGATTAACTGTTTGATAAATAAAAAAGGCAAGAATAGACGCACGATTACGGCGATAAAAAGGCTTAACAATGGTGGAATAACCAAAGATCCAACCGAGATTCCTGAGGTGCTCAACAGCTATTTTGCTTCAGTTGGAAATAATCTCGCGTCTACGCTGCCGCCCTCCAAACGCGATTTTCGAGAATACTTAAGCGGTCCGACACCAACTAACCCTTTTTTATTTGATTCGGTTACCCCTAAAGAAATAGAATTTGAAATAGACTCGTTGCCACTTAACAAAGCCCATGGATTATATTCCTTTCTAACGCGGATTTTGAAATGCGCCAAGAGTATTTTACCTGTACCATTTGCAAAAATAATGAACCTCTCAATAGAAACAGAAACATATCCTCATAAATTAAAACACTCAAAAATTATACCCATACATAAAAGTAACGAGGAAGTCGAACCGGGAAACTACAGGCCCATTTCCCTTCTTTCTAATATTAATAGAATTTTTGAAAAGTTAATGTATAATAGACTCAAAATATTTATTGAAAAGAATAACATACTGCATTGAACGCAATATGGGTTTCGTGAGAAACATTCCACACAACACGCCTTACTAGACATAGTCAATAAAATACAAACAAACATAGATAAAAAACTATTTTCATGTGGTGTTTTCATAGACCTTCAGAAAGCGTTTGACACTGTCAATCACACAATACTATTAAGTAAACTGAACCATTACGGAATAAGGGGTATCATCAATAACTGGTTTCGTTCATATCTCATAGGACGATCACAAACTACTCAAATAAACCATAATATATCAACTAAACAACAAACATTATGTGGTGTTCCACAGTGTTCCGTATTAGGTCCTTTGTTGTTTCTTATTTATATTAACGATATCCACAGCTCCTCTGATAAGTTCAATTGTTTTCTTTTTGCTGACAATACCAATCTACTTTATGCTGACAAAAACTTGAAATCTCTTGAGGACGTTGTTAATAAAGAACTGACGCATGTTTCTGACCGGTTACTTGCAAATAAGTTAACATTAAATAAGTTAACATTAAATATTAAAAAATCTAATTTTGTCATATTCCACCCGTATCAAAATAGACTAGACCATAAACCTAACATTAAAGTCTTTGATCATAAATCTGGCCATCCTATACCCCTTGAACAAAAGAACTACATAAAATACATTGGTGTTCTAATAGATTCTAATCTTTCTTGGAAGACACACATAGACTATATTACTTGAAAAATTAGTAAAACGATAGGTATAATCTCTAGATTAAGGCATTTTGTCCCTCTCTCCACTCTTCTGAATATTTACCGTTCACTTATTTATCCTTACATATCCTATGGTTCAGCAATCTGGGATCAGGCAGCCCAAACACACCTTAATAAAATCCTACTTCTACAAAAACGTGTCTTACGACTTATGTATTTTGCGACAAATAGAGAACATGCTATACCATTATTTTTAGCCTCTAATATCCTTCCAATTAATATGTTATATTATAAAACACTTTCAGTCCTAATGTATGAAATTAACAATAACACTGCTCCTCCTAACATAATAAATTTATTTAACTGTGTA
Organism: Actinernus sp. WN-2022; assembly: GCA_030867875.1. NCBI lineage: Eukaryota > Metazoa > Cnidaria > Anthozoa > Actiniaria > Actinernidae > Actinernus > Actinernus sp. WN-2022. Next base: position 172,010 of record JAOWCC010000067.1, on the reverse strand, counting down.
AGCTCCCTACATTCCTATAATACTAGATCATCAACAACAGGAAAATTCTATTTGAAATATTCAAGAACTAAACATCAAAGTGAATCCTTCTCTCGCATTGGTGTAAAAATATGGAATGGGATTCCTGATCACTTACGGAGAAAACAGTCTAAAACATTATTTAAGGCAAATATCCATATAACTCTTTTACAGGTTTTGAAACAGGAGGAGACCTATGTTGATGTCACGGTATTAATTGAAAAAGTTTCTAAAACGTCCTTAACGTCATGATCATTATAAAAACAAAAATAAAACAATAACAACAAAAAATCTTCCTATTTATTTATTTATTTATTTATTTATATATATATATTGTTACTTATTTATTCATAGTTATTGTAAATTTGTTTAATTATTGTAAAATTTGTATAGTTATCACAAAATATCTTCCACGTAAATAAGAACTATTATAGCACTACCCGCCTCGATTAGCTAAGCTATCTGCGGGTGTGTTAAGAAATATGTATTTATAGATACTTGTTAATAAACTTGAAACTTGAAACTACAAATTGGCACCTCTCGTCAACAACAACTAAAAACAATGTCTACGTCGAAATGAAAGCAGACTTTGAAGAAGAGGGTGTGTCCAATTGTGCGGAGGCAACGTTTAGAATGATCTGGAATAAGCACTTTGTCCACGTGAAAATTCCAAAGGTGAGAATCGTGTGCTTTTTTGGTGTCAGCTTTTAATTATAATTGATCTGTACACGTTAGGCTAAGATAGTTCATAATGTACATGTAGATGATAGACCAAAACCTGAAATGGGTGAATCACATTGATATGATATCGAAAAAAATTGCGTCTGCGATAAGTGCAATTAAACGCATAAGAGACTTTGTCTCCTGTGAAATACTTCTTATGGTTTACAATGCTTTAGTTGAACCGCACTTAATTATTGCAGTGTGGTATGGGGAAATCGTAACAAAGGCCTTTCTAAAAACCTCCAAAAAAATTCAAATCCGTGCCGCGCGCATAGTAACTTTTTCAAGTTACAATGCTAGCGGCGAAGAGTTATTTAGGTCTCTATAAAATTGGAAAAAGCTTGATCATCAACGTAAAGTAGATAAAATCAATGTTGGTGTATAACGCTTTGCATAATGAAACCCCGGAGAATTTGAGCTCAAAATTTATTAATAGATCTGAAATAAAACATTATAGTCTAAGAAATTCAGAAAATAAACTGGCAGTACGCTCCGCACACTGACTATTACAAAAGAAGTTTCAGTTATAGCGGAGCAGTGCTGTGGAACAGTTTACCCCAAAACCTAAGACACGTATCGTCGTTGAAAGACTAAGTCTCAAATAATTTGTCATGACTTTCAGGGTGATATGTCATAATAATGACACGCGATAAACACAGCGTCTTTGTAAAGGATTTTTAGTTTGTTTGATCATGTAGTTTAGTTTCTAGTATTAGTAGTAGTATGGTATTCGCGTATTATTAGTGTCATTAGAATTATTAGTATTAGATGGAAATCATTATGGCTATTTTATTCTTATATTTTGATTTTATATTGTTATTATACATTACATTATTAAATATATCTAAACCTGAAGGACACACGATCGCAAAGCACGTTGGTCCATTTCACAAAATCGGCTCATTTCGCACAAGCTGCCGTCGAGCGAACATCTCTGAGAGAGCTGTTTGAATCGGTGAAGAGCGTTTTTTTCGGGTATTAAAAAGCAAGTTGTTCCCTCACGGGGATGAAGTACCTTCTACAGTTTATCGAAAATTGTGCGAAAAGCGCCACAGAGCAATTCAAAGGGAAAAAAGCGACGGTCTCCAGCTCCACGAAATGCCGCAAAATCAAGGCTCAAAATATTGAGTCGAAGCTCGCAATTAGTTCGGTGTACATATAGTACTGCTTGAAGTGGTACGCCGACTAAATTAATAGGAGCGTTCACTTTGTCAGCCTTTTGTTATTGTTTATAAATTTATTATAAATTTTGATATTTCGAAAGAAAAGCCAACACTTCATCTTTGACTAGCAGATGAGACCCAGTTTGGGAACGAAGATAGCCATGTGGAAATAAGAGCTAGGAAAGCGGTGGAATTGATCGTTGGGGAAAATGATTACTCAAATCCAGAAAAGCTCTCTTCTCTCCGTACTGGAAAACGCTACGATAATTATGCAAAAGAAATTGCAAAATTCTCTGGGGTTGCTGATCAGTTGCATGTCACCAAACTCGACCAAGAGACTGTGCCAAATTTACCAACAAGATGTGATCGAAACCTGTAAAATTTACTCTTGGTCTGGAATGACACACATCCACACTCTCGCGTCTGTCATGGGATGCAAGGTTTCTGTGGTCTATCCTGAATTTAATTCCAGAATACGACCAATGTTCAACTGTGATATTCTCCCACGACTAAATAAAGGAATCCCACCTATGACGATAATGTGGACAAGGTGTAGTTCCATTGTCAATGCCCGCTCTACCTTTTGGCAACCCAATCACTTTGTATCCTGTTTACCTAACCACCTAACAAGCCCTGTCTCCAACAACAAACCCTCTTACGCATCAGTTTTGAAGCAAACCAAACAGCCTACATTGCAGAGATACCTTAATAGGAAGCAGTCCCAAACAACTAAAAAGTCTCCTGCTAGTGAACCCAGGTCCACCCCCTCCTCTTCCACCTCGTCTATCCATGATGACAACACTTCTCAAGACATGAAAACGTCTCCTTTAAAGTCTCGTGCTAGTGAACCCAGGTCCACATCCTCCTCTTCCACCTCGTCTATCCATGATGACAAAACTTCTCAAGACATGAAAACGTCTCCTTTAAAGTCTCCTGCTAATGAACCCAGGTCCACCTCCTCCTCTTCCACCTCGTCTATCCATGATGACAAAACTTCTCAAGACATGAAAACGTCTCCTTTAAAGTCTCCTGCTAATGAACTCAGGTCCACCTCCTTCTCTTCCACCTCGTCTATCCATGATGACAAAACTTCTCAAAACATGAAAACGTCTCCTTTAAAGTCTCCTGCTAATGAACCCAGGTCCACCTCCTCCTCTTCCACCTCGTCTATCCATGATGACAAAACTTCTCAAGACATGAAAACGTCTCCTTTAAAGTCTCCTGCTAATGAACCCAGGTCCACCTCCTCCTCTTCCACCTCGTCTATCCATGATAACACTTCTCAACACATGAAAACGTCTCCTTTAAAGTCTCCTGCTAATGAACTCAGGTCCACCTCCTTCTCTTCCACCTCGTCTATCCATGATAACACTTCTCAAGACATGAAAACGTCTCCTTTAAAGTCTCCTGCTAGTGAACCCAGGTCCACCTCCTCCTCTTCCACCTCGTCTATCCATGATGACAACACTTCATTTCAATCCCTCCTTAATTCTTCTCTTCCACTGGAAGGTGTTAGCGACGAGTGGTACAAACGAAGAGGAAAACTATACAAAAAAAATGAAGCACGCAATAAACAAAGGCAGAACGACGTAAATAATATAACTGATGGAGAAGTAGTGAGTGTCCTGCCGGATAAGCCTGTATTAGGGACCTTGTCTGAGAATGTTGACACAATTCAGAAGAAAATCAAAGCTACCATAAATAAGAAACATCGGAAAAGTCTTCGCTCTTCCTTTCAGATCATGGTCCATTTAGCAGTAAACAGGTACACTTCAATGCTAGTCAGGGCTCAAAAGAACACTGTGAAAATATGGAGAAAATGACTGAAGATGTGAGACGTACAGTGGGGCGTGCAAAATTTGGAGGAAGCTACATCAGAGCGTTCCGTGGTATCAAGAGCGAAGACTTTGTATTTAATGATGAAAATGAAATGAGAACATTCCTTTCCCTGTCAGAAGAAAGAAAGCAGAATTGCAGTCTTCATTACCAAGCTCAGAAAGATTCCAATTTACTTAAGGCATTGGTAGTTGCATGGGGTGTAAAGGAGGACTTTGGCGGTCATTATTTTGATGATTATGCTACAATTAGATTAAACCAAGAAATCAAGTCTGGCTGGACAGACAAATACACTACCGTCATTTATCGTTCAGATGGATTGTGGAAAGCGCCTCTACAGGAAAGATTTCGCCGACAGCCTCTGCCAGATTACTGTAGGCTTGTATCCAGCAATGGTGAAATTCACTACATGCCATATGAAACTAGAAGGAATTTCCCTGTTGGCCATTGGGATGAAATTCCGGAGTTATTCTTGCCTAGCAAAGTACTGGGATTAGCATATAAAGTTCATCCTACAATTCCCTTTGATGCTGTTCTTACAAGCATTGCTCTATTGGCATGGGTACCAGAGGAAGACGTAAAGGAGTTTTATGAAAAGGAGAGAAAGAAGAATGAGAGGGAGGCAGAAATGGACCAAAAACGAGACCGATGGCGAAATCATACATAATACTACCAAACAAAAGTCAAAAATGAGCTTGTGGTTATGTGTAAGCAGAAGGGACTTTCTATCGTTGGGTCTAAGCATGAATTGGTCGAGCGTTTAGTAATCTCAGAGGGTGGTAAAGAGCCTCAAGATAACTACATTTATGATGGTAACATCAAATATCTACCTTCAACGACACGTGAACTGGGAGAACTAACTACTGGCCAGTTGCGTTCTGTTCTTCGTAAGCATGAGTTGTCAACATGTGGTGTTAAAGAAGAGTTAATCTTACGAATTATCCTTTTGAAATGTGATAGGCAACACCTCTGTTTTCAGAGAGAGAGAAAGGCTCTCCTTGACCTTGTGGCATTGAGCCAGAACTTGATGATAAGGCAAAGAAGACAAGTGGCCATGTCTACCACGCCCATCATTATTAGAAAAAGAAAATACTCCACGCCAAAAGAACAAACTTTATCATCAGAAATACCTAGAACAAGTGCATCTATCCAAGTAGAGCACAAACACAAAGCAGTTATCAGAGTTCCTCAAGATACAGACAGTTCCAATTTGCATTTAATATTTGAACCACTGGTTGAAATACTCAGTGTACAACCCAAAAGTCAAATCACTAAGCAAACACATCATGAAGCTAACGTACAACCGGATTTGCAAGACTATATACACAATGAAATAATGAAAGAGGGAGCAAAAATAAAAATATTCTGGTCAAAAGAGGAATGTGGAGACTCTGGATGGGAGGAGGGATGGTTCCTTGCAGTGGTGAAAGAAGTTGACAAGGAAGCTAATTCTGTGAAATGAGTATATGTAAGTGAACCAAAAATCACCTACAACATTATGTAGCTACAGCATTACAAGAAGAGAAGGTGAAACTTGCCAAGGGAAGTGATGTAGAACAATTCTTTGAAATTGGGGCTAAAATAAAGGTGAAAACGACAAAACCAGGAGCAGAAACCTCAAACTCAACAACCCGGAAAAGGAAAGGCTGGTACACAGCAGAGGTACAAGAAAGCTTCATTGATGATGATGAAATAACAATAGAATTCTCATCCCTACCTGGAAAGACACAGACAATAGAAGTGATGCCTTAGCTCTGTGATGGAAGGCTTCGTATAGTAAACTCTGTATACTAGCTAAGTGAACACTGAAACATTTTAATTAATTACAAACTTTTTTTTAAACACTAGACTAGTGAGCAGCACGTCTGCGAACTTATAGTTGTAAAACGTACTTATTTCCTACGCGTTTCGTCTGACTACTGCAGACTTCATCAGGGAGTTTTACAATACAACGTTGGTTGCCTGTATATATACCGAACGTAACCATTACATTTCGTAAAATTCCCGCACGTCCGCGAACGGATGTGCGTCCGGGAAACAGGTGAATTATATTACAAGATGTAACATATAATCTGCGTTTTACAACAATAAGTTCGCAGACGTGCTGCTCACTAGTCTAGTTAAAAAAAATTGTTTTACATTTTTTTTTAAATGGGGCTACAGGGATACACAAATAATAATCCACAAAAAAAATCCAATAGGGCAAGGGGGATTCAAGGTGAAAACTCCAATAGGATAGGAAGGCTTGAAATGAAAATAATCCCATACGGGAGGGGGGGGGGGAATTGAAAATTTCCAAATGGGAGGGGGGGGGGGGGGGGTAGATGAACCAGGTCCTCCATAGTAGGTCCCTGGGAAAATGGAAATGGAAATAATCCCATAGGGGAGGGGATTGAAAATTTCCAAATGGTCGGGGAGGGGGTACATGAAAAAATTCCAAATGGGAGGGGGGTTAGATGAACCAGGTCCTCCATAGTGGGTCCCTGGATAAAAAATGGAATGGCCCAATAGTCGAGGAGCTAATTATAGTTTAACGGAGCTGTGTCATGGTGAGGGACATGCCTTTATGTTCCTACCAATTGAACAGACATGCGCAAAGCTTTGACACAGCTCTTTTAAGAAGAAAAACTTACATGTGTAACAGCTGCTGAAATGAATCGACTGAAGAACCTCCACTAAAACTAACAATTTTCCTTTCATTTTTTATTGTAGGTCCTGCTAGAAGAATTGAATGATGCTCCCTGCCCTGCACTTTCCAAGCCTGTGCACATGGCTCGAGCAGCTAACCGCCTTCGCCAGAAACTCCGCCCTGAACATCCCAAGGATCTCGACTTCGAGCTCGATGAAGACTGTATCCCCCCTGGCTTCTTCCAGTCTGACGTGCGAGTGAAGGACAGACGGCACCTTATCTTCGCGAGAGAGGAGCAGCTCACCACCCTTGCCAGTGCCAAGTCCTGGTACGTGGACGGCACCTTTAAGTTGGTGCGCCACCCTTTCAAGCAGCTGCTGACTGTAAATGCATTTGTGCGTTCCGGAGACTACGCAAAACAAGTGCCGCTGGCATTTGTATTGATGTCAAACAAGAAGGAGAAGGACTACAAGAAGGTAAACGTGGCTTCACACATAAAAATAATAGTGAGTCCAAAAATGGAAAACAATGACATAACAGTGATCGATTATGAATGTTTTTCCCTTTTGTCTCGCCTTAGGTCTTGAAGAAGCTCATCCATCTGCTACCCGTCCAACCCTCAGTCCAGCGGGTCACCTTAGATTTCGAGACGGCCCTGTGGAAAGCCCTAAGGTCTGTTCTGCCAGCAGTGCAGCTTCAGGGCTGCGTTTTCCACTGGACTCAGGCACTGTGGAGGAAGGTTAGTTATCTGACATCATAAATTCATGAAAGGAGAGAACATAACAACATTGCGAAGTACTTAGTACTAAATGAAAACGTACTAAATTATAGTTATTTTCTTGTCAATAGGTACATGAACTTGGCCTACAGGTTGCATACACTGACGACAACGCTGTATACCAATACATTCGTAAGCTGATGGCCCTCCCATTTCTTCCACATCACGAGATTTCGCCGATGTTCGTGCGGCTCAGCCTACAGGCACAGAGTGAACCGCTCCGCGACCTCTTAAAGTATGTAAAGCGCCAATGGATTGACAGTAGCATCTTCTCCCCCAAGGACTGGAGTGTCTATAAGCAGCCGATTCGCACCAACAACGACATAGAAGGGTGGCACAACGCACTCAACAGACGTGCTGGTGGCCGATGCAGACTACCCCTTTATTCAATGATCGAGCTTCTCGACCGTGAGGCAAGACTGACCGCGGTCAACATCAGGCTGGTTTCAGATCATAAACTGAAACATATCCAAAGGAAAAAATACCGGCAGCTGCAAGCCAAGCTGTTCGGGCAGTGGAAAATGTATGAAAATCGAGAAAAAACCGCTGCTCAACTTCTGAAGTTCTGCTCACGCCTCAATGGACCAGCACGTACACAGTGACTTAGCAAAATATAAATATAGCAACATATAAATGCTTGTAAATATTTTAAAACTATAATAAAGAAGTTGGAAAAAATATGTTATTCCTTAGTTTTGTATTTAATAGTTATCTATACAAAGACTTAATACGTAGGCGAATCGACCTAATACGTAGGCGAACTGACCGTAGGCGAAACGACTCGTAGGCGAAACGACCGGTTTAGTTATGCGTGGCAGTTTATAGAATACAACACTAAGTGTTGTACGAGATAGTGTGTATTGTTTACACGAGTACATGCTTGAATGTTGAAAGTAGAGAACTCCCATAATACATATAATACAATGTTTTTCTACCTGGTTACAAATGCATGGGAGGGGTGTGAAGTTCTTGCTGAGCCAATGCTAGCGAGTACAAGTGATGCGATCTACTGATATTATAAGTATTGGTTTCTTGACATACATATATATTTAAAGGTACCGCACATGCAAATATAGTTCAGTCTGACCTCTTTGATGAATACTAATTAAGTTATGCAAGAACAATATTTATTAATGCTTGAAGTTAAACTTTCATCATTTGTCTAATGTTGAGTTATTTTAAGAACACACCAGCTACATCATATATTGTTCGTTTATACTGCTGACAGTTTTCTCATAAATAGTGACAAAATGTATTTCAGTTTGGAAATTGAAATTGAAACTTGATTGCTGTCTCATCATCATAGCTCGTTGTTTTACACATTCGTGAAATATTATTTGGCTTATCCCACATTTATTTAAAATAAAAGGACTAGAAAGAAGATTTCAAATCGAAAGGCACCAACAAGAGAGAGTATGTTACATCTGGAAATACTCCAAACAAGCCTCCGAAGAAAAAGACAACGCCAAGCTCTACACCAAAGGCGAAAGCAAGTTCAGTGCTGTCATTTTATAGCAAACAAGTAAGTTAGTTCTAAAACCGTCTTTCAAATTCATGAATAGAAAGTGTGAAATTCAGAATATTTATTTCGTAATTACATGTACAAATGAGTATGATTTATTTTTTAATACATGGTTTCTTTCATATCAGGCTGCTCAACGCCCTTGTCACAAGAACAAAAGGAATACAGTCTTCGACAAAACAATTTACCTTCTCTCCTAAAGAGAAACAAATGCCATGGTCCAAAGATGAAGATTCTGCCCTTATCCACTTTATTGCTTTTCACCGAGACTTACAACCAACAAATAATGAATGAACAAGTATGAGGGCAAATCATGATTACTGCCACAAGTCTACACAATCAGATCACCTGCATAGACGATGCAAGTTCATGAATATCTTATCAAAAAGTGAACCTTCTAAAATGATGTCAGCTTTAGTAAGTTTAGCCTGCGTGGCAAGCGCAGGGACAGGGGGAACGGAGGGGAAATGGGGAGAGGGAAGGTATTATGTATTATTACTTTACGTCCCCAATTTATAAATTCATTTTCACTGTCATCTGACATTTGTCATAATCAACCAATCAACTTCTTTGTTTCCGTCTGACCATTTGCATCTAGATGTGTTTAGTACAAATAAACGTACCAGAACATTTCATGTATAGACAGATTCATTATCCCGATCATCTGAGCCCGGTTATTCAAACGAAGGGAAGTGCTACCCCTTGGTTGAATTGCTGAACCCAAGGTTTAACTGTATAGATTACAATTACAGATTTAGCGTTATCCTGCCCTTGGTTTGAACAACTAGGTCCTGCCTAATGCCTATACCGTACCCTGGAGTATTGCCTTTATTTTTCTGTATTCCGAGAGGGAATGCATAAGTTTCGAGCACTAGCTTGAAAATAATGCACCGAATCCTCTGGAGAGCTGTCACCTTTCTCCTTTCAAACATGTAAGGTACATTTTCATGATTTAATATTTCTATGTTGTCCTTCAATTTTACAGCTAATTCCATACGCATGCGAGTACTGCATCTGAAGACAAAGTATGGTTCAGTTGAGAATGCAGAGAAAGAATTTGGTCTTACTGTCGACTATTACTTAGGTGACAACGAGAAAGAAGATGAAGTTGTAAAACAGTGTAACAATGGTCAACTTAAAGTGGTTCCTGGGAGTTTAAAGAACCTTGTTCTAACAAGAGCTCAGAAGCTGGAACTTATTCACTCTTGTGTTTCATTACTAGACACAAAAGACAGACTGAACTGTTGTGAAGATGTTCTGATTCGCAAAATAAAAGTCCTAATGGAATTGATAACTACTATGTTTAAGGAAACATTAGTTGATCAACATTCTCAAATGGACACACTGGTTAATTTTCTAGATCAGTTATACTTGGATTTATCTGCCAACAACAACAATTTCTATTTGTACTTACAGTGGCAGATTACATGGGTCGGATTAAAGTAAACAAGTTATGAAGTAACCGGGCACCCGAAATAACTATAAGGAGCTAATCTAGTCGGGTGCCCATTAAATGATAGAGTTAAATTTGCAAGTCAGAAAAAGGCGAAAAATCAGGAAGCACATAACATTAAATACGTTGAATAACTAATTAAGCTAATTAATGTAATAATAAATACACACGCAACACACAATATACACACTAACAAACAAAGTATACTATTAGTAAGCAGTCAAAGATGGTATAACAAAAATCCTGGTAATTCTACAAGTATACCATAAAGGCCATGAAGCGTCTTCAGGGTGAGGGAAAACCCAATTCAGTGAAATCTTAACATCGTGCAAGCACTTCAACGATTTGGTACCGATCTGTACAACTGGACAGGATGCCGTTTGGCTTGATTGTTTATATTATCCAGTTATTTACATGTACAGATGTTAGGCAGGTAAGATTGACACAACTACACACTGCATAATATAGAGTACTTCCATTAGAGTAATTACAGAATACCCTGCCACACCTGCTAATATAAATATACCTCTTTAGCTTGGCTCAATGTTGTCCCATTTCAGATCAGCTGACTATCCCCTTGGGCATCGTTTCTTTTAGTTCTCGTCAATGCATGACAAGTTACATTCATTTGATGTGGAAATCTTTCGATCAAAGAATATTATTCCCGAAAACATTGAGCCAAGCTGGAGGTATATTAACGAGTTGATAACTGCCTTTTTGCGGCTACACTGCAAGAACGTGCAAGAAGTCCACTCAATGTATTAGAACTTCGAGATGCGAGTACAGCGCACGCTAATTGCTAATTCGTGTTTTGTTTACATTTTTGCACAGCAAATTATATCGAGAGGCTTTCGGTAATATTTTTTGCTGAACTCATTTTCAAAGACAACGAGATGTATTTTAATATTTAGCTTTCGTTTATGGTAGTGTTTCGCTGCACTCTACGAAATATCGTGCGAAATTTCGTTTGGTACTCTGCGAATATTTGCGTGAAACTTCGCTTCTTCGAAATGTCGATCCTTCGAAATTTCGATCCTTGCCTGTCCAAGATCAAGTTACTTTTTCCGGCTCACTCGGTCAATTCGACCAACCTGAGTTGTAAACTTTATTCGGACTTTGATTAACTGAACTTTACGGCTCATTTTCGAACGGTACAGTCAGTATAAAGTAACTTTGAACCCGAATCGAAGACCGATAGGGTATAAATAACCGACGTTACTATAAATCACACGTCCCAACTTCGAAAGTGTTCAAATTTGTAAACGTTATCCGTATATCCACAAAAATATTAAGATCCGCCAGTCTTCCAGATCTTTGTAAAAGTCATTGCATAAAGTTTTCAAGTAAATTTGGACCATGCAGTTATCGAAATATCGTGAGCCGTAAAATAAACAAAACAACGGCTGCTCGCTTAGTTCCCTCGCCGGCGGTGCGTGGCCCACTTTAAAGCTTGACTCGCTCGCTGAGCGCAAAGCATACCACCAAATAAACTTTTGCTTCAGTGTAGTTTCATATTTACGGCAGATCCTTGTCTTGTTTATACTAAGTTTCGGCAGAATTCATTGTAAATGTTTGCGTATTAAAATCTCAATTCTTCTTGGAGTCTGAATTTCCACGTGCAAATCAGTCAGGCGTGAAAGTGTCAGTCTGAGTTTTTACAGAACATCAACAGAGTTTCGAAGCAACGTTTGTCGTACTGAAAGACGTGCAAAAACTTCTATACTCTTACCAGAAAACGTCTACTGGGAAAGTGCAGTTTTGAATTAAAAGAGCTTTAATTCATCGGATCGGATCAGTCAGTTCGCGTAAATGTCAGAAATGCGACACGCGTCTGGCTGACAGTTACGATTGACGGGGACTTTTATTATATAAGAATCTTGACGTTTTGACGCCTCTGGTACGGCTTGGTATATAACGTGTTACAAGATACAATGATACGGAGATACCAAGATACGGTGATACGGTGATACGGTGATACGAAGTCGAAGATCTCAGGAAAAAAAACTGTTCAGGTACTGCCAGGTATTCAGGTTCGCCATTCGATGTTTATCTCTATTGATTCATTATAGGTAATTATAACGTTCTTTTTGAAAGTACATTTCTATGAATGAGCTAGAGAAAGGAGCTTGAGCTATCTGTGCAGGCAGGTATTCAGTTGAAAAGATATCTCGTTACAGACCAATAGCTTGGGCTACCTGTGCAGGAAGGTATTCAGTTGAAAAGATATCTGGTTTCAGACCACGCCGAAAGCCTTCGGCAACTACAGCTAAAGTTTCCCTCCGAAGCAGTTTGTTTTCAGTGTGGAAATGGAATCGGACGACGAGGACGTGTTAAAGAGTTCACTTGATTATAAAGAGTAAGTATACTTATGTATGATAATCATTCCCTAATTTACTAGTCATGATACAAACGATTTAGCTAGGGACTTATAGAAAATTCATGAAATTAGCTGTATATCAATATGTAGGTGTTGCAATCGTACCGCTTGAATCGAATTTCGTCACGACAGTGACGAGTTGTGTTCTTGTAACATCAAAAGTTATATCGTTTCCAGATCGCTGGCGGAGATAATCGAGATCCTGTCGTCGCCAGAAAAGAAAAGGTAATCTTAGTGACCTTTGTGAGAAGTGGTTATTATTATCCTTGCAATTGAGCCTGAAAGAATCTGGCTGTCAAATAATCCATATGCAATGCTAAGAAATTGGAGTCTCGTTGGCGTGTTTGCGGGTGCGGCAACTGGTTTAGTGATGCCATCGCGTACAATAATGAAATCCTTGTTCGTCAATTGTCTGTATTTCTGCAGGTCAAGACTTTTAAGTAGTTCAAGTAGCTCCAATGAAAATGAGCTTTATGAAGAGACGTTTGCAACGTAAGTCAACATTGTAATTAATTATTAACGATACATGTGTTAACCCGTGCTAGACTTTTTGTAGCCTGTTGTAGCTGCCTTCGTTCATTTAGCCAAGAGACAGAGAGTTATGAAATCAGCATTATCACTTTCTACACCGCTCTCGAGCTCCCCATCCGACACACCATGCAGAATAGGGTTAAGGTTATTACTGGATATTGTCTGGTCAGTGCAATTGTTGCCATAAATTTTGCTGACATAAGAATAGTGTTCAATTATATAAATTTTGCTGGTCACATATAAAAACTGTTGTTTAATTTTATAACTCTATTTTCTTGGAGGACATTGTTTTGTTATTAAATAAAACCAAGCCAAAGGTTAAAAAACGCAGAAAAAAAGAATACAAGAGAGGCCTCTGCCAGCAGGGAAAGGGAATGCATAATTTCTTAGAACAATAAATTATGACAGCACAGTGTCACTTTTCTCAAGACCACACTTAGGAATTCCCATAAGTTGCAAACTCCTCATTCAGGCATAAAGTTTGATTTAAACGTTTCCACATTTTTTTAATTGACAGTGTTCCATTTGTAAAGAGGGAAGAGCATGCTGGGTATGTATAATATTGTTCATGCAGTTTTTAAAAATAGGTCCAGAAGACTAACATGGTCTGCCATCAATTCATTCATTCATTCATGATTAGCCTGCGTTGCGGCTCTGGAGCGCAGCTAGCGGAGATTGGGGGACTGGGGCGAGAGAAAAAAGGGGGAGGAGAGGAGAGGGGAGGAGAGGAGAGGAGAGGAGGAGAGAGCCTGCCGGCAAGCCATGGTTATTTTGATATCCACCCACTAATTAAAATGCATAAAATTAGTAAGTCATTCGACCGATTCATCCAATCATCATGCGGCGGAAGTGAAAACCATGTTTAATTTCTGTCAAACTCACAGGTGGAATCTTAAGGAATCTCAACTCAAGCGTAAAATTCAAAACAAAAAAATATACGAACTTGGAGTATGTCAGATGAAACTCCGAAAAAACATGTGAAGACAGGGCCTAAATAAACCCAAACCTGTAAATGTCAACGACTTTTGCAGGATATGTCATGTATGTTTTAAGGTAGCATTTGGGAATTAAAATATTTCCACGGCGAGAATCTGTTCAAGCCTTCAGAAAGAGAGCCGAGGCTTAATTGTAGCTGGTGCCCGGGAGCTGGTGCCTGCAAAAGTATTGGTATTCATATTCCGAAATCTGCTGCTCTATCAGAGCGAGTCTGTCGTTCCTGTGGAACGACATTTGATATCACATTTGATATCACACGGAAACAATTTTGGTTCCATGCTTCAAAATTTCCCCGTTTATAATTTCGCTGGTACGCTATAAGAGCCACCATCAAATTTAGCTCCTGTAGCCCGAAGCCCTTAACGCTAAGGCTTTCTTTCTATATTACATGCGGGACTAATGGAAGAGTGCATGCTGTTGCCAATAAGAAGAAGGAACGGCCTAGGTGATCCGCCTAGGCAGTTTACCACCAATGACAATGAGGCGATGAACAGTAAGTTCAAAAAGTCGTCCGACCTCCCAAAATTTGTCGATGACGTCAAGCGTTTTGTGAGCCATGACCATGAGCAAGTACAAGGCGCTTTTGCCGGAGACGGTGAATTACAGTTCTGTGGAGCATTTGAGAAGTTTTGTGTTGGAAGCCGCTGGTACAGCATGAGTTTGCAACAAATGTCTTGTCACTAACGTACCAGGAACATCAGAGACACAGGCTGTCATGGCGAGCGCATCAGAGAGCTTTCCAAGAATTGTCACCAAGAAAAGCAAACGCTAACTACGCCACCTACGGCCTTTGCTCACACACATACGCAGCCGCCATGTTTTGGGGTCTTCTACCTCAATACAAACGGTTTGTAGAAGATTCGAAGAAGGGCAGCTCTAACCTGCACTCCCTTTCGAAGTACGGTTTGCCTGACGGAGCTGGCAAGAAAGAAAACCAAAGGAAACAAAATCGCAAAAATAAAGCTCCGACACCAACATGCCAGTCCAGCAGTATATCAGACCTCGTCTTGTCCGACACTACAGCATCCCAGTGCACCAGCTCTTCAACTAACACGAGATGTAAGTCCTCTGGTCCTACAACCGACACCAGGCCCAGTACACCGGTCCGACCAGCACTAGCGACAAATGCGCCGCAAGTTCAGCCGGTTACGGTTTTACCACCATGTAACCAGACGCCAGCAGCGGTAAGATATCCTGCAAGGCCACCATAAGTAGAGTACCCTTATTACCTTGTGTTCCTCGACGAACATCCACATGTGCAAAAATGTTACGGTTGTAGGGATGCATTCCGACGAGACGATCCGCCGCCCTACGACATTGTCATCTCTCACCTAGAACGTCGCCAGTACAAGGATAAGCAGGGAATCCTTCAAGTACCCCTGGAGAAAAAACCTGCGTACTATCACCCAGACATCATCTGCATTAGGAAGGTTAATCGCACATTTAAGTCCCACGATCTTATTATAGAACCTAGGGTGATGGCAAATATGCGGGAAGAACACTTCGTCTTTTTAGAGCAACACGTGGAATGCTTCTTCCCATGAGCATGGAAATTCTGCTCAAGTACGTAAAGGCCTGGTTTTGACATGAAAGTGAGGCTAAAACGATACTTTTCACTTTAAGTATCTACCTAAATTACCAACTACACCAAATTATGCAGACTCGCATGACTCCTCCACTTCGATATTTTGGAGACCACGATTATGCAAATGAGGTGAAACGTGACCTCTCCACTGACTTGGTTTTATATAATATTTCAATAGCAAATGGGGCAATGAGTATTTTTGTCACGTCAAGGTACACAGAGGTTTTCTGTTTCTCTGATGCCTGTCCTCACAGTAGAACATATTTTGACCACAATAGGTCACGTGATCTTGTACTCGATTTAGTGATCAGTGGTTTTATCCTTACCAATAAATAAACGTTATGGTGCGAGGGCAGATTTATGTGTGTCTCCAAGTTCCCAGTATTTTAAAACCAAAACGGTTCTTAACGTAATTGTCCTCATTGCCCCAATTGCAGTTGGCAGGAGCCCATAACCAGGAGCGTCAATGGGCTGTTATCGCAGTTCGGCCATCTTGGATAAAACTATAGTTTTGGCCCCGGTAGCGTCGCACTGATTCGTTTCAGAACGAGTTTACCGGACGAAAACAAAGGTTTTTATTATCCTGGGACTCAACATGGCCGCCGTGCGATAAAAGCCGACCCACATACTGGGCCACAGCGTTTTCACAAGTTAGGTTATTTTTAGAACGGTTTCCCGCTATTCTTGGGTTGCAATCATTCCTAAGGGAATAAAATCACAAAAGCGTATCAGACGTGTTGTTGGTATAACAAAAGTAGCTAATGAGGCATATTTTGTCCCGCCACTAGTGTAACCCACTACTTGGCGGGGGAAATGATCTAAAAATAGCTCAACTTGTGAAAACGCCGTGACCGCTATATAGGAGAATGATGTGGACGCTCCTGGTTATGGGCTCCTGCAGTTGGCCGTTCACACGAGGAAGGGTCACGTGACATGTCACATGACTGCAGTTTTCACTTTAAAGCGTTAAGGTTTATGAGTTATGTTAGTATGTGCAATTTTTAAAAGATTCGCTTAACCCTTACGCTCCTTAACCGGCAAATATGAAGCAGGTACTTGGAAAATGTATTGCATCAAATATAGGCATGCTGGAAATACAATGTTGCGATATTTCACCAATTGAACCCAAACACGTGCAGTAGTGAAAGGGTTAAAAACCAATTTCATGTAATCAATGTTATCCGCGTTTCTGTCTTGACCCAGCCCTTAACGTACTTGAGTGGATTCACTGGTCAGTCTGGCTATATGCAATATATAGCAATCCAAGGCAAATGTAATAAACTTTCGCAACCCTGCGCAGAACGGGACCTTGTCGAAGCAGACTTATATATAAGGGAAGCGTCACATATCGGTTTTTCCACGAAAAACGTCCAGCGAAGTTTGGGGGTGGGGGAGTTTTGACCTATGACGTTGCTCCTTGGAGAAATCGATAGTTTTCAGGAACATCACATCAAATATCTCTGCGACGATATAGAAATGGCATATTGCGGTTGTCCCACAGCTGTCGCATCTAATTTCCTAAGTTTTTGAGAACTCACCGACATAAATAGCAGTGAATTCAAAGGTTTCACGATGACCAAATGATCCCACCAAAAGGGACCCAGAGGTTGTGACAAGTTGTTTAAGTTGGAATAAAAAGGCGGACATGAATGGGAAGAGGTAGTGTATGACTTTTGAAAAAAAATCGGTAAATCGCTCTGACGTTTCTTAGGGGAGGGGGGGGGGGGGGGGGGGGTTGAAAACGAAACTTCGCTGGACGTTTCTCGTGGAAAAATCAATATGTGACGCCTCCCTAAGCGAAAATCGTTTATTGACGTTTTTAGTTTCTATCACGTATCCATTTCTCCATTATTGTTACTTCCAGTTATTTGTTACTGTTAAACCGAGTGGTCCGTGTGATGTCGGAAAATATGTCCGGTTGTGACAAGTTGTTTAAGTTGGAATAAAAAGGCGGACATGAATGGGAAGAGTTGGTGTGACTTTTGAAAAAAAAATCGACAAAGCGCTCTGACGTTCGTTAGGGAGGGGGGGGGTTGAAAAAGAAACTTCGCTGGACGTTTCTCGTGGAAAAATCAATATGTGACGCCCCCCTAAGCGAAAATCGATTGTCACTAGCTAGCCAGGAGCCGATTCACGGTTGTTTATTGCCAGAGTATCAGGCTTTTTTTTGGAGGGGAGGGGGGGGGGGGGGGTAGGAGGCGGATTAGAGGAAAAGAAAGAAAGGGCCTGACACAAATCTATGGATGTTGCGCTGATTGCATAAAAAAAACGACTCAAAACCGGATGCGAAAATGCCAGCTCCGCGCGAGCTTGCTTTGAACACTATGCTAGCTAGCGAACAACGATTTGGTATCTGAAATATCTCTTGTAATAACAAATGAAATGGATTTCTTAAAAGCATTGGAAGGCGCTTTGCAGTTCTTACGAAATATTAGTTTTAAGTCTGCACAAAAACGTTGTCTCAAAGGCTACTCGAGGGCTTGCTTCTCGAAAGAAAGGAATTTTTCCGGCGGGAATTTTACCAGTCGTTTCCCAAGATCTTCTCACAGTTCTAGAGACTGAACAACAGGAGAAACAAAGATCGTCACCGTCATTGTTGCAGTCAGTCCACTGAAACTGATAAAAAGACATCAAGTTTCTCAGCTTGCAGCAAGCCCAAAATACAGGAGCAGCAGAATTATGTTAATAATTATGTTAATAATAGCACAAAACAAAGAAACAGATGAAATACAAATACTAAAAGGTCTTAAATTTTATTTACAGAGATCGAAAAACTTTTATGTAAAATCCGGCCGACATTTCTAAACTATAAATTGCCGAGGCTGACGTGTTGACAGTTATGTCAATATCCGAAAACCGCAAATAAATTTCATTGGTTAAAATGTGGACAACCTTTCTCTATGGATCTGTGGCAGGCTCTCTTCTTTTCTCTACCCTGTCTTCCCTTCTTGAGAGACCCGTCTTCCCTTCTTGAGAGCCTGATACTCAGGTTATATTTATACGAAAGCTGTGATTGAGAAAACAGACGTCACGAACGTTCTCATATGTCTAATTGTCAATGTGAATAAAGCTTTCAGCTTTAATTTCGTATTTAGCGTCCGCAAAAATGAAATTAGAGATTTTCGTATCACTGTATCACCGTATCACTGTATCACTGTATCTTGGTATCTCCGTATCATTGTATCTTGTAACACGTTATATACCAACATTATGAAAAAGGTTTGACTGCTTTACCTTAAATATCTTGAAAATTATTGCCATTTTTGCAAACTCCCGAGGTTCACAGTACCGGTGCCTTGTATCCGCAGCTGTTCCAGTATCCGGCCATTGACAAATTCAAGCATATTTTTAGCAACTGCCGATCTCAACCGAGTCTCCTTCCAAGCTTTCCCAATTCACCGTAAAAAGCCCCAAATCTAGACCATGGAATAATTAAGGTCCAAACACAATGATTCTAGGAAATGTATTGCAAATATATTCTAACCATGTACAGCTTGTAGTTGTAAAGGGACATCGCTGGGGCTGCCTGTAACTGTAAATAAACCTATGCCAGAATGTTTTCAAATTTCAAAACTATGCTTAAAATTTTAATTTTCTTACAAAGTATGCCTTCAAAACAGTCTCGCGGCCCTTTACAGGGACAACACCAAATAAACCACTACACAAGTCACAAGTCCGCCAATACCTTATTCAAGAAAGTCTAAGACATGTCATAAACCATGCGTGTTTGCTGGTTTTCGTAGGCCGTCAAATACTAATATTATCGCTCGACATAACTAGAAAATTCGAAAACCTGGCTTAAACTCAAGGAAAGAAAGTCGACTTCCGGATCACAACAACTCACCGTGAAGTTACTTTCCCTGAAATTAATAAGTCCGCTGCACATCACATTGCTCCTTTGTGAATCGAGCAATATCACTGATCGGCTCATTTCCGAAAAGAGCTTCTTCAGATGTCACGCCGTGAAGATAAGGAAGAACGGACGAAAAGTCAGAGGTCAGAGATGTTCACGCTTCGATGAGGCTATTTTATATTTTATCCCATCATGCTTTGTGATGCGTGTCCGACACCGCCTGTAGTGAGAGGTTATTTATTATAACACCCATAATGCATTACGGGCGTGGTCATTTATCAAAACTTTATATTTACTAACATTTTTCACTTAATATTTGACTCCCCACCAAGAACAGACCTAAGATACGAGAAAATAACTAACAAGCAGACATAACATCCTCATGCTCAAGCTCCCCACAGATAGCCCGTATAGTGTTGTCATAAACAACGGCCAGCTTGCTGTCCAAATTATAAGTCGTGTCTATTATGTTGTCTCTCAGAAAAAACGTTTCCCTTGAATACAAATGATCCCTTCTGATAGGAGTGATAATAAACGGCTTACATGGATAACCACTGTCCCCTAAAAGGAAACCATCGTGAGTGGTATGATGTTGAGCTTCTATCTGGTCAAAAATCCTGGAATTGGAGAAGATAAAGCTGTCGTGTGTACTTCCAGGCCATCGAGCCACTATGTTCGTGAACATACCTTCAGAAAAATATATACCTGCAATACTTATTTTATCAGCTGAATATATGTAGGTCTAATATTATATTTGTTATTTCAACAACCCTTAATTAATAGTATCACAGTACAACAAAAGTGCAATAGTCATACTTCGTCATGTAGATATAAATGAAACTGAATTAAACACAAAAATTATATCAGCTAAATAAATGTACTGTGTGTATGCATGCTTCCAGTTTTAATGTAACAACAAAGATGTTTGAAAATGATGACATTGAATTGAATGCTCCCTTATCTTTTTTATAACTGAATGGTAGAAAAAATGTAACTATTGCAAGGTTATAAAACTATGATTAGACCCTGAGGTGCAGATCCAGGAAAAAAAACTGACCGTTTTTTTTAACTAAGGTACAAGCCAAATGAGCACTGAAGGCGCGAGCTACTTTGAGGGGGGTCGTTACAATCTCTGAAATACTATTTCCAGCATTTTCGATGAAATATTTCCTTGGCAATCAACCTAAATCAAAAGAAAAATCTGACAGTTTTCCGTAAAAATTGGTGGAAACGGTCTGGATATACATCTGGGGGGACCCATTCAGCTATAAATATTATTAGTTTGTAGTAATTGTGCTTGAAGTTTCTGAAGTTCAACAATATAAGAAATACCCTGGTTACCAGAGCTTCTAATCTCTCTGTCGCAAAGCGAGGAGCGCAGCAACGAGAGTAGAGGAGAGAAGCAACGAGAGAGAGAAGCTTCTCTCTCCTTCATCTCTTCGCTTTCGGAGAGAGAGATTAGAAGCACTGTTAACCAGGGTATATAAGAAACTGAATAAAAGCAGCAATGAGTTTTAATAATAGCATAGTGGATATACTTTGGCATTCAAAGCTGATGTGGCGGTGAATAAATAAATGAATTTTAACATGACCTGCTATAAAAAGTGACAGGAAAGATTATGACGCAGTAGGATGGAGGGAGATAAAAAATGGAAAAACATGCTTGCAGGGGCTGACAAATAATACAAAAATTTAAACATAGGCTGCATGAGTAATATTTAAACAAATATTTGCGTTCGACGAAGGATCATAAAGCAGGAATAAACTCGATTCATGTATTAGACAAGTACCTTCGATGCGCGCGCACCTATTAGCCGTGAAGGCTTGGGAACCAGTCTCGGGCGGTCTGGGACGATATTGAGACTAGACTACGCCATGCGCGCGTGTTTCGCGATCGCTTGGAGTTGGAGTCAAGTTTTCAAAGTCCGGTAAGTTCAATCGTTTTTTCTAACTAAATGCAATGTTTTTAAAAACCTTTGTACACGTGATACGTCAAAGCCTGATCAAAGAATTGTTTACTACTTTTGGAGCGTACAGAAAGCCCGACGTTCGAACTACAACAAACATAACGTGGCATGTTCTTTCGTCCCGTGAGATCCCTTCGAGCTTGTTGGCGTTGGAAAACAATTGCAAGCCGGATGACTGGGATCATTGTTCTTTGACCCATTGCGGTCATAAACACAAACCAGGGAGGGCCTCCCTATACAAACCCAATGAACCGAGTCATTGTACTTGGTGGCCAGTGAGCCAAATGACCCATTGCGGTCATCTTAAACCAAATGAGCGGCCAGTGAGCCAAATGAACGACGGTCATAATGAAACATGTGAACTGAGTAATTGTACTGTGTCCCATTGCGGTCACGAATACAAACCAGAACAATTGAGTCTGTGTACTCTAGACCTAATGAATCAAATTGGCTATTCAGCGCTCTGTGTAGTACACAAGATCCTTATCAGGCTTTGACAAATGGTTTTATTGGTTCTAAATGTAGGAGTATTCATGCAAATAAAATATCAAGCCAAACGAATAATTACAATATTGCTCGTGATAGATACTGTATAGAATCTTCACTCAACTCTGTGGGAAAAAGAGCTGTTAAGAAAACACAAAATCACAGAAGAATGCGTGACAGGGATTCATCTCGAATTCCCAGTGTTAAAAGAATTCTAAAAGCATTAAAGAAAAAGAAGTTAAGAAAGAGAATACGTTCTTTCATCAGACAATACATTCCAAAGTCTTCATTTATTAGTAATTTGAGTGAAAATTACAAAACCTGGAACATGCAGTACAACACTGATCATTTCTATGGTAAATATGTATTTTTCATGAAGAAACAGAAATGTAAAACAAGACAGATATATTATGATTGCCATGCCTGTAAACAAACATGTATTAATATACTAGACATGAAATGCTTTAATTCTATGGATAATATCATCCCCCATATTCATATTGATAATTCCAGTTTGAAGGGAGGTATGTCTCCTGATACAGCTGTCAATCATGTTTCACCATTGAGTCGTTTGACTGAGAGGCTTGCTCTGATAGGTTTAACATCCCTTGACGTGGGTGGGTCTGGAGACTGTTTCTTTAAGTCGATTTCACATCAACTCTATGGAACTGCAGATTTACATGTTGACATTCGCATGGCTGGAATTAATCATTTAAGTAATTATCCAGAACTGTATATTGAAAGCATTGCTGATAATCACTGGGCACATTATATTCAACAAATGTCAAATCCTGGCACATGGTGTGATAATATTATTATCCAAGCTGTTGCTAATGCATATAACTGTGTCATTCATATAACTGGGTCTAATATCAATTCACCTGAAGCTACCATCATAACTCCTGTTTCTCAACAGGAAGGGCAAAAGACAATTTTCATTGGATATATTAATGAATGCCACTATGTCTCAACAATGCCTGACAGAAACAGTCAACATAAAAACAGACTAAAATATTTAAAGAGAAAGCTATCAGAAACTTATGACCAGAAACAGGAGAGACTTGCAAAAGAAAGAAATCATACTAAAATAGATAGGACTACTGAAACAGATAATGAAAGGCAAAGCAGGCTTGCCAAAAAAAAAGAATGTAATAAAGAACAGTTATCTAAAGAAACTCCTGAGAAACGAAAAGAGAGACTTCTAAAAATGAAAGAGAATATTAAGACAACGCGTTTGTTCGAAGAAACTCCTGAGAAATGGGAAAACAGCTGTGTTCGTCCAATTCATGAACAAAAACAGGCACAAAATAACAAACATCTTTCATAAGTCCAATGAATATTTAGTTTTGCAGTGCACTGTCTGTCTTGAAGCATGGCCATTGAAATCCAGCACAAAAAGAACTGAAAAATATAAGTGTTCAAGGTGTACAAGGGATAAGCAACTTCCAAAAAAGTTTTCAAAAGAAAATAACATGGTACCATCAGTAGTACCTAAGCAACTTCAGGGTTTAACTCCGATAGAGGAAATGCTAATTGCACGTGCACTTCCTATTATGCGTGTTTACATAAAACCTGGTGGACAAAGGGGTTACTCTGGTCACTGTATCAATTTGCCTCAGAGTATTGCAGAGCTAGCACATTCTCTACCTAGATACCCAAAGGATTTATCTGTCATAGTTGTCAAAATGAAGGGTAAAGACAACAGCTTTAAAGATGTGACAGTACGAAGGCAAAGTGTTGCCGATGCACTACAGTGACTTATTAATAATAATCCACTTTACAAGGACATAAATGTCAATCAAGATTATTTAACCTCTTTGCCAATACATGGTGTGCCGAATGATCTTCTGTCAGTTGAAACATACACTATTGATGAAACCGATGCTACTGAACCTGATTTAGGTCCTCAAAATGAGGATGACATTGTATATAATGAGGGCACAGCAATGAGTAGTTTTCTGCCTATACCTGAGTGTCAACAGCAAGAAATGGAAGCTGTTCGTCAACAATTGTCTCAGCAGTCTGCACATGTGCCCTGGCCGACGGTAGATAATGAACCATTAAATGAGTATGTCACTCCCTTTTTAGGGACATTAGCTTTCCCAATATTATTCCCAGATGGAAAGGGTGACCCTACCAATCCATCACTACACCGAGATGTGCTGTTTGGAGAAAGAGTCAAACACCTTTTAAAGTTTGGAGAAAACAAAAATGGCAAATGGGAACACCGTTTTGCTACTCACCCTAGATTTGCTTACTGGACTTTGAATATGATCCAAAGAAAACGTATTCTACAACAGACAGGCATGTTTCTGAAACAAAATCCCGGAGAAGCACATCTAACAACAGATGAACTGCAACAAATGGCTGCTAATAATGATACAGGTGTATTTATATCCAAGATATCACGCTACCTTAGTAACATCACTGGCTCAAATGCTTATTGGCATAAAGCAAAGAAGATTTAAAAGCAATAATAGCCCATGCTGGAGCTCCAACTTTCTTTTTTACATTTTCCTCTGCTGACATGCATTCGCCTGAGCTGCATGCCCTCTTTAGCAACTCTGTCAGTGATAGTTCAACTGAAAACAAGCGCCAGAATGTGATCAACAATCCACACATTACCGACTGGTTCTTTACACAACGATTAGAGAGCTTTATCAAGCACTGGTTATATAATTCACTAGATGCTGAATGGCACTGGTACAGATTTGAGTACCAAGCCAGAGGAAGTATTCATTGTCATGGTGTTGCAAAAGTAAAGAATGACCCAGGGCTGTGTAAACTCTCAGAAATAGCCCTTAAGGGCTAATTAGCTGAAATGTCTATTGGTACAGCTGAACAAGACCATATATCAGAAATTAATGAACAGATATTGGAAGGAGAAAAGGCTTCCCAGACAGTATGTCAGTATGTAGACTGGTTATTATCTACATTTAATGTTCAAATGTTCAAAATCCAAGCATGTGATTGGCTAATGAGCGTACATTATTGGTGACCACAGCACTCGACCCAGACCCTCTCTTACCTAGGGAAAGGGAGACCTAGTCCTTCGCTTAGTTTTGGACGGCTTAGAAAACCTCATTACAATCGCATATTAAACAGTGAATATGCAGACAATTACTAGAAAGGTAACGGCAGGATTGAACTCTGTTGCCTGTGTGACAGAAGATATCTATTTTGAGGCGAACATTTGCATAATCCTAGTTGGAAATGGTTGATTTGCGAGTGCTGGAAGTACAACAAGTCAACATGTGCGCCAGTGAACAAAAGTTTCTACAACACTCTAGTAGTCTTACTTAAGAAATGGATCTATTTCCAAGACCTTACTCTGTCAATAAGAGGAGAAAATTAAGCGAGACGTCAGTGGATGGTTCGAAAACCCAGGATTTTTGATTTGGAAAATGTTTGCATCGGAGCCGAGCACATGGCCCGAGGCCGGTTTCAAGTCAAGCCGGATTTCAATTCACTGCCCCACTGGAATCTGCAGGTTAGTTATTTTCGAATGAAAGAAACTATTAAAGAAAGCAGACTATCTAGGAGTTAAGCCGGCTAAATAATTGATATTTGAATACATGGCTCCAAGAGAAACGTTTTCGAGTTAAATGTACAATCATACTATTCGTCTCACATTATGTTTTGAGGCATACATTTGCATAATCGTTCGTTAGAAATGGCTGATTTGCAAGCGCTGGAAGTACAACTGACAACTAACAAGTCAACATGTGTCCGAGTAAACAAAAGTTTCTACAACACTCTAGCAGTCTTACTGAAGAAATGGATTTTATTTCCGGCGAGACCTTACTCTGTCAATAAGAGGAGACAATGAAGCGACAATTCAGTGGAAGGTTCGAAAACCTTGGATTTTTTATTTGGAAATGAATATCTGCATCAGAGCAAAGCACATGGAGGCCGGTTTCAAGATTTCAATTCACTAGAATCTGCAGGTTAGTTATTTTCGAATGAAAGAAGTAAATTATTCTTTGCAAAGTTATCTACTTCTGTTTTTATTCATTGTCTATTGAAATGACATTTCTTTGTGGAGATATTTACCGTAAATAATGATTTAATTCATGCGAAATATTTGACTTCTTTATGAAATTGTTATTGACAACTGATTTCAATTGAAATTCACGGCTGACAGTGCACTCAGTTTGAATATTAAAAGGGTTAAAGACTTTATGTTTGTGCTTTATCGGCAAAATACAGTCACTTGCTGACTGTACGATAAACTCAAAATTTCTTCATACTGCATTCGGCCTCATGCAGTATTCATTATTTTTCGTTCATCGTACAGTCGGCGCGTGCCTGTATTTGTCGATAAAGCACTCACAAGCAGTCTCTAACCCTTACATAATCCAGACCCACCAGATAATGACACATGGATAAAGCCCTCTGTTCATCCCTGTCAAAAACGTCACAAGGACATTGTAAATGGTCAAGATTCTGATGATGAGTATGTTGATCTGTTGAACACTGTGCAGAGGCACACTCGCTGTAGTACAAGCTACTCTCTTAGAAAGAAACAGAATGACACAGAACTGAAGTGCAGATTTAAGTTTCCATTTGAAATTTGTACTGGTACAAAACTAGAGTTTGAGCCCATTCATACAAAGGACGGAAATATACAATACAAGGCAAAGATTGTAACAAAGAGGAATGATAGTAGACTCAATAATCACCAACGGCTCCAGCTCCAAGGCTGGAGGGCAAACTGTGATATTCAAGTGATCGTTGATTATAATGCATGTGTTGAGTACCTTGCCAAATATGCATCCAAAGGGGAACCAAAGTCACCTGTAATGAAGCTTGCATTTAATTCTATTGTTCGTAATTGCAACAACAATAATAACCCAACAAAATTGATAAGAAAAGTGATAATGAAGGCACTTGGCCAACGTGACTATTCTGCACAAGAGACTATGCACCATCTCATGTCACTGAAACTTGTCTCCTCATCATTTAATGTGGTGCCTATCAGTCTGAATGGTTCACGTAGAATCAAATATTGTACAGAAGATGGAGATGCTGTTACAAGTGACTCACTGCTTGATACATATGCTAAACGGAAAATATATGTTCCAACCATCTCAGATATAACGGCTTTAAATTTCATTAATTTTGCAACAAAATACAAACTTGTCAAGAACAAACTAACAAGCCAGTCTAATAATATCATTCCTAGAGTTTTTCCAGTATACTCTTGTAATGCAAAAGGTCCAAATTTTGGACTTTATTGTAAATACCAATTGTTGAGGTACAAACCTTGGCACATAACACAAGATAATGCTTGGGGTGATCAGCCAGGCACTGATGAAGTATATATCAGTAAATGGAAAGAATTTCTAGAAACTCCATATGCTAAACAGCATGTCCCTGACTGGTATGAGAAGCTACAGAGTGTACAGAATCATACAGAACAGGAGCCAGATACTGAGCCCTCTTCACAAGAACTTCCACAGCGTGAAGAGTGGATGCATTTAGCAGATCTCGTACCTGGGTCTTTTGTTAACCAAGATAATACAATACAACAGACACTTCAGTCTGATTATAACTGGCAAAATGACAAACTTAAATACACAGATCAACAACTAGGAGAAATGCCATCCTGGATAAAAACTAAGAAAGAAACGTTTGGTACTACAGCTGAGTTGCAACACCATAACATTGATGTTAATACTTTTAGTGACATGCAAAGGCATGCTTACAATATGGTTAAGGCACATTCTGAACAAGCCTGTCCTAAAGATCCATTGTTACTTATCATACTTGGTGTTGCTGGTACAGGTAAAAGTTACCTCATTAATGCCATTCGTAATCTGCTTCAAAATTCTTGTGCAGTGACTGCAACAACTGGCAAAGCTTCATATAACATAAATGGTTGTACTATCCATTCACTTCTAAAATTGCCTGTTGGTCCAAGAGGAAACAAAGACTTAACAGGACAAGGGCTTGTCAGATTGCAAACCAAGCTGAAAGATATCAATTATATATTAATTGACGAATACTCTATGCTAGGACAAACATTATTTGGCTGGATTGATAGACGCTGCCGACAAGCAACAGGTAAATGCGACGAAGTATTTGGTGGTAAATCCATCATATTAGTTGGTGACCCTGGTCAGTTGCCACCCGTGGCTGATAAGCCATTATACCATTCTAGACCATCAAGTTCTGTAGGTGAGCAAGGTCATCTAGCTTATTACATGTTTACCAATGTTGTTAAACTATCAGTAAACCAGAGAGTTCAAGGCTTAGACCCCCAGCAAACTCAGTTTAGGGAATTACTCATGCGTCTACGCACAGGAGATTGTAATGAAGCAGACTGGAAGCTTCTCTTGACTCGACAGCCTTCCAATGCACAGAACTTGGCTGAATTTCAAGATGCCACAAGGCTCTATTTTAGCAATGAAGAAGTTGCAAATTACAACTTTGAACAATTAACAGCACTCCATCAACCAATAGCATGCATTAATGCAAGACATTCCAGTGATATTGCTAAGAAAGCTAGCCCTGATGAGATGTCAGGACTCCAGCCTTCTATATTCCTTGCTAAAGGGGCACAAGTAATGCTTACCGTGAATTTGTGGACAGATGTTGGACTTTGCAATGGTGCAACAGGAACTGTAATAGACTTCATTTATGCAAACAATCAGCAACCTCCTGACTTACCTGTAGCTCATCGGGCAGAATGGGGCGACACATCCGGGACGTTTTCTAAGCCGCCAGCGCCAGATTCAAAAGATAATTAGTCAATCGTAACAGAGAAAACGGGGCCGAAAGCTAAAGTGCTGTTAGAAAACTCTCTGATTACGTAAAATCGACTAGCGGTATACATATGCGACACACGGCATTTCGGAGATGAAATAGTCATAAACAATTTGCGGGGATAACTAAAACTATAGCGCAAATATTAAGCTTCTCAAATTGCAAGCGAAATTTCTGTATATTAGTAATTATTCGTATGGGGCAAAGTTAAAAAGTCGATTTTCTCGGCGAAATTTGGCTCGATCAAAATGCGACAAACGGCAAAAGTGAGATCACGGCTTCATAAAACAATATCTCTTTTCTTGGCGCAATTTATTGAATATTTCACTTCTCAATTTCGATTTTTCCAGGCGACATGCTCAAAATGCTAATTTTGCCTTTAAAACTTCGCGCGGCAATTTCATTGATCCTCTTAGCTCCACCTCCAAAGACAATGGAGCACACGTTGACCAGAAGCTCTATTGTAATCTGAAGTTATTAATCCAAATTGAATTTGGCGCTCGAACCTGACGGTTCAGCAAACCTATAAATGAGGTGACAAAACCTGTAATAATATTCGCTATGTTTGTAAATATTGTCACTGCCTCGTCTTCTACGACTCGTTTAGAGTGCTAGTATTTGAAGGAAGTTTGGCTCTGACTAAGAAGTCTTTGAGCGATTTATCCTTTTTGTAAGACAAAATCGGTGGATCTGAAAATATCCTGTTAAGGTTTTGATTGTTAGCAATAAAATGCCAGTGTTTCATAAGAATCTTTTTAAGATTCGGAGTAGCCGGATTATAAGTCGTGACAAAAGGTAATACAGCCCGTGATGTTCGAGGTTTGTTGAGTAAAGCCGCTTTTCTAGGAGTGAACTGAACTTCGGCTAAGGTCTTTTCGACAAGGTCTATAGGATAGCCTCGTTCTAGAAGGCCGGATTTTAAATCTCGCTTGTGTGACTCAAAAGACGCTTGATCCGAATTAATTCTGAGTAAGCGTAGAGTTTCTCCTTTGATAAAACCCTTTTTAACACTAATTACCTCAAAGAAACAATAGAACAGACTAAATTCCGAGCTGTAACCTAAATATAAACAAACGGCTTGGACTCGTACCGCAACACAGCTGCCGAACACTAAATCTGAAAAACTTATGTTTTGAGTTCGAGTAGAGTTTCAAATAAATACTTCCGTTCTACCGTAGCTTTACGTTATAGTCAATTTGATCATTCAAAATAATGATATAGCTGTTTCCATCTATGACCCATATCTGATCGGCCGATGAAACCGAAAACTACAGCAAACATTGAAAGCGGCTAGTGAAAATAAAACTTGGAAGCGCAAACAACCCAAATATTTAATGAAACGGGTTTAATGAAAGAGGTTTACTAAGGTCCCTTCACAATTTTTTTTTCTAGAAGTCACATTTTCAATGACGGCCGAGATGATAGAAACAGTATATCAAAAAATCTGGTAATTTTACCGTGTCTAATACGCACGTCGCTTTTATACGTTTTTTCTAACTCGGACACAGTGATTTTCGTAAACTTGTGAAATAGATACTAGAGTATTTAGCTCTAATATTACGCTTGAATTATATTTTGTGTTTTTTTTGTGTTTATTTGACTATTACGCTCTATTACATTTTGTTTAACGGGCTAATGAAAATCTCTAATAATAAAGCTAAGGGAATTTAACTACCACTCCTCTTAAGCTTAGGGGTTTTGAAGGAGTTTATGCAGAACCTATGCCGATAATGTAAAAAAATGCTGGAAATAATGATATGCCTAATGAATGTCGTCTAGTTACCGTAAGGCAGTTTTAGAACGCGTGTTTTTACCTGTGAGTAAATTGATTTTGCGGTGGGCCTTTTTGGCTCTTATTGTTTGGCACTTGTTAGTAGATCTATAGAAAACACTTAACGAGCTCTGGGACTTCGTTAGTCCCATGATGACTGTGATGACAGTTGATTGACAGGCGCTTTAGCCGGTATTGGAACGAGGTATTCCCTGAAGGATTCCCTAACAGCCAATCGAAAGCGCTTTACTGAATATCTAATCAGGCGTATCATAATAATTCCCATCTCACATCTGATTAGCGACCGCAAGTGCATGTCGCCGAAAACAATAGGTTTCTACGCGATGTGTCATTGTGAAATTTGATGACTATAGAGGCCCATCTATCATTGATAGCAATCCAGCATATGTCCAATAACAATAACCTCTCAGGCATTAGATGGCTCACATGAGAGACAACAGCTGCCTTTGAAACTTGCTTGGGCAATAACAATACACAAGAGCCAAGGTTTAACACTTCCAAAGGCATGGATTGACATTGGCAAGTCTGAGAGGAATGCAGGCATTTCATATGTAGCCATCTTGCATTGTTGAGCCAATGACTTTTGAAAGACTGACAAGTCTTAAAAAGTCTATCAATTTAACATTTAGACTGGAAGAAGAAAGCAGACTTGATAACCTTGCAAAATATCATACATAATAACATGAAATGAATGGTGAAAACCACTAATACTAAAATATAGTCTATCAGACTTTTCACATTTAAGTTTTGCATTGTCAAGACTACATGTAGCTACAGTTTTTTTTTCAAATGTAGAAACACAAGACTATATATATGTATGCTATTTTGACCTTTGTTCAATGGTAAGTTTGCTTTTGTTTAATGGTTAAGAGTCATAGGTTAGAAGAGGAACATGTATATGTGTAGATAATTTCAGTCTTCCTTTCCTGATCATTTCACAACATAAAAAATCACTTTTTATGCTTTCTTGATTCCACAGAAAATGGCAGAGAGTAAACCACAGAAAATGGCAGAGAGTGAACCAAGTTCAAAAGGTAAATATTGTGCCAAAATGTAACTTAATATGAACAACTGTCCTTCAACTCAACTGTTCTTTCCTAAACAAATAAGTTAAGTCCAGCCCTCACTAGCAACACCAGGGCAAGGAACATACACGGACTACCGAATAAATAATATAACACTGCCTCAATGTGTGTTTGTAACTTTCACTACAGCAATATAACTCTGAAACTTTAGTTTAACTAGATTACACTAAATTCTGATAATTTTAAGTCTAATCACTGGAAGTTATAAAATGTGCATTGAGGCATAGAGGAGACAAGTAGACTAATATTTAATAAAATTACATCAGGTCACAGTTATATTGCTTACACTCTAGTGAGAACCGGTATTTGCTGTTATTGTTACATGTATTTCAAGTAAATAAAATAATGTTCTTCTTGATTCAACAGAGCCATCAGAAATGGAATGTTACATTCACGCTGTATCCCCCATTAAACAGTCTGGCACTACAAATTACTTCAATTGTGACATCCAAACCGAATCGAATGTAGTAAAAGGTGTATGCTTTGCAGTAGAAAAAAAGGAAACCCTTGATACCTTGGCACAACAGCACTCACCAGTGAAAATAAGGAAATACACCCTTAGTAACAAGTTTGGTCGAGAAGATGTTGTTCTCAGTAGGAACACCTCAATAACACCCACAACAGCCACCTTTGAATATAAAAGTCTGCACAACGTATCATCCATTGCATCACTAATTCAAGTGGCCCCAGAACAACTGGTCGCCATAAAGGGACATGTGTCTCAATTGTCAGGCATAAAAACGGTTGTCCTACAATCAAAGCAAGTCAAGAAGCAAGAATGTTTTATCAGTGACCCTACAGGATACATTAAACTTGTGGTTTGGGGAAGTCACACAGGAACTCTTCAAGAAGGAGCAACCTACTTCTTTGACAAAGTTAGAGTCAAAGTTTCTCACCAAGAAAGGTACCTCAACACTCCAAAAAATGAAGATGTATGCAAGATTTCATTGGTTGACCAATTTGCAGATCCTGTCCAAGTTGTAGAGAACGTTTCTCCTGTCAATGAACTCGCAGCTAAGATACTTGGCATAACAAACATGAACCAGTACTACTGCTGTTGCTCATGTTACAAGAAGGTACTGTCAAAGGGAAGATTGCATCATGTAATAACTGCAGTATGACGATGAAAATGACCCAGTGTGGCTTACAACGGTACCTCAAGCTATACGTGCAAGATGCAAAGAAATCTGACCACAAAATAAAGCTGTGTGTTTACAATGATGTCTTCAACAAACTAATTGGAATCTGTGGCCTCAACGAATCTACACCAGATGACCAGATTGTTGAGAGCATTCTCGATTTGGAACTTGTCATGTTATCATATGACACACAGAGCAATAAGGTCATAGATATTGACATTGTTACCATTTAAATTACCTTGTCCACAAGTCATTGTTATCAAACAATAATTACAGACAATCCACAAGTTGTTGTTGTTAAAAAGTTGTTTTATTGTTATTAAACAAGAATTACAGACAATTTATACAGTTAAAAGTCGTCACACTTAACCCGTAAAATAGATAGTAGAATAATACCCACTATTAGACCCTCATTCTATTGTTTTCTTGTTTTTATTCGACAATACTTGCTATTAGTTTTGTGGGTTAGATTTATTACATTTAACCCGTGAAACAAAAACTAATAGTCACCATGTAATAGTCAAATAGAAAACAATTGAATTTGAGTCTAATAGTTGCTATTAGTCTGCTGTCTATTTCACAGGATAATTGTAATCACTCTAAATGAAATCACTCTTATCCACAAGTTGTCGTTTTAAACGGTTGTTACACTGTTATTAAACAGTTGTCATACCATTATTAAACAGTTGTCATACCGTTATTAAACATTTGTTACATTGTTATTAAACAGTTCATTCACAAGTTGTTGTTGTTATTAAATAGAATTACAGACATAATATATTTTACAAGAAAAGTGTTGTTGGGGAAGACGAGAAAAAAGTTGGAAAGGGAGTACGACACGAAAAAGACACTGATTCCCCTGTCGCTTTCTCTCAGGTTTCCCTATCCTACTTTTTTCTCCCTCCTTTCTTACAGACCGTCTCTGTACCCGTTTCACTATGATGTGCCATAAGTTACAAAACCAAGGAAGAACGCACTTCCTAATCTATGATTACTCCTAGTTTATTTATTTAGCTTGAGTCATGACGAGGCTACGTTTCTGGCCGCTTCGCTTCGCCATGTTCTTCAGCAGTTTGCACTTCGTAATCACAAACAGCAGCTACTGGAATATAAACAAGTGAAGTGTTTGGAAGCGATATACCTTGGGAAAGATGTAATCACAGTATTGCCGACGGGATACGGAAAGTCTATGGTTCTTCATCTTCTGCCGTGGCTTTTCTACGACAAAATGAACTCCAGTCATTTTGTTGTTTTAAATGCTCTTATTCAAGACCAGATTAGGAGAAGCAATGAACGAGGAAACGTTAGAACTATCATTGTATTTACGAGGTATTAGATTTCACAGCGTCGCCGGCTAATTGGGAGGAGGAGCGACTCTGAATGAGCCAAATTCAATGGAGTCAATTATAATTCATGACAAAACAATAGCGCACTCGAAATTGGCTCCGATTGGTCCATTACGATCCGATGCAAGCACGCGCACGACATATAAAGGCAAGTCCGATTATATAACTGCGTCACTTCTTGGTTCATTATATACGTCATGGCTCTACACGTCAGCAACTGAAAGTCCCTCAGTACGGGCTTTTTTATTTTGAATGCGATAAAACTACAAGCATCGATCGTCCCTACGAACAAGATAACAAACGTACTACGCTGGAGTAATTCTGAAAGCGGAGATCATTGGTGTGAATGCTTAGTATCAAACGCTTGATAACGATATAACATTTTAGTCATACATTCCTTTGTCTATCATACAGCTGATGTATTTAATTTCCATAGATGACCAAAAGCTCCTTAACCGACTCGATGTTGAGTTCTTTGCTGACATTTAAGAACGTGCATCGTTTTCCGCGTCCCGATGAAGCCGTGGAGTCTGTTGACTCTGAAGAGGTAAGTACAACTTTTTTAGTTTACTTGATACTGATTCCCTGATGCCAAAGACATCCTCTGCTTGTTGTTATTCCTTCGAATATTTCATACTGTAAGTAAGTTTTATCCTTCCATCTTCCAGGATTTAGTAACAGCACCACCCAAAAAGAAGAAAAGAGCACTGACGAAGCCTGGAGAAAAGAGCAAGAAAAAAGCTACAAAAGGACGGGTGATAAAACAAGTTTCCATATAATTCTGTATATAATGCAAACTGTTTAAAAGATGTTTACGCCTGTTTGTTTGTTTGTATTCTTTTGATAGGCGCTGTCAGGCAAGAATAAGAACAAGCCCAAAGCGCCAGTGAAACAAAACGTGAAAGAACTGGTAAGTTTTTAATTAAAAGTTAACGTTTGTACGACATGTGCGTGTATTATATTATCAGGAAGGTGCTAGTTTAAACGTAACGGCTGACTTGCGATCGTCGCAAACAACTGAAAATGTGCACAAAATACATAATGTGTTGCGCAGTGTGTTGTGACTGCGTACCGCTTACGATGATATGGAAACCAGCTGTAGATAACTTGTTTCTGTAAAAACTGGTCTGCGCCGCCCGATTAATAACACTGGTATAATCAACTAAGAGTTTATTCAAAATATGCTCATTGATTTCTGTTTGTATGTCTGTTTCAGGCAACTGTCATCGCGATTTATAGCCCAGCGAAAGAGGGCACTCCCACTCCTGAACCGCATTTATCTATGAACCAAACATTTGCTTCCAGTAGACCCTCACCCTCATTTACATGTAGTTTGTCTATTGCTGCAACGTCAACTCCAAGTATCCGCCGGATCCTGTTCGAGCCTGGCCTGTTCGATCATGAGGAAAAGAGCAACACCGTCGAGATGCTCAGACGCATAAAAAGGAAACTAGACCGCGTGGACGAGTTTCAACGAAAGGTATATTAACGTAACTTCATTCGTGTACACTACTCAAAAAGACATACTTACACTGCATTTTGGGGCTTATTCCGATTTACTCAAATGGGATTACACAATTTTGCTAATTTTTGGTAACCATATTTTTCAGGTTGACCAGTTACTGGATCTGAACCGCATGTACAGCGAGAGCCAGAGCCCCCGCTCGATAATTCTGTTGCTGCAGGAGAGACCGGACTCCGCTGATACCGAGGATTTCACGACTCCTGTTAACGCCCCCACCGCCAATGGGATAGAGAAGACTGCATCCATTCCAACCATCTGAGCACAGGCCAGCTCGTCAATGAATTTTGCAGTTCAGCTCATGCAAAGGGACTTTTCAAGGAAGGAGCCCTACGGAAAAAAATGTCAACGGCAGGAGAGGAAAAGATGAGACTGACCCAGAGAGAATTAACAGAATCCGGCAGACACTGCGCATGTACTCGAAGGAAGCAGTCACTTCCATATTCGCTCCGTGATTTCTTTAAACTTCTAAGGCCAAATTCGAATATGTTCTCCTTTAATTTAATTTAAGCGAATCGGTAGAATTTTTACATGCAAGAATACAAGAAGCAGAAGAAAAGTCCAAGCTGCAAGACAAAACCATTAAAAAGTTTACTCAGCAGCTACAAGTTCACGAGGCGAAACATGAAGAGAACATGCGAGAAATGCTGCTTTTGAAGTCGAAAAGCATACATGCCGAGACCTACTGACGTCGAAGTAATATTAAAATCTTTAATATTCCGGAAGACAAGCCAGAAAGTGTTGTCACTACTAAATTAGTTACATTCCTGGCCAAAGACCTCAAACTTCCTCCAGAGCGCGTTGCCGAGATAAAATTCGAGCGTGTCCATCGTATTGGAAGGATACAGATCACAGAAAAGCTGCGTCCTATCATTGCACGCCTCCTATGGTTTAAAGATAAAGAGTACATCTTCAAAAACGCGACGAATCTCAAAGGTAGTGGTGTTTCAATAGCTGACGACTTTCCAAAGGAGATAGATGATGTGAGGAAAAGACTGTATCCAGTTTACAAACGAGCAAAGGCCCAAAAGAAGCCAGCCAAATTGGACGTTGATAGATTGTACATTGACAACGAGTTGTACACCAGCCCTGGCTCCGAAAGGTATTATCTTCCACCATAATTTAATAGTCGTAAAGAAACTGAAGAAGCTGATTAATTACTTCTGTACCAATGGATAATTTATCTTTGTTTATTGACAACGAGTTCTACATCGGCCCTGGCTCTGAAAGGTCTTATATTTCACCATAATTTAATGTTCGTAAAGAAACTGAAGAAACTGATTAATTACTCAAGGTATTTCTGTATCCAATAGATAATTTATCTTTGTTTATTGACAACGAGTTCTACATTTATACGCATTTACGTTTATGATTGCCGGATTAAACCTTTTCCTTCGCGCACTGACAAAAAAATAGATAAGGGAGAGCAATTTCTGTAATTTTATCTTGTTGTAAGGCCTTAGAGTAACACGCGCATTTAGCTCTTACTTATAGCCAGTAGTTTCCCTGGCATTCAGGGTTGTTTCAGCAAGACCCTGATTTCTATTTTTGTTATTGTGCTTGTTCGTGTTGTCTATATCCTGGGCGCTTTCCAACTAAATATTTCTGTATTGTTTACTTTTTCTTTTCGTAAGATGAATGTATAATTTTTCGTGTTGTTCTTTGAATGTAAGAGGCCTCAATAACACTGAGAAACGGTTTAGATGGCTACATTGCCATAAATTTCATATTATTTTTTTGCAAGAAACATATAGTTTGTCTAATAGTACGCGTATTTGGTCTTCAGAATGGGGAGGAAAGGTATTTTTTAGTCACGGTACAAGGCACCAGAGGCGTGATGATTTTGTTTAATCCCTATCTTGATTGTTCTGTACTCTCGGAGGAGTAGTGGTCGATTTTTGATACTCAAAATTTCATTGGATGACACGGTCTTTTTGTGTTGGCAAACCTTTATGCGCCAAATTTTCAGCATGTCTAGGTTTGACGCAATAATTTTCTCCAGGTACATGCTTCGTATTGGCCGGTTACGGCCGGTTCAGCAGCGAAAGGGCTAAACATGTAAGTAACAAAATTGCAAAAAATACTGGAATCCTAAGTAAACTTAGATATTACATTGATTTAAAAATGCTGAAGCAACTTTACTATACACTAATCTATCCATATATCAATTATGGATTGATGAGCTGGGGTAACACCTATACTTCGAAATTGACAAAATTGCGTTCTTGTCAAAATAAATGCATAACAAAATGTTTTTTCCGCGAAAAAGAGTGCCCCCCCCCCCCCCCCCCCCCCTTATTTTAATCTCCTTGGTATACTTATGCTTGATAACATTTTCAAATTAAAAATAGCTACTTTTGCATATAAAATTATATATGAAAAGAGTAAAGTCCCAACAATATTTTGTGAAACTATTAAGATTGCATCAGATCGACACTCCTATAATACTATATTTGCCACCAGACAGAACTTTAGCAGATCTAAAGCACGAACAAATTACGGAATACAAACATTTAAATATATTTCATCGCAAATTTGGGAAACCATTGATCTTGGAATGAAAGTCTAATTCAACCTCTACCTTTAGGAAAAAATATACTCAATCTCTCCTTATCTCACAGACACTCTAATAATGTTTGACAATAACTCTTTTCATTTATTGAGGCTGAAACTTTATCGACGTCCGACCTTCTTTTTTTTCTTTCCTAGCTATGGTAGATGTAGGCAGTGATCAACACGAAAGCTTCTTTCTACTTCGATCACTGTGCACGAATAATTGATTATAGTTTCTTCTCGGTTATGTAAATGTTACTATTGTTATGTTTTTTATTTATCATGTAATTATCTACTACCATGTTAACTAGAAAATGTGCGAATAAGAAAGTCTGAAGTCATGGCGGCCATCTTGGATTTATGCAAATTAGGTAGGGTGCGTCCCAACTTTTTTTCTGGGAACATAATTTTTGGAAAGAGGGGTTCCAGGAGCTCATTTTGGTACCATATTCGCTCTGCCCTGAGGGGGCGGGTGCACGGTGACCTATTCTGGCCCATGGCCTATACCTTGGGAGATTATTTGCCCGGAAACGTTGGCTACATGGCTGAATGTTTACGCGAAGGCAAAAATACTAGTAGAGACCTTCTTTTAGCAAGCATCTTACCAACAGTGGCATGCCTGATGGGAGAGACTACCGTCAAGGTGGACTGTAAACTAAGAAATGAGCAAATTAATGTTTGCGATATGCTTGTCTGCTCCCGGATCAGGAAAGGCTCCTTCTTTTAAAAATGGCTGCTCTCAACCCCTACGTCTACACGTGAAGACCAAGCATCGACAGCATTGTTTGTAGACGAGTTCACAGAGACTGGCCTGTTTAAGCAGATCCAGCTATACGACGGGGCTACTTGGGTTTATACCAAAGGAGATAAATCTTCCCGACAGGTAAGCTATCGAAGGATAAGCAATGTTGATCTGAGTTTTAGTAATGTAATCCAAGGGAAATGGCAGGCGAACAAAAAAACTTTGACCAAATGCAAAGTGCAACACGAATTTATGATTTCTAAATATAATATAGGTTCATTCTAACGAGCAATTTGGTTGACTAAAAATATGATTTATCCGAGTATAAAACACACCCAACCGTGTATTAATTATGGTTTTGAAATGCTTGTTTGAAGCCTAAGCTGCATAATACCTTTTAACTTTTCCCATTCTTGGGACCCATAGCCGTACCATGCATTTGAACAAAGTGCGTGTTATTAAATTCACTATTATTGGAACGAAGGCAAAGTTCAACTACCTCAACAATACAATCAGTGGAAGGAATTCCGGTTTCACGCGATTCTAAAGCTTTTCTAACTGCAGAAACTCCTAGATTATTATCTATATTGGGAAACATGGCTGCTACATTGTACATCCCATGACACTAGAATCGCATTTTCAGGGAGGGGCCCGTTGACATTTAACTCTTCAATTTTGTTAATAAGATCAGTAGTGTCCCTAATATTAGATGGAAGTTTCTGAGCCAAAGTTTGAGATAAAACTCGGTAAATTCAGATATCTCTCAATTGATGTGCCACAAAACGAAGTAATTCTTTAATAATTCATAAGGGTACTAGCCAATCCCATGTGCTGAATGACACCACATGATCACCTCTGTATACCCCGTAGAAACCTGATTAATAAAACATCAGGTTCTGTATCGAGATACAGACACCATGGTCCGTGATACAGACACCATGGTCCGTGATACAGACACCATGGTCCGTGATACAGACACCATGGTCCGTTATAGCTCTAGCAGTACTCTGTATCAGGTACAGAATACTAGCTAAGCTAGTGAGAGAAGTCTCACGACCGATCACTGACTACCCCTATCCCGGGACGGGTGAAATGACAAAGTACATCTGCTCTCTTATTATGTACACACCATCTATTCCATGTGGGATCTGTTTTTATGCACGCTACGCTCTGCTCTCTTATTGCATACACATAGTCTCTTCGATGTGAGATATGTTTTTGTGAGAAACTAATTCATCCCACATCGATACGAAGGTGGGAGAAATCAAAGGTTAAAATGTTATGTCGTTCATATCAATGGCTTTTAGTTATCTATTCATTTCACTTCGAATGTAAGTAAGTACTTTATTTGAGTGTCAAATGTATTTAGCTTTGCAACTAATAGGGGACACTCGACCTAGGGTTTTACGTCCTTATCTGAGAAGACGTGAAGGTCTAACCATTTGCAGCTTTTTCACAAAGGCAGCAACTTCTACTCGGTTATTTTAAGACCATGAGTGTTGGTCCGGCCTTTTCGTAGTTTACCACAGTAAACTCATGTCTGGTTAGTTTAATACGATGGAACGGCGGGAGGATGAAAAGCAACTTTACTGGAAAGGGTGGGTATATCTCGTAGCAGAAACAAATGAGGGTACCGCGAATCCCCCCAAAAAAATCGAGCACGCCGAATTTGCCAAAAAAAATCGGGCGAGCCAAAATCACCCCGAAAAATAATTGAACAAGGGTGAAACTTTGTAAAACCAAAATACTGAATGCCTTTAAAAAATCGTGTAAGGTCCTATGCCAGAAAAAAATAAATTACCGCAATACGAGTACCCTCCTCCCTCCCAATCAATTTTCAAATGGCTCGTCCCTTAGATGAAATTTGTCAACTTCTTTTAACTATACGCTGAATGAATGCGGTGCTTGTGACTGACAGGCCGCTTCAGAACTTTCTTCCAGTTTATCACCTCTCCTCAGCAACAGAAACCGCATATTTTTTCGCACCGCCATGACCATCACCAGTAAAACTTGCATCACAAGAACGTTACCAGTCAGTTGAACTGCGCACAGGCTACATGCCAATGCCGTCCCCGAAATCTCCTGTGAAATCCTTGTCCATCCGCACGGTCAGGGACAGCAAACGATCCATACACATTAAATGTAGTGATAATGTCTACAAGTCGATAGCAATTTTTTTGCTTTGGTATTGACTGTTTTGTGGAATTCACTGCACAATACACTGGCAAGGTGCTCCGTATCAGCTCATTTGAAACTGATTCCCCAGAAGACTGAGACAGGAATGTCCCCCCAAGAAGATTCTGTATGTGGCGCAGGGATGTAGATTGTCCATGATCAGCCCGTGTGGTTGTTTCAGGTCCCATTAGAGATTGAGAGTAGGACTGATTGGCTTTTACTTTTTGGCACATTTCCAAAAAAAAAAAAGTAATTCTGTAAGTCAAGTATAACATTGCCCAGAATGGCCTTGTACGATGGACACTCATTAGTTTTTGGAATACATTAGGTCGTTTAATTTGAAATTCATGAGTTTGAGATTCGCCTTATGCTTGGTTAACGTTTAACTGTTCTGGGAGCTCTAAATCCCTAGGCACTTAAGGCCAAGTAAAAAAAAAATAGTTTCTCGTCCCCGCCCGCTTCCTATTTGGCAGCCGCTTCCTATTTTTTACTATTTGCTATTTTAATATAAACCTTTATACTGCGTTTTGTCCTTGGAAAAAATTACTGCTCACTTCTATTTATATCGATCGTCTGAACTAAAAATGAAACACTATCTATTCAACACATTTGTAACACAATCTGTCTATCTGTCTGGCTCATGTACATTTGTAATGTGAGAAATTGTAATTCTTATTGACTATTGTGCAATAAAATAATTTGAACTCGTACTGTACTTGATTCGAATGCGTGATTCACTTTCTTGTCTCCTTTGTGGTGAATGCTCGTGGAAGCTTAGGAAATGTCAGTCTTTGTGTGTGTTAGTATTCGAACTTCAAAGGAAGTTTTGAAGCCATGGTTTGCACGATCTGTAGTTGATGGACAGAAGACTTTGGTGGATCTATTTACTGAATTTGCCACAGGCGAGTTCGACGATGGTGCTCCGTTAAGTGAAGACTATCAGACGACAGAGGTGAGCCCACGTATCAGTTCGATCTTTTTATATATGCCTGAATTGTCTGTGCATTTCTCACAGCTATTCACACATTTCAATAAATAAAGCGAACAAATTTGTTAGTGACATGCGAAAAAGTGGAGCGAAAAGTAGAGTTACGACACAGTCTTTATTCTCAAAATAGAATTCCTCGCCAATATTCAACCTGATCAGACTTGAAATTCTCAACATGGAATCCCTCGTGAACCCACGTGGAAGAAATGCTGTTGGATTCTTTAAACCTACCAAAAATAAGAAATAGTAAAAATAGTAAAAATAGTAAATAGTAAGAACCGTCCGCCTCCTTTTTTGAAAAAGGTCGGACGAGAAACAATTTTTTTTTTACTTGGCCTAATGTGCGAAAGGCGGTTTTTCTTTAAGTTCGCGGCAAGGTAATGATTACTGATAATCAATTTAAAAGTTTATTCATGCACACTGATGAACCGAGTCGACGAGAGTCGAGGCATGAGAGTTTTGACTTCGACTCTCTTCAAACGCAATCATTGCTCGATCAAACGGGCACGAGAGTGCATGAGAGTTAAAGTAGTGGGGCACGCCTCTCTTGTTGAAGCACCCCTTTATTTGTGTGATTCAAACGCTTAATTTATTATGGTTCGTGTAACCGCTTTGATCCTCGGTCCCTACAAAATAAATTTACTCGAGCCTGAGGATCGGCCGGCTTCACAGCGAAAGCTTCTGCTCGTTTCACATTTTCATGACTTGATTGTTTTATTAAACTCTGCCGTTTGTCGGTGCGTACTATGAATAGACAAACTACTGAACATAACTTAGTCGGCGAGAATCGACCCCACATACACGACAAAAGGTTCTGCTCGTTTCACACTTTCAGTGGGTTGAATGTTTTATTAAACTCTGCCATTTGTGTCTGAACCGGATTATATGAACATACCACAGGCAGCCCAAGCTCAGGTTACGAAAATGTAAGGGTTTGTATGGGAGCGTAGCGAACTCCGTTTACTAGCCAGAAATACTGTAAAATATTTGAATAAAATATTCAGAGTTCACAAAACCTCTACGAATTCCCGGCCCAAAGGTTGTTCCTTCCATAGAATGCCACTGTTAATCCATTCCTGTATTATCAAGCACACACGACGACATTTTCTTTCTCGAACTCCGTCCATTTGAACTCCTGACCGCCGTCATCAAACTTTCAACGATACCACTGATAAAAGTTCGTTGAAAAGCTGGCTGAGCAGCCTAGCCTTCCCAGCAAAGGTAACCCTTCACGGGTGGGGGAGGTCAAATTTCGATCATCAAAACTACCTACTGGCCAGGGTGCCCTTGTACGAATTTGACTCGCGGCTATTGTCTCGGTTAGCCAATCCAAACGACACCGGGTCTATGTTTACAAGGAGTTTTCCTTGAGTGTGATCTGTCACTCGACTACACGTGCGTTCGAATTTTAATCGGCTTTGCTTAATTTACAGTCAAATTGTATGGATATCAACTCGATTCTTGGTGTAAGAGTGTAATGTTTGTTTTGTA
This sequence comes from Actinernus sp. WN-2022, assembly GCA_030867875.1. NCBI lineage: Eukaryota > Metazoa > Cnidaria > Anthozoa > Actiniaria > Actinernidae > Actinernus > Actinernus sp. WN-2022. The sequence goes on along the minus strand of JAOWCC010000067.1, from coordinate 128,492 downwards.
GTTTTGCCTTGTCGTAATTCGAAGTATATTTCCCACTTCATGGCTCATGTTTTTACTGAAAATGATAGGATCCAACTAAATTGTGACCAAGCTGAGGTGGTCGAATTTGCTGAAAGAGGGCATAGTGTTCTGAGTACTGGTCAGCAGGAGTCGGGAAAACCGAGGTGGTAAAGAAAATTATCCAAAATGCGAAAAGCCGAGGTAAGAAAGTAACAATGATTTGTTCCAGTGGCATAGCATGTCAAGTTTACGAGCGAGGAGTCGCTTCAACAGTTCATTTGTGGTATGGACTGCAGACAGCCGAGCTTCCGTGGAGTCAAGTCATCGATAGAGCAACTGAAAACTCTTTAGTGAGAGAGAGGGTCAAATCAACTGACGTTATAATTTGGGATGAGGCAAGTATGTCGAGCCAAAGAATGCTTGAACTAGTAAATATTTTGCACCATCGACTAGCAGATGACGAACTGAGCCGGCAACTTCCCTTCGCAGGAAAACAAGTAATTCTAGTGAGAGAGCTTCTACAACTGCAACCAAGTCCCAAACACATTTGATGAGGGTAATTTTATATTTCTCTCGGCCGTGTTTGCCGCCGCGATTACTCATCGATTTCAGTTAACGCAAGTTATGCGGCAATCGGATGAAGAATTGTTGTATGCAATCTCTGAATTGCGAATGGGCAAATGCTCAGCGGCAACCGCAGATTTTCTCTCGACTCTTTCCCGGGAACTACCATGGACAATCTTCTTTCGAAAGGTTCCTGCAATTTTGTTCAACCGACGTGTGATTGACGAACTTCCTGGAGAGTTGATCTGCTTCGATGCCACCTACGAGAATGAGGCATCTACTAGCATGAAATGGCCCGGCCAGAAACTTTACAGTTAAAGCATAATTGTAAAGTTATGCTAGTCTGGAACAAATCATGGGTATCAAGTATGGGTCTGTTTCATGGAATTCGAGGTGACATACTTCTAGTGTCTTTTGAAGAAGTTGGAGTTGTTGAAATAGGGCGTGAGACGTGGATAAAGAGAAAACGCTGTGGTCAGCGAGTAGGAAGTATATCGCAGTTCCCCCTTATCCCAGCTTACGCGGTCACTTGCCATAAATCCCAAGGATTGACCCTCCCATGTGCTGTCGTCCACTGTTCAAGAGAATACGTTCCTGGCTTGATTTACGTGGCGGTTTCGAGAGTAAAAGCACCCGAGCTTCTACAGATCTTAGATTTCGATCCCAACCAATTAATGACACCTAAATGCGAAGTGATCGAACATTGTTCTAGTCAGCACACGTGTAATGCTGTGCAAGACCTGTCTTGCTGTTGCAGAAGGACTTTGAGTGATGACGTTTTTACTAGTGTGCACGATCGCTTTTCGGAATTGGTTGAAGAAGGCGAGGAGCAAGTTTCATTCCCTATGGAGATGTTTGATGGGCCTGTATGTGCTAGTTTTGAAGAAGATGGTGTTCCAATTCCATTAGAACTTACAGGGATTTACCAGCAGCTTTCACAGAATGAGTCTGACCTTGCAACACCCTCTCCTGATTGTTTTCACAAATGTAAAGAATTTCTTGTATTATTGAAATCGGGAAACTCGACATCACCTTTTCTTGACCAGGAACACACTGCTATAGATTGTCTCTTAAATGAGGGCTGCAGTCGTCAATTACAAGCCTTTATCGGTATAATTTGGTACCACACATTCCTCATCATTCATGATCATGTTGTTGAAAACGCTGATGAGATCGTTGTCAACCTTGTCGCCAAATATTCACTGAGGCTACCTCTAAACTTCACGCACTTTTCAATAGTGCGGATTTTTCGATTTATGTTTCTGGTATTTTTAGTACCAAGGAATCCACTCCAGCTCAAAGAGCTGTTGCAATAAGGCTGTCCATATCCATTTCCTGGGATTTCATGCGTCATTTGGAAACCCTCATTAGACGACATCGTGAAAACGATGATGTCCAATTCAACGTGGAGGATATGAGTGATGTTGGACGCTCCAAGGTTCGACATGTCGGTGGCTGGGCTGTGAGGAAGATCCTTACGCGATACAGGAAGTACGTACAGAGAAATTTGTTCTCCGCTAACAGCTCAACTCTGTCTAATGTGCAGAAACAACAGAAGCTGTGCAAGTTATTAGAGGAAAACATTATCATTCCCTACGCTAAGTTAGAGGAGGTTACTGAGTACCCTGAAACCCTGGAAGTCACAGAACTCGACAGTATAGGGAAAGAGATTTGCTTCACATCTCAGATGAAGCATACATATTTTTCATGCGTCTAGAAGGAAAGAGAGTAGAGTTATTGAACCTACAAAGATTGAAGCATGGTTGAGAAGGCAATGGAGGAGATGTCAAAAGATGACTCCCTAAACCAATGTTGGCGGAGATGTTTTAACACAAAAGATGTCAATGCCGATAACACGGTAAGTTATTAATCGACCTATACTAGAGATGGTCACAATTCAAGCTGAATAGGTTGAATATGAATGACATGGACAGAGGCAACGACAGATATATTCCCCAAAAATAAAACCGAGCCATCTGAAAAACAAGAGCTGGGCAGAGTAAAGTCAGATCACTGTTAGTACACACGCACAATCAGTCAAATTTGGATTTAATGGACAATCAGATACGAAAGTATGCATCACGTAGCAGCGCCAGTCGCCAGAGTAACAAGGAGCTGCACACAGGGGAACTAAACCCTGAAATCAATTCAATATGATGCAAAGTTATATTCGAATTAAATAAATTGTGCTATTTAATTTTTCTATGCTATGCGTATATCTGCTCCGATGGCTCAAATCTTGCATTTTGTGACGTCAGTTCCCGACATCGAAAAGCTGGACTAACGGCTCCTAATTGCGAACGAAACCAGTGTGTTATCTTTGTGCTGGAGGGTGATATTATGAAATTTGCACTGAATTGAGCCGCCACACAATGTACACTTAACTGCGGACTGAATCGAACTTGAAAACTAATTATCTCTTCAAAGACGCGCAACACAGAAAAATAAAATAGCAGAACTTATGTCTTTGAATACATCTTTTTTTTAGACGCTATGGACACAAGTAGAACACGACTGCACGCAAGTAGAACTCGAAGAAACATGAGTAACTTCACGTAAGCCAGGATACCCTAGGAAAACACAGGTAGTCCAAAAATACTAGGATTCCAAATACTATTAGGATCTGAACTATAACTACTCACACGAGTGAGAACACGAGCGAAGATGAGTACACCAGCGCTTCTTGATTTAATTAACACAAAATCATAATAATTGCGTTCGACGAAGGAGAACGCATACTAATCTTGCAGTGGACTCCCTGTGGTCCTGTGTGGGCTACCTGTGCTTCCCCAGGCGAAAGAAATCGAGATTTGTGTATGTCCGTCCGTCCTCTTGTATGTTTGTACTTTTTAGAATAAATTATCTCGGCCGGGGAACTGGTAACTACACGTACACGATGCGAGCGGCCATTTTGGTGAATGCCAGCATGGCTTCTGTTTTGTTTCGCGATCGGTTAGTTAGGTGCCTTATTTTCCGACAATGCAATGCAATGATGTTTCAAAGGTTCGCAAATACAATTGAGCAAAGCCTGAGGAAAGTGTGTAGTACATCTGGAGGACCTTGAACATTCAACTCGGCCATAATTATTTATTTATGCTGAACCCGAGACCGAGTGAAATATGTGCAATCGAAAAAAATTGCTGTTGGCTTGCTCGCTGCATTGAATTGTGCTGTTCGGTTTGCCGATACCAAAACTGCAAATGGTCAAGATGCTATAAATCATACCTGAAGGCTGAATACATGGATATTAATATCTGTTTTGAGGCTGCATTAAGGACTACATTTGTGTTTTGGCGGTTGGGCTTGTTGTCGGACTCGGTATCGTTCAGGTGTGAACACGAGGAGAAACTTCATGAATACCAAGTCATTTGGCCTAATAACGTCGGCACTCCTCGAATTCTTCTGCGAAGACTAATCAAGAAACCAGAACTGAATCCGGTTGCCCAGCCGATTGCTACGTTTGAAGAAGTATGGAACGAAGAGCTGCACGCCGCCTCTATAATCAACAATGAAGAATCTGTAGATCCTGATCTACTTCAAAAAACTCTGGTAAAAGTATTTGGCCACCAATCATTCAAGCCACAACAGAGGGAAACAATATCTTCCACCATTTCAGGTAAAACTGTATTGTCAATAATAGGAACTGGTGGAGGAAAAAGTTTAACCTTTATGCTTCCTGCCGCCCTGGCAAAGAAACCAACAATTGTTGTATCTCCAACAAGGTCCCTGATAGAAGATTTGTTCGACCGCTCGCAAAATTATGGCCTGAAGTCATGCAAATTTATTGGAGGGATGGATCACGACGTACTTCAGCGGCAAACTGTTGAGCTCAGTGACTACAAATTGATCTATGCAACTCCCGAAGCGCTAGAACAGTATCTTTTACAAATTTTAACTTCACCCGATGGTGATAAAAGCATCGAAAGAATTGTGTTCGACGAGGCACATACCATTTACACGTGGGGTTCTACATTCAGACCTAAATACAGAGAGGTTAGTGAACAGTTGGCCAAACTACAAGTTCCAAAGCTTTTATTGAGTGCAACGATTCCTGGGAGAGTTCAGACATATATGAAGGTTATGTTTGGAAGCGAATCTTGGCAAGTTATTGCTCACTCTGTTCACAGGGATAATTTGACTTTGAACGTCAAGGACAGAGGTAGTAAATATATCGATGATTTAGTGGCCTATGTAAGACAAAGAGAAAAGGAGAGCGGGATAATTTATTGTGTTTTACCCAATGATGTCTCTAAAGTACATGCAGAGTTGCTGAAAAGAGGACTGAACTGTGTCAAGTATCATGGAACGTTATCTGAAAATATCAAGCAGTCAAGTTTTCAGAAGTGGATGACTGGTGAGTGTAACATAATAGTTGCCAATGCATCATTTGGAATGGGCATTGATAAGCCAACTTCTATCGAGTAGTACTTTCAGCAATGTGGGAGGGCTGGACGAGATGGTCTACCAGCTGATTGTGTTCTATACTATAGCTATAGTGACAAAGCTACACTGTACAAGCTATTTAGTAGAGAGGGGAGAATAACAGAGCAGCACAGCACTTTGGATGAGCTTGTGGTCTGTATTGAAAATGTTGTCCAATGTAGACACAAGATTATCATGCAGTATTTTGGAGAAGACAGAGAGGATTTTAGCTGCTTGTCAAAATGTGACAACTGTCTTTCTAGGGGTTCATACTTCACCTCTGATGGAACCAGCGAAGCCCAGAAAATTGTCCAGACTGTGGTAGAGCTGAGGAGTGTGAAATGCAACTGCAACGTACTTAAATTAATTTTGATAGGAAGCAAGCAGAAGAAGATCCAAGAACAAGGATATGATGAACTGTCAAACTTGGGCTGGCAATAGGTAAGGCTTGTTAAAATGAACTGGAGGAATTGGCAAACCAAACGCTTCTTAATTGTTAAAGAAATCCGTCATATTAAGCTAAAAAATGCTTTACTGATAGCTGGCAAGCAGGCAATTTTTCAGCCGGAGAGAAAATTTACGTGGAGCGCTGAACCGGAGCACTGTCATTTTGAATCGTGTTGACATTAAGCGAGATTTTCATTGGCTATTATTTTACACTTTGAGCGTGACGGGCGGTCAAGCATGGAGGGGCGTAATTCTCAAAACAATGTCATTCGTGCAGGCTCTTCTTTCTTCCCCTCCCTTCATTTTTTACCTCGCCCGATTTTGACCGCGTGCCACAGGTGACCCAATCCGGGGGAAAAACGGACGAAAAAAATACAGAAGAGCCGGCAGACAGGCTGGGCACTCCTAAATTTGGGCCGAATTTGGGCTGTTCCTTTGCCTCCAATAGTATAACGATTTGTTGTTTCGAATTAGAAGCAAATGGCTGCAGATATATGTAGGAAGGGCTTTAATTTTGGCCGGTATAACCTCAAATACTTTCTCAAGGCGAGCAATGCTTTGTTTTCGTGGCTCACAAACTCTTTTACTACCGCCGTACAGTTTTATTTGGAAAAAATATTTAACTCATTCATATCTTGTCAGAGTTTGGTTTTACATTACAATAATTAATTGGCTGAGGGTAGATTAAATCTACCCATGCTAATTTGTTTCTGGCCTAAGCTCCTCATTTTGGCTTCTTGAGAGACAAGAACTTTACAAACGCTTCCGATTGTTCAGTTCGTGCCTGACTACGTATCGCCTAATTATAGAACAGTTGAGAGTTGTAAAACCCTGAATAAATTTCCAAATAGGTTGAAAATAGGTTGTTAAGGTACATTTGTATAGTTATTCGTTGATCCGAGAATAAGGTTTTTAAAGTAAATTATGTATTTGGTTGAAAAAATGTCATGTTGGACTAAAGTTATTCATTAACAAGATGATCTTATTGTCTTTCTTGAAATGGGACATAAGAGGGTTGGTTTAGTCCTCGGTTTCATGTCGCTAGTACAAAAAGAGGACATGAACCAACAAGTTATCAGTTCAGCTGTACCATTTTCATCGACTTGACCATGAATCGTTTGACCATGATTGTGAGAACTGATCTGATAGAAATTGATGATCTACGAACTCTGTGGTGGTACAAGGTCCAAGAGACGGGAGACGTTTTTCAGCATTACACATGATATTTCACGAGCCTACGCTGGATATGTAAAAGATAAGGAAATGGAAGAAAATATGTTACATATGAACAATGAAGAACCATCTAACCCTTTAAGGCTTGAAATCCCTGATAGGAACTCGAGGGTTGCTGGAGGAACTTCCATCTGTGAGTCCAAGACAAGAGGCTATTGAGAAATGCATCTTAGAGGCCTACTAGTTACCACGGCTAAAATTATAGAAAAGATGGTGATGGATGACTGTGAAGCCTGTGAAATCAACGACCCTTCCCAGTGGCACCATGAATGTATGATGTTGGAAAACGACATCAGGGTTTACAGAAATTTTGCAACAGCCATAGAGATCATTGACGAAGAGGAAATGACAAAGATCATTACGAAAAACTTTGAACAGTTGAACCCAACACTGAATGGCTTACAACTGATCAAGTACACATGCTGTGACTGTAGACTAGAAATAATTTTCAGAAAATGGGACCAGTTAAAGAAATGATTATCAGTAAACTCAATGACACAACCGATGTTCTAGACTACTGAAGCTCTGTGTAATACTTCGTTCTAATGTACATGTAACTCTATACTTCTGTGTGAATTCTTAATAAATGATGGTGAAATAAATGTGTTGTGTTTGTACTAGATTTTCTCATATCGATAAAGGCATTGAACATGACGGATTGTCGATTCAAAGTTCCAACTACTATCATTATTTGTGGACCTACCCAAAGTGGCAAGAAAAAGTGGCAAGAAAAAGTGGCCAGTTGTTCAAACAATGAAAAAGTGGGGGATTTGATGACGAAGCATTCACATCATTTGAACATCACCGTTGTGTACATCGTACAAAACCCCTTCCCACCTGGAAAACAATCGAGAACCATTTCCCTGAATTCACACTATTTCCTTGTATTTCGTAACAAGCGTGATTCTTTTGGGGTGTTTCTACACTCATACGACAAGCATTTTCAGGGAAAGGAGAATACAATTATGTGCTTGAAAGTTTTGAGGATGCTGTATCGAAACCGTACGGTTATTTAATGTTTGATATGCGTCCAGGAACACCAGAAGAATTCAAACTACGAAGTAACGCCTTCCCCGGGGAAAGACATGTGGTCTATGTCAAACGTACATAAGTGTTCGGCAGTTACTATTTATTTCATTTATAATCAGTTCACCATGTCACAACGTATACGAAAACACGTGAACTTCTTATCAGTTTTGAACAAATGTAATCCCAAACAATGCAGATCATTGCTCGAACATTGCGACAAAGACTTGTTGTTGTGTATATATGAAGTGACACTAAATGTCTTAAAAGGAACAGTGCAGTTGTCTCAGGTTCAGAAGAACCGTTTGCGTCGCTACATGAAACATATCTATACTCTAGCAAACAAGGAAACATCACTAAAAAGGAAAAAGGTATATCTTGTTCAAACTGGTGGCTCCATTTTGTTATCACTTTTGCCTCCAGTACTTGCCACCCTAGCTAGTCTACTTCAAAAACAACAACGAAGCATGCGAAACGGATGGTTCTTGTTCCCAAGGAACTCATGAACTTGAACGTAAACAAAAACTAGAATTGTCTCCTCAAACCAAGTCTCTCATTAGGCTCGACAAAAAAATGGATGATACGTTGCAAGATCCTGGAAAACAACTTGGACGAAAAGCTTTAACTATACAACCAAGTGTAGAACGAGAACAGACAGCACAAACAGATGACAAGACAAACAACACTGTTCCTTTCAGAGATTGTGAGATCATAAAATCCAAAAAGTTCTCGTAATTTGGCCCGCTCTATTATCACCAGGTTGAAAGCTAACCCTGATGAAGTGACATGGGATAAGTCAGGTCAAGTGACTATCAACGGTAACGTTGTTCAAGTTTCTTCGATCATATCAATCAATCAATCTTTATTTACCATATATATAATACATGTATATATGTTTACACGCAAAATAAAATAAAATGGAATATATAATACAGTATTATTATTTGATTATTTGCTTGTTTGTTTGTATCTTTTGAATATATCGATTTGTAGATCTAAGTGGAATATGTTATATTATCTTTAATTTAAGTATGTATATATGGAAGGTGTTCAGTGAAACAACTCCAAGGAGCTTGTACAGGCACTGACACTCATAGACTTACTGAATGATCCGCTCAGGCCTAGACGTAATTTTAATCCGAGAGGATGGGAACAATTTACTCAAAGTCTTGCAAAGATAAATGTACCTGAATACCTCTTGCGTAATGAACAAAGATGAAAATTAGTGGATCATTACAAGTCTGGTCAACTCTCAACTCCGCAGCCAAAACAGACACCTACTGTCTCGTACAATTTTCCACCTACACCACCCTCAACACCAAAAACAAAGCATAACAGTGTCAAAAGTAATCAAACGAAAATTAAGCGGTTACACCCAACTGAGTTTCCTATTGATGGTACTATGACTGTGTTCTTCTCACCGAGAGTTCATTTTACCGAGGAAGAAACCATGATGAAAGGTTATGCTATTACAAAGATTGCCATTTTCAAAGGCACTGACTTTTGTCTATACCAAATTGAAGATACCAAAGAAAAGTTTGTAGGAAGTTTGGTTAATTCATCGTATGCGTTTTTGTTTTATGAAAATAATGGTCAACAAGGTCTATGGGAGACTACTCACATTGAAAAGGATGAGAGTAGTACTTTACAACGAGTCCAGGAAATCCCAGTAGTCGAGGAAGCGGTTTTCAAAGGAACTAATCTGATCTTGTTCTCAGTTATTGGAGCTGATGAACAGTTTTTAAGCACTTACAAATCCAGACTATGCCTTCATGTGGTATGAAAAAAAACAACGGACAACTGAAACACCTCCCAGGTGAAGAGGATGACAGAGGATGACGCAGCATGGGGCGCAATTCAAGAATTGTTGGACATGTTGGATATGGAAGAATCTACCTTATCCGAGAGCCTTTTTGGTGTGACAGAACGTCAACTGTTCTTGCAAAAGTCGCTACTGGAAGTCTACACAGAACCTATAGTTACCTCGATACAAACACCAATTAAGACAGACTGTATTCAATGTCACAGGGGAGAAGGGGGTCATACATGTAAAAGGCTACCCTATGCGAAAATGTTTTAGTATTACGAAAGAGCTTTTGAACATATTGACGAGAACAAGATACGTTTGAGGTTTACTGATCTTGTAAATGTAATTATTCCTCCACCCACGAATACAGAATTGAGTTCTTATACTGATAAAAGTGATTATGAGAAAAAGTCAGGGAAGTTCTATCAGATGTAGTGATCAAACAACTTAGGGGAATGTACGAGGACACTGCTTAGTAGATTAGAATTAAGAAAGCAACTCAACTTTTCTTGTCAAGATGATTTTCGTTTTTATTTTACATTGACTTCAATAAAATACATTTAAGAACATACAGTCTTGTGCTTTTTACTAATACACAATGTACAATAACGTGTACATTACCTACATGTATAACGTACAGAAGCTACTTGGTTATGTTCATGGTTTCTAATTAGAGTGCTACTGGCGAGATATTTGTTAATAAATGTGGCTTACACGATGATCATTGACAACTCTGTTATTGCCAAAGTTATTGACTATAATTATTAAAATAAATATTGACTAAAATAAATGTATATTGTCCTTACATAGGTCATTGCAAGACCAAACAAAAATTATAATTATGTAGCACATGTATGTGTATGCTATAGTGTAAACTTGATGTTAGGTGTTTTACTTCTTCAAAGGAATTTGTTGAAAGACTGAATAAGGGAGGAATTTGCTCCAAAAGGAAGTCACTGTTGCTCAAGAAAAGAATTTGGGGAAGACAGACCCTTATTAGAGAGCAAAATCTGGTAAACTTTATATTTATAAGCACTTGCTTTAATTACCTGATCAATCATTTTTTATAATATTTATCTGCTACACTCTTCATTCAACTCACGAAAAAGTTCAATTTAGGGCAGACTCGCAGCGCCTCGTATCGCTTGTGATGTTGTACGCGTCTAAAATAAATGTAGACCATTCCAGAGAATATTGAGATTCCTCTTGAGGTGTTGGAGCCCTGGAACGATTGGGAAACAGAGTTGGAGACTGCTACAAAAGTAAGCAATTTGATCGTGTACTATTGTAAAGGTTTAAGCGTAAAATTTACTTTGATTTTCTTCCGTCTTTTCAGAATTACTTGGACGAAACTTCAGACATTCCTCCCGAGATATTCGAGCCTTGGATTGATTTTGACTCGGTAAGTAATTCGATGGGCTAGTTCTGTTCTTACGAATGTTGCACAGAGAGACCACGAATGACCATGAGCGACCAGAAGTTTAAAAAATGAAACATTGAAAATCGTAAAATTGAACAATCGCAAAGATTTTTTTTTTTGCAGGCATCTAAAACGCTCATAATGAGATAAAATAAGTTTTCTGCTAGAATAACCCAACGGTGTATTGTGCGATAAAAGTACACTCCCTCATTTGATCAAACTTTCATTTCATAAACAAAATGGAAATGCGAGAGTACTAGCAAGGCCATACTTTGGGGGAAGGATCAGAAACAGGTTAGACATTTTTGGGGATATTTTGCTGTAATTTTTTTCCTTTACGTCCCCCAGAAAGAACCGCCGAATCCGAGCCTTTCCTGCATCTAGCATTTGACAGCTTATTTGAAATAGAAACGAGGCTGCGCGCAATCTGTACACGGACCGTATGGAAATTTAACAGACAACACTTTGACATAGACCTACAGTTTTCTGGGAAGAGCACATTGAAATTAACATTTAGTGGGTTAGAACTTTGTATCCAATCTCTTTTTAGCAAATGTCTTTGTATACTTTGTATATAATTTTTTCCCAGAAAAACTGCAATGAACACACAAAATAGAACGTGCTCTGAGCGAAAGAGAAAACTGTTATATTGGTACGAGTTGTATGAAAAGAGCATGCTCAAAATTAGGACTGACATTGCTCGATCTTTAAACAAATTCTAAAAACCCTTGTCGGTAAATGTATTCTTTTGTCTACAAAAGCTTGCGATCTTACTGTGTCGTTGAGCAGCCCAGTCTCTTTCGCACGATATTATTTTTCTATATGCTTTTTTTCTGAGGTGGCACAAGTGAGTGATACCCACAAAAAGGAACTCGAAAAAATCTGGATAGATATTTATGACAATGGACTAAAAGCAGAACAAATTCGTCGACTGGCTGCAATGAATAACGTCAACAACAAAGGGAGCATGAGACAACAAATTGGTTGTCTAGGGTACATTCTTGCCGAGAGTGGCTGTACAGAATGGCAGGAAAAGACATGGAATTAGACGAATCGCCGCCATGTACCACAGAGTGCAAGAAAGCATGCTATCAGATGTATGTTGCAAGTGACAAGGTAAAATTATAGAAGTTAAAAAAATGCTATCAATAGGATATTTTCGAACCAGCTTTTACTTCGTTAGATAATCAGATATCTTGTTTGACTCGTTTGGTTGACGGTCGTGGTTAAATCGGATTTTACAGACAAGACTTTGAACTTCCAGGGTCGGTCGCAATTCTATGAAAACGATAATAATACCAGTTGTAGTTTGTTTTAATTTTTGTATTTTTTTTGGTTGATTTTATGGAAAGAAAGTAAATTTCAACGAACCGCTCGCTGGCTAACACGAGGAACAATGACGTAAACTGCGAAAAATAATAAGTACGTCCATCATTTCTTTATCACAAAATACTTTTATATCTAAAAAAAGAACCCTCTAAGAAATTATTCGCCGACTAGTATATTTCGGAGACTGCCGACTTCTTCGTGTCAGTTTTCATCACGTATACTGATATGTGACCTCACACACGAAAACGTACACTAACGCTTTTTCGTTGAACGGGCAAATTCTAACGAGTAGCTAACGGTTTGACACTTTTGCGAATCATTCAAACAGGGTGCCTTGAAAAGCTAACGCTTTCTGAGATCATCTTAACGATTTGGCTTGAAGAGCTAACGGTTTGTGGAAAAGTTTTAACGAGCACGGAAACGTTTCTGATCGATTAAACGGTTTCTCTTGAAAAGCTAACGCTCTGCCCAAACGATTAAACGGCTACGGCTACGTTTTCGTAATAATTGCTTGGTTGATCATGGCCTATATACATCACTCGCACAATCACTGGGGCAACGAATGGAATAATTAATTTTAACTGTGGTAATTTACTGTAATTTAGTTCACTTCGATCTTTGAATTCTACTCACGCTCACAGAACTCGCACGTTGTTGTAACAAAAAGTATGGCGCTTCCAATTTTCATTCTTAAAAATTCACCTGAAAGAATGCAGCACTAGTTCACCTTAGACCTTGTTTTTCTTATCTCCTCCGTATTACTGCGACTCATTATGTATTAAGACTATTGCTGCATGCGATGTTTGTTTTCGCATCCAAGATGGCGGCCGTACTAAATATGCCAATGTTCCATCACGTGATACAAACCATAGGTATCCCAATTCGAAGAGTGACGTTTACGTGGCGCCCGATACGCGATATAGTGAAAACGAAACCTTGAAAACATGTCTAAACTGCCGGAGGTGGAGTTTATTTGGATACAGGCTTGTGGCAATTCTGTGTGATTTATAATATCCATGCACAACAAATTTCCATGTTCCCATAACAAAGCGTCCAGCCTTAACAGCAAAATATTTCTATTATATTTATATCACACATTATTTTCACAAACTCGCAATGGAGGAAGAAGAGATAGCTAACGGTTTGTTGACGCTTTTGCGAATCCTTTAAACGGGCTGCCTTAAAAAGCTAACGCTTTCTGAGACCGTTTAACGATTTCGCTTGAAGAGCAACGGTTTGTGGAAAAGTTTTAACTAGCAAGGAAACGTTACTGATGACGATCCAGAAATAAATTACTCATTCCAACAGTATGTCGATGGCTTTTTAGTTCGATCTTTGAATTGTACTCACGCTCAGACTCGCACGTTGTTGTAACAAAAAGTATGGCGCTTCCAATTTTCATTCTGAAAGAATGCAGGGCTGTGGTAATTGTTTGTGCTGTTAATATCCACGTGCACCTAATTTCCATGTTCCCATAACAACATAAAGCTCCCTTAACAGCAAAATATTTATATTACGCATTTCACAAACTCGCAATGGAGGAACAAGAGATTTTTAAAGCTTAAATAATTTCTATGAGATGGTTGCGGATGGTTGGTTGGAGTAAAATCAAGAGCAGAATAAATTCCAGGTGTTGCACCAATAAATAATTTACTGCACGTGCCAGAGACAGAACAGATTCACCAGCTGATAGTGTAGTTGAGCGTTCCTTGAAAATAACTCGAAGGGATCTGTCTGAAGTATAACTATAATCTGTAATAAAAATAGTTTACACTTAAATCTGTGTTGCTTCGTATGTTGCTATAAATCCAAGTCTAAAGGGAGTTCAGGGAAAACAAGAACTGAGAAACACGAGATAAAACCACTTGTAATATTTCGTCTAGTCATTATTTTGATCCCGTTCATAGAATCCTGTGCATATGAGCCCTTTTTCCATTTTCATAGCTATGAATCTTTGAAAGTTTTTGAGTACTTCTGCAAAAGAAAGTTTTGGTTTACAGATAATATGTTTTGTTCTACGCTTGTTTGTAATGGTGAAAATGTGACCTTTCCTGACCCAAAACCGCGCAAGGAACGGATTCGCCAGTCTTTACCTAACGCGGTTTTGGGTTAGGAAAGGTCGCATTTTCACCAATGTAACCAAGCGTAAAACAAAAATTATGCTCTGTAAACTTCACAGAAGTACTCAAATCCTTTCAAAGATTCATTGCTATATAAATCGCAAAAGGGTTCATTCTCGATTTCAAAATGCTACCTGCTCTTTCGCTCACGCGCTTTGTTACCAGATACCTGTGGTGTCCAAAGTGCCAGGTTACTAAGCCTCGAGAATACGAGAGAAAGAGAACAGGCCTGAACGCACATAGCCTTCTATAGCAGACGTAGTTTTTCATCCTCATAAATTCGAAAATTTCTTCGAATTTTTGACAATGAATAAGTACGTCTGCTGTAGCAGGCTAGAACGCACACGACACCGGCGTGAAATTCCATGTTTATTGTATTGCATCGCTTGGCTCTAAAAGCAATAGACCTGAGTTTGGAAAAATATTTCGGAACCAAAGTGGATTATTCGTTGGTGGAGTAATACTAATACGACCGGAGAATTCGAAGGGCCACGAAGTAACGAGAAACTTCGCATGGCAAAGTGAAAATGAGAAGCATCGAAGTCTTCAAAAAACTAACAGTATTTAAACTCAAGTCATACAAGAACGCTTTTATAAACTATTGGGATCTAATGATCCGTTTACAGTTCACAATTTATTTTTTTATTTTTTACACACATTTAATTTTTCTAAGCTAATAGTGTCATTTACAATCTGACTGGTCCGCAGGTAGCTTAAAGCTAATCTAGGCGGGCCGAGTCTTATATAAGTAAATATACTAATTACCGTTTTGAAAGAATAAGTTAAGTTTTACATGTAATGGAGGGAGAAAAAAGAGAGAGAAGAAAAGGAATTATAAAGAGACAAAAGACAAGGTGGTGCCTATGTTGATAGAACTATAAACGTTAATTTATCCTCTAATTTGAGGAAATTAACTAGTATTTTCGTAAGTTCTACTTTAAATGCTTTTTTGGAAGATTTCTGAGATAACATGGTATCTCATTCCATAGTTTTGCTCCAATTCTAGAGAAGGAGTTTTTTTTGTATTTCAAGTCTAGAGCTTTTAGGCTAGACTTTAGAATACCCTGTCACTTTTTTAGCTACCATAAAGTACTGTCACCGCGGTCCGTGGTGGCGCGCGCATGTAAAACCTAGGTTTCTATTTACGTTAATTGACATTGACTTCTAGGCGATGTTCAACACAAATAGTATTGTGTCGTTCTCAAAAGATCAAGGATATTATCGACACCGCGGACCACCGCGCTACTCAAAGATTATTACTGTTATTATTGCCTCGTTCTTTTTATAGCTCAGGCAAGACCAAACCAATCCGCGCTACTCAAAGATTCTTACTGTTATTATTGCCTCGTTCTACAGGCGCTACTCAAACTTTATTAGGATTATTATTGCCCTATATACACAAAATTGGAATGACTATTTTTGTATTCACCATATCGTTCACTTAATTTCTTTCTCGTAAACATTCTTCACGTCTTTAAAAAAAATGGAAACAGGAAAAATACTGTTTCTTGATTCCAAAGCTTGGAAGTTTAGCTTTACACCGCGTCTGAAGGAAAGCCATCCAATTTAGCGGCGTGCGAAAATTATCATGATTTGTTAATATGAAAGCAAGCATGCCGCGCCGCTTTATTGAAAAGCAAAACGGTAATGTAATTATGACTCAATTAATAAAGTGAATTCCAGATACAATGGTAAACGAGGTGACAAAGTAGGTGCGTGTGCCGCCCCGCGCACAACCAATGGCTATGCTTCTCAATTCACCCCTTGCTCGCCTGTTTAAACTCCCTCGTTTAGTCTCCGTATATGTGTATAGTGTATAGGGTGCTCGATCGCTACTGAAAAGCCCACATCAGTGTCACACTGCCAGTCAACATTATGTATGCGATTTCAAAGCTCAACAAACATCATGAGCAAACCTGGATTAACCTTCAGAAACGACTCAACGAGGTCCAGTTCGCATACAAGGATGTATTCCCATTAGATGTTTACGACTTCATAAAGAACAAGGCGATCTCTGTCGGAAGTTGCGAGGGTTATTTCATTCCTTCGTTACTAACCACAGCAGCATTTGTTTTGGCATCCAGAAATGCCCGAGTGGATTCTACTACACACAAGTTTAGTTCAAGTTTAGTTCAAGTTTATTCTGCACTCTGTACTATTTACAATGACTACAGTTACAATTACATTAACAATACATTTGTATGAAAATAAAGAAATGTACATATTCTATATTGAGATCGTGCGCAGTGACCAAAGTAGCGTAGCTTCCGAGTTGGACACTGCCTACGATTAAAGATACTAGATTCATTTAGGCACAGCTGAATATTCATATATTCATATTATAATATTTGTTTTTTTAAAAGAGTAGTTGTATATTTGTTTTTAAATATACTAACAGAGCAAGCACATTTCAATTCAAAGTCGATTGTTTCCCAGATTTTCGATGAGATGTACTTAAATGTATGCATTCCGTAGTTTGTTCGTGTTTTTGGTCTATTAAAATTTAGATTAGCGGCAAATCTTGTATTATAGGAGTGATTTTTTTTGGCAAGTATAATGTAATTAGAAAAGACAGATGGCATTTGTGTTTTCTCATTAATAATTTTGTAAGTGAATGCTGCAATTCTTAATTTGAAGATATTATCGAGTTTTAGAAGCCTAAGGATATTAAAATATGGCGTTGCATTTTCTCTGCTATGAGCAAAAAAGATGTTTCGTAAGCATTTATTTTGGCAGGTGCGTATTTTTGATAACTTGGTTGTATATGTGTTACCCCAGCTCATGAGGCCATAGTTTAAATATGGGTATACGAGTGTATAGTAGAGTTGCTTCAATGTATTTAGATCAAGGTAATACCGGAGTTTATTTATAATTCCAGTAGTATATACAATGGGGGTTCTGGCGCACATCCTTATTTAAGCCTTTTTTCTCCCATCGTATATCCCTACTCCGCGAAAAAATCGTTGAAATTTGTTCCTTATATAAGCCCCCTTATTCCCCCAAGTAAGAACCATTACACCGCCCGCTGCCCCCATTATCCCCCGCTAAGGACCACCACCCACAAATTTTATTATTCAAATTCGCTTCCCCATATGAGCCCCCCGCGGCTGCGTAGTAGCTCCCACAGATGGCCCATCTACCTCAGAAAATTTATAATTTTTCAATTAGAGATACGTCATTCTAATGTATATCTGAGATACTGAATTATATGAAAAAATGCGCGGCGAGAATTTATGTAGTTGGTTAAAGGTTGGAGAGCAAGCATTCTGCAGCAAGTCGTGCATAGGTACATATTGTAGGACCCATTTATATAAAATAAGGCAGGGAAGGCGTATTCCAACACCTTGTCGCGGGTGCGGAAAGGGAACTCAGAGCACTTTCTATACTTGTGTTGAGTGCGGCTCTATATCAATACGGGTAGAACTAATAAGGAAGGAAAAGGCAGCAAGGCGGCAGTTCTTAGAAGTACTGCAGGAGCTTTTACGGATTCGAAAACCCACCCAGGGATACGTGTGAAACATGGCTGCTCAGAATTCCCCACTAGTATTCGAACGCACTAAATGGGTTATTGGTAAGTTCTTACGAGGCTGGCAGATTGATGTTCCAAAGGACCACGAATTTAGTGCCGACCCAATGGCATTCTTAGATGGTGTCCGCCATACGATCCATAAAAAGCTAGAGGAAGAGATTGTCAATCTAAGGGGGGTGAAGTTCCAGCTCGCCCTGAGAGTACAGCTAATAAAGTACAAACTTGATGGTAGCGAAGAACTAATCGATGCAATACTTCGCCATAAGCAGGAGGCCGTTTTACAAGTCCACGAAATCGACCCCGCGCTAGATAAGTCTTTTCCAACGATCCAAGAGACCCTAGAGAAATGGACACATAGAGGCTCAGGTTGGGTGGTAGACCGAGTAGTTCTGCTTTGGCTCGACATAGCGCGATACCAACCACTACGAGGAGGCTCGTACATTCCACTACCTAAAGAAGTCCAAAACAAGAAGGCTGTGATTAATGTTCAAAATAAGGGTGATAACTGTTTTCGTTGGACACTCCGATCAGCACTGTTTCCAGCCGTAAAAGACCCACAGAGACCATCTAAGTATCCTATAGAGGATGATCTAGACTTTAAGGGAATCGATGTGCCAACCCCCATATCACAGATTTGCAGGTTTGAGAAGCAAAACAATCTTGCAATCAATGTCTTCGGCTGGGAGAAAGGTGTGGTTGTCTACAGGATTAGCAAACAATGTGTAGACACCCGCCACATTATAGATGAATCCGGAAAGATTAGCATTGTAGATAAATCCGGAAAAATTAGCAAGAAATGTGTGGACACCCGCCGTATCAACATGCTGCTCATAGAGAAGTCCGGAAAGTATCACTACACTTGGATCAAGGATTTGAATCGCCTCCTATTCGATCAGAGCAAGCACCGCGAAAGGAAGCACTTCTGCGAGAGGTGTTTACATGGATACTGCAGAGAAGATCTCCTCGAAAAACACATTCCAGAATGTGAAGGTATAGGACAGACAGCAGTGAGAGTCGAGATGCCTAAGGAGGGTAAGAACAAGCTATCCTTTCAGAACTTGCACAAACAGATGAAGGTTCCCTACGTCATTTACGCCGATTTTGAGGCATTGACCACTAAGATCGAAGAACCAGAGCCGACAGCAGAGCTAGCACCAGAACTTGATCAGGCAGCAAAGCTGCAAGGCAACACCCAGAAAACTCAACTACATGAGGCTTGCGGATTCGGCTACATCGTGGTGAGATGTGATGGCTATACAGAGACTCCAGTCGTCTATAGAGGGCCCAATGCTACAGAAATGTTCCTGGAGGCAATACAAAGAGAAGAACAAAAAGTTGAAGCGGCTCTATCTAAACGTAAAGCCCTATGCATGACTCCAGAGGACAGCATAGCCCACCGAAGTGCAACAATTTGCCATATCTGTCAGAAATCTCTTAATGGGGATTCAGTTCGCGATCACTGCCATATCACTGGAAAGTATCGTGGAGCAGCACACAATGCCTGTAATCTACTTTTGCGGATAGACCCAAAGAAGACCATAATACCAGTAGTCTTCCATAATTTGCGGGGATACGATTCTCATCTCTTAATGCAGTCTATTTCCAAAGTAGAGGGGCAGATAAATTGCATACCAAATAACATGGAGAAGTACATTTCATTCTCCCTAGGGAAACTGCGATTCATCGACAGCGTTCAGTTTTTGCTATCCTCTCTTGCTCAGCTAGTATCGGCTAAAAACCCGGAAGGATTCCAAATCATAGCCAGATACGAGCAAGACGAACATAAGCGCGGGCTTCTTCTACGCAAGGGCGTCTACCCATACGAATACATGGACAGTTGGGAGAGGTTTCAGGATGAGCTACCGCCACGCGATGCTTTTAATAGCAAGCTTTCTGATGAAGGAATATCGGATGAGGACTATACTCACGCACAGAAGGTTTGGGCTGCATTCGATTGTCAAACTATGGGAGACTACCACGACCTATATCTTAGAACTGATGTACTTTTACTCGCAGATGTGTTTGAAGGCTTTCGAGCAACATGTATGCAAAATTATGGCTTGGACCCAGCTCACTATTATACGAGTCCTGGCCTATCGTGGGATGCATTGCTAAAGAAGACTGGTGTAGAGCTTGAGCTGCTCACAGACTACGATATGCATCTTTTCATTGAGAAAGGGATGCGAGGCGGCATTTCGATGGTCAGTCGACGCCATGCAAAGGCTAACAATCCATATGCGGCAGAATACGACCCAATCAAGCTCACTACGTACATACAGTATCTGGATGCGAACAACCTATACGGATGGGCTATGAGCCAAGCGCTACCAACAGGAGGATTTGAGTGGTGCGACGTAGAAAAGCTACGAACCTTGAGTATCCTCGATATAGAGAAAGATGCGGATAAAGGTTATATCCTTGAGGTAGACCTTGAGTATCCTCTAGAACTCCACGACGCTCACAACTCGTATCCACTAGCCCCAGAGCGCATGAAAGTACAGAAAAAATGGATGTCAGAGTACCAATGCGGACTACTAGGTGAAAGAGCGTTTCCAATCGAAGTTGAAAAGCTTGTGCCTAACTTATTTGACAAAGAACGCTATATCCTACACTATAGAAATCTACAATTATATCTTTCTCTTGGTATGAAATTGAAAAAGGTGCACCGAGCACTCAGATTCGACCAAAGTCCTTGGATGGAGCCATATATACGTATGAATACGGACCTTCGTAAGCTGGCTACGAGCAATTTCGAGAAAGACCTATACAAGCTGATGAACAACTCAGTATTTGGTAAGACAATGGAGAATCTGCGTAAGCGCGTAGATGTTAAGCTGGTGCGTGCAAGAGAGGAGGACAAGCTTCGGCGGCTGATATCGAGTCCAACGTTCGCTAGATCGAATATCTTTGACGATGGCCTCGTAGCCCTACACATGCATAAAAGCAGGCTCGTACTTAACCGTCCAGTTTACGTTGGTATGAGCATCCTAGACCTATCCAAACGCCTGATGTACGATTTCTATTACAACCAACTTAAGCTCCAATATGGTAATAAATGCGAACTGCTATACACAGACACGGATTCTCTATTGCTTGAGATCCAGACTGAAGACGTTTACGACGACATGGCCAAAAATGCAGACCTATACGATACAAGTGATTACCCCAAAAACCATCCACTATACGACACTACCAATAAAAAGGTTCTTGGAAAGATGAAGGATGAGTGTGCAGGAGTTGCCATCGTAGAGTACGTTGGACTTCGACCGAAGATGTATTCGATTGTATGCGCAGACACTAAGGAGATTCGCAAGGCTAAAGGAATACGGAAGTACGTTGTGAAGAAGCACATTCGACACGAGCAGTATAAGGAGTCTCTTTTCGATAGGAAGACCTTCAGACATGGAATGAATATGCTGCGAAGCATTGGGCACCAGATCTATGGTCTGCGAGTTAATAAAATCTCCCTTTCACCACTGGACACAAAACGTTGGATTTCTGAAAATGGAATCAATACATTAGCCCATGGGCATAAAGATGTATGTTTACCCCAAAACGAACTAGCTTAGGATCCCATTCGGAGGTAGTTCGGTATCGAGTGGTACGACTTGTAGCTCTTCACGCACAAATCCACGCGTTGGTAGTTGCGGAGCAACATTCGAAACTTGCGGAGCATACAAATAATACAGAACTGGCTGACCCGAAGAAACCATACTACGTGAAATGCTATATGTTTTCAAACTCCATATAGGATCGGTAGCACGCCTTCGTCCACCTTCTAGCTCACCAGGAGCATATAGATATCGAACACTGACATCGAATGGAAGTCTTTCCTCTTTGAGCCCAACTAGACGTATCCGTTCATCCCGAACCGGCACGGGTTCTGCTGGGTTCGATTCGATTCCTTTGGAACTCGCAATTGCTACGGATGGTCGTTTTCCTGTCAAACGCGTAGCTTCGTTGTTTAAAGCTTTTACGACCGCAGGTAGACGATCCACCCATTTGACGGATCTATCCTCCTTTCCCTGTGAAGCAAGTACCATCTCTTGAGCATATTGGTATCCAAACAATCTCTCAGCTAAAGTACGATTAAATCGTTCGACGATTGCTTGATCCCGGTGAATATCCACACGCCCACGACGTACAGAAACTTCATGTTTATCTAGTAGCGAAGACATTGCACCCATAAATTCACGTCCAGGATCGACTTGTAAAAGTTTTGGCCATGTTAGTGGACTTCGCTTATATATTCGTTCGAATGCCGCAGCAACTTCTTTAGATTCTTTAGTGGCTAATGGTTCGGCTTCTTTGTATCTGGATGCTACATCCACGATCGTCAGCGCATACTTATATAGCTTTCTTCCACGTCCAGGTCGATCGTGAGGTAGAAATATCAAATCAGCTTGATGGACCTCGTTTGGTGTAGATACATTGAATTTAGGTCGTGGAACGTATTTGGGGGGTGGTAAATAGATCTGCCATATAGCTTGTTTTTCTAGCCACATACGAGTCACATCTTCAGATATGTTTGTCGAACTTGCAAGATGTTTAATAGCTGCTAGTCCTTTCCAATAACCCTCCGGACTATAGTATCGTAAACTTAGTTTAGTGTCCATTAATATGTACATACATATATGCACATACATATGTGTGCATTCTAAGCTTCAATAAGCAGAAAAGTTACTACCTATTAGTCGCATTTTATGCGGATTAATTACCTAGTAATACTCTAGTAATACTCTAGTAATACTCTAGTAATCTAGTAAGTGATCTAGTAATTACGTTTAACGTAAAAAAGCTCGTTTTTTAAAAGCATAGCTATAAGAATCGAGTGGCAACATATCCAGTCGCGAATACACTACCACCTAAGGCCACCAATTCGGCAGTTTTCCTCGAATTAGATGGTCGATAATAATCTGAGAATTTAGGCTCTTCCAGTTTCGTTTGCAATATGTGATATATATGGAGTTTTTGCATTGCATCGATTCTATCTTTAAGTCCAACGTGTTCATTGTTTTCTTTCCAGTGGTTCCAGGTGGCTTGTGCTTCTAGTCGTTTCTCTCGATCTTTTTCATAGGCGGCCATAGCGGCATTTAACTTCTCCTGGGCCTTATCATGTCTTACCATCTCTGCGGCAGCCGCATTTGGCCCGCTAGTTGCTTTTTCGATTTCGTGTGCGGCAATACTAGCACCAGCACTAGTTATGGCGAAGACAAGTCCCATAAATATTATCGTTGCCATGGCTTCGAAGGCGAGGTGGAGTCGCCACTGTTACTCAACAGGCTTCAAATACCCTTTGTCCTTTAGGTATTTCCTGGCAGCCAGACTACCAGACAACACTGCTATCCACTTCACAAAGTTCAAAACGCTAGACGAAGGATCGTTAGTCAAAGGTTCTTTGATTGCTTTCTTTCCGATCCAACCGATACCTGCCGCAAGTCCAGTCAATATGACAGCTTCCTGTATTGTATTCATAAATTCTTTAGCCATCTTATTGGAACGACGTTTACATCACCGGCCAATGTTGGACGTTGCATATATGTCTACAGTGTGGCTTCAAATGCTATATCATGCCTTGAGTTTTTAGGTTACGACCTTTTGGGGTTTCTTTGGTAGCGGCAGCTGAGCTGTCTGTGGCGGCAGCAAAGCTGCCATTGGAGCTGTGGTTAACTTGTTGCGTTTGTTTGTATTGCTTATACTGATAGTACAAACCCACAAATGCTATGCTTACCCCAATTACAGCAAGTGTGGTATTAGTTGATATCAAACTTGGCTTATCGGTGGCAGCGAAGCTGCCATGACTGTCTACCTGCGCCTGCGTTACCGCCTGCGTTGCCGCCTGCGTTGCCGCCACATTGGCGATATTTTCTTTCCTTCTTTGCGCTATGAGTTTGCCTGCAGCAACTCGTTTTGGATTTGGTGGGGGTTTTACTGGTTCTTTCGTGATGGGATCATTTCGATCTTCGGAATGGGTATCAATTTCCATCTTGTTAAGAGTAATTACTTAATGGTTGAGGTAACTTCAATACGTTAATTACGCTAAAGATTCTTAAAATTTGAATATGCCTCATGTACTTCATCGATTTGTGGGGCATCCACTTCATATTCGCTGACTTCGGCATCCTGTTCCGCCTCGGAGTCCTGCTTAGTGGGCATAGAATGGTTAACAACGTGACAAAGGGCACTAGTTAGTGCCACAAGCGGACCTGCTTTGTAGGCCAATCGGCCAGCCAGTGCAGATAGCTCGTTTCGGACTAAGCGGTCTTTCTTTAGAGCTTTCAACAGCCTTCGTCGTTGTCGAGAATCTAGAGGCCTCACATATGCTACTACACAAGTTGCTAGACTTAGTGCTCTATCCACTAAGCAGTCATTTATTTGCTTCGCTAAGACGGCTTGGTATCTACGATATAGGCGTTCTATGTCTTTATCAGGTAACTTAGAAATGTCCCCAAGAGAAAAATTCTTCCCTAGATATTCTTTTGTCGTACCAGTCACGGCTAGAATAGAAAGAGCTTCCCTATGTTCGATGATTTCTATGCTACGACGAAAGATTGCTGCCGCTTCATCGGTGGTAGCGGCGCAGTGTAGGTTCGTTTCGGCCTTTGGTGGAGGACCTGTCACATCTATTTCGCCGGATTCAGTTAGTATGTTCATTAATTCATCATCAAAATCTTTATCCATCTTACTTCAACGTATTGTGACATACCATAGGTGAAGGTATCTCTAATACGGTTGAAAAAGGATGTCGCAAACAGAAACATATATGTGCAAACTTAGTCTCAAGTTCTGAAATGAATAGCTTCTTATCATCTAAGGATATGCTAGCGCCGTAGTCATCGAATAGATCCTTCAATCCCGGTGCGCTTGCGATGCGAAATGCCACAATGATTGCGCAATTCTCGCGAAAGTTCTTGCATATACTTTTTTTGTGTTTGCGATGAGGCCCAAATCGAAATACCAATGTGGCGTGCAGAAAAGGCTAAATCGGATATCTTATTGGTCCTTCCCTTAACATCCTTGCTTGCCGCACAATCATCAAGGATAATAAGTGTATTCGTTCCTTCGAAAAAACATGCACAGTCGCCTAGGGTTGCATCAATATCGTTCTGATAAGGCGCTAGGACAATGAAGCGAGGATCTCCCCTACCAACGCCTTTATAGGTTTTATTGTTAGCATAGGTGGGACAAATCAATACGATGTATTCAAACTTAAAACGAAATGGACCTCTCAATTGATCAACTATGAACTGAGTCTTTCCGCAGTTTGTGGGGCCAATTATGAGTGCGTTAAAGGGAATTTGTTCTGTCAATGTGTCCATGGTAATGAGTACATTAACGAGTACGTCAACGAATACATTAATGAATACATTAATGATAAACATTTTGTAGCATTCCTTGTTCAATAGTTGCTTGTGCATCAGAAAGCACGAATATGTGCATGTTCACCTTACTTGAGCCTCCACTGCGATGAATCCTAAGGCGAATGGATGCTCCAGCATCTTGTTGAGCTAAACCATCTCCATGAACTATGCTGGTTTGCGAGGTGCGGCAATCGATGAGTGCGGCAAACTTGTTCTCAAAGAACTTCTTATGCGTCATGGATGTAGCGGCGGCAGCCTCTTCGAAACGCGGGACAAACCAATTCTTCGCTGACTTCCATAAATCCTTTGGTAGCATCCCAAAAGAATATAGAGCGTTAGGAATGCCATTGACGTGTACCTCGACCTTGGTGATTCCTGGATTTACGAATTTCTCACTATCTCTAGTGCCTGCCACATGAGGATCCACAAATAGAAGAAGAATGCCATTGAGAGAGAGACGAAGTACGTTAACGCTTTCAGATACGAGTGTGTCGGTTCCTAGATCGATCGAGACGGTTTTGAAGTACTCATAATGGTTATACAGAAAGGCTTTACCGCTGGCGTAGGTACTATTGGCCTGCGACGCAAGATCGAGACTTTCGATGACTTCATATTCTAGTTCAATGTTCGATAGTTTGTACGTTCCTACTTTCGTACTGTCGGATCCGACTATGACGTCTATGGCCGGTGCCAGTGTCAAATGAAATGACATCTTATCTCGAATCGCATGTGGATAAAAGACACCATGGGTTGTGATAACTTCATGATCAATAGGTATCTTATATACGCTACCGTATGCCGCTAGTGTCGCATTATCAGCCGCATTAGACGTAGATGCGTTACTGGCCTTTGAACGAAGTTTGTTCACATTAGCAGATTGAATGCCCCGCTCTACGCTATTCTCTCGTTCTACTTCAGATAGGTATAGATCGCTATATACCTGTAGTAGGTCGGGTCGACTTAGATCTTCTAATCTAGTAGTTCCCATCCATACGACTCGCTTTGAGACTATGCAACGTCCAACATTGGCCACCAAATAGTTGTCGGCATGACCCCCGGATAGAGCGATATTGGCACTAAGGGCTAGACTACCAGGTACTAGAAGTCTATTTTCGCCTAACGTAGGAACATTAACAATTAAAGTTTCCCCCGGATTGGCCGATGAAGGAGTGAAAGTTACACGATGGAACACACGACTGGCTTTAAGAGATCTACCTTCTCTAGGAGAATAGTCAGGATGGAGCGTCGTTGATATCATGATGTTTGTTTCACAATTGAATATGTTTCGTTCCACAATTGAATACTAATAGTATATCACATATCAAGTGTTCAATATGGCGGAAACTTTAGACTTCGATCCTATATCTGAAGAAGGTAGAGCCGATGTGAATGATCTTACTGCCGAAGAATGGGCGGAGATTAGACCTGATGATGGCGAGGCAGAAATGGATTGGTGGAATAGAGCTAAGCATAGCTTCAAAAATACGACGAAAAGCATACGTGATAGGTTATGGAAAAATCGTAGTAACTGGGGAACCAGTTCGGCTGAGTATATAGAATTAGTCAATCAAGGTGATGATGTGGAAACGCCGTTTACGGCGGGCAGTAGCGGCAGCGGAGCTGCTTCTGCGGAAACGCCACTTGAAAGACTGGAAAGACGGACCGAAAATGCGCAGGACCAAATAACTATAAAGTTTCCAAAAGCAGATCTAACGAAGTTCACTGCTAGTTTGGATGACTATGATAGGGTCGTGATAAAACTCAATCGTAAAAATGCTACATCACACTTACTGTCGGATGCCGTAGACACTCCCAACGCATTACCGAAAACGCTTAAAAACGCTCTTGGACCTACTGCGGAAAAGGAGATTAGTATGAAAGAGGATATGGCCACCGAAAAAGATAAACAAAAGGCCAAGGAAATAAAAAAGATGGATTCATTAACTAAGGGAACTCCAGAATATGAAGTGGCAAAGAATAAAGTAGTAGCACTAGAGGATCAGAAACAGGAGATCGAGAAAGAAATAGAAGCCATCAAAGATCGTATGTCGTTACGAGACCGCATAAAAGCCATCTTCAAGAAACACGGATTTACGGTGATTGGAGTATTAGCTGTCGCTGGTGCCGTAATTGGTGCTGTCGTTAGTATATTAACGAAAGGCTTGGCTTCCGTTGCTAAGGGAGTTGGTGGTGCTTTGAAGGATCTTGGAAAAAAGTTGGCTAACGTGCTACCTGCGGCGATAGGCGCTATTGCGAGTTTCATATTCCGTACAGCTGGAGAAGTTTTCGGCTTCCTTCCCAAGAATGCCTGGATACTCATCGTAGCTGTGGTCATATTCCTAGTAGAGCAATATAAATCGTCGAAACGTCAGCGCTAACGAAATATCATCCATGAGGCTACGCCGGCCACAATACCCACGATTGCTAAATTGGTTTCGTGACTCGTTGGTGATGCGCCGCGACTTTGTCGCCCGTGTGATTTAGTGGCAGCGTAGCTGCCTGTCGTATCAATCGTAGCAGTCGTGGCTCCGCTGCCTGTATCAGTCGTGGCTCCGCTGCCCGTATCAGTCGTGGCTCCGCTGCCTGTAGCAGGTTTATTCGTCTCTCGTTTCGAGCCTTCCATAGGGGCTGGCGGTGGAGATTTTTCGTTAAGATTGATGTCGTCGTTTATTCCTAAACTGATACCAGGTTCATTTGCCGTTCGTAGGCTGTTTACGTACGTAGCGCCCTTAAAGATAATCATATAGCTAGGTATTAGCAGACAATCCTTCGCAACTGCTAGATCTAGACGAGAACTAATATCCTTGGTAGATTCTCGGTATTGGGCTAGGGTGTCTGAAGCCGATTCTATGATGGCATCTTCAAACATCGTATCAAATTTATTTTGGGCGGCTGGGGACTTCGATCCTACGATTGGTGAGCCGGTTGAAGCCTGGGATGATAGGACACAAAACAAATATACCATTGTGGATGTATTAATTCGGACTATCCCGGCCTTTGTCAATCCTTTTCCCTTCTGTGGAACGAACCAATTGTAGTGCTTCTCGTTCATATCATTTCTACGCGAGGCAAAGTCGATTTCATAAGCACCGAACTCTCTTCTGATCTTATCATATTTGACGTAATTCCATGGAACGTTGTTAAACTTATTAAAGACGTTTTCTCTGGGGAGTGGGACTCCCAATTCGAATAGTATTCGCCTTATCGTATAGTATACATGAAAGCGGTAAAAGCTCCGAACATTATCAATGATTGCTGCATCGTCTGAAAGATGGTCATCGAATGATACACCGCAGCCTGCCGTAGCACACCAAACTGCGAAACATAGTTGGTGCTGCCAAAGTTTCATTGGTTCAGCATCGAACCACATATTCTCTCTTAACTCTCTTTTAGCAATCTTAACCGCCATCTCGATAATGTTAAGAACTTTCGATTGTTTTTCGCTACGATCGAATCCCAGATCTTGAAAAATATGTCGCGGCTCATACGTAAATAGTCGATCTTTTGCTACGTAGATCTTTAGAGTTTGTATGATTGGGTATATGTCTTTAGCGACGTGTGCCCATGGAACGGCTGGAACTGGATACTTAACGTTAGCACGTCTGAATGGAGGTGGAAAACCCCTGCCGAATGCGGCCACCGCATGTTTTTGCGTTGTCACGCGTAACGCTTCATGTAGATGATTTCGTACATCTACTGGTATGAGACCACTCATATTCCAATGCTGCCCACCATCGTAAAACATGATTCTAGTCTCGTATGTAGACTCATCATGTATGTCGGATGCCGTTGTCCTAGCTGAGAACTTATCGAAGTCCGCGTGAGGATAATTTTTCTTAAAGGCCGCTAAAGCCTTTGCATTGCGAGGTGCGATATAGTCGCCCCAATCACCGTCGAAATGAACTCTTGCTTGGAGACTAGGCATGGTTTCTTATCCTTGGCGCCGGGGCAATCAATCCGTTCGATTCGTACACTTGACTAATCTGTTTGATATTGTTACGTATTAAAGTTACGACATATGTTAATATCGTGAAGTAAAGAACGTACGTTAATATCATATCGAAGTAAACTTCAGGCTTTAATATGGTAATATTAAATGTCACCACTACCTCGGCTGACCATACGGTCTACTTTCAAGAACCTATTTACATCCATAATATTTCTCTAATCGAGATCACTCTTGAGAACAGTTGGTGGAACCTAACTAATGAAGGAAGCTTTAAGTGGGATGTCGATGGTGTGATGTTTCCACACGAAATTAAGGCGGGACATTATAGTATAGGAAGCTTGATGACCCAATTCGGCCCCGCGGTTGATGCTGGTTTATTGGAATTCATAAACCACACATTTAGGAAATACTATATTTTAGACGTTAAGAAACCAATCCAGGTAACTAAGAATATCTGCAATTTGCTTGGTATCAAAGTAGGTGGGGGTCCGACAGGCTATGTGACTATCAATGTGGGAAAATACCCCCTGGTGCCACAAGATATTCACTATATGTATATCTACTGTGACGTGGTAGATTCCCTCTTCTCACTTCTTGGGGGAAAGCCCTCAGAAGTCCTAAGTATATTTAATATGGAAACCCATGGCTTTGGTTCAACGACTTACTCTATATCAAACCCCCTAGTCGTTAAAGCTCTAGGGACAAGACGAAACAGCCTTCGCCTGACAATTAAAGACGAAAAAGGAAACATTATAGACTTCCGTGGTCGACCTATACGATACGTATTGAAGATTGAGTAAGTTATGATATAGCGAAGATACGTATTGAAGATTGAGTAAGTTATGATATAGCGAAGATACAACATAATGGCAAGTGATTCGATTAAAGAAGTTCCAACAGCGCCAGAACTTTATCCGCGGCTGGCTAGCGGAGATAATTTTCGGTTGAAAACGGTCCGAGATACTCTTTCAGATATCGAAACTCAAGAAAAACACTATGAAGGTGTGCGTAAGAAATACGCCCGCGCACAAGGAATTGTCCATGGTGCCGCTGTGGTAACAGGAGGTCTATCTGTATTATTATCGGGTTCAGGATTAGCAGTAGCTTTAACTGGTTTTGGAATAGTGATTGGTTTACCATTAGGTGTTATTGGTGGCTTATGTGGATTAATTTCAGCATCTACGATCATTGGAGCTAAAAAATTAGGAATAAAAGTTTCTAAACATGAGAAAACCGCTATGTTAGCTAAAGCGAAAATTAATACGATTCGCGATCTAGTATCGAAAGCCCTTCGCGATGAAAATATATCTGACGTCGAATACAACCTAATCCTCGCTGAGGTAGATAAATACGAAACTATGAAGATTGAAATTCGTCACAAAACTTCGGCTAATTTAAGCCGAATGAGTGAAAAAAGAGTGGAACAAATTCGAGGCGAAGTCAAGCAAAAAATGCTAGAAGAAATGATAGCAAAATTGGGGTAAAAATTGACATCTCATATGAGAAAAGTGAGCGTGGGCGATATTTACGCTTTTCTAAGCGGTTCGTATAAATTAACTTGTATGTCGAGTTCGTATGCAAATTTCGAGACATAGCGTAGGCGGCGCTAATTAACATACGACAATTGCTTAAAACATAAGTAGGATATTTTTCGCCTACGTCACTGTCTAGCATGTATAGCCCTCGCGGTTCAGCGCTGGACTGGAAGGAAAATGGAGGCCCTTTCAGTTCAGAGTTCGAATCCGTCTGGGGACTATACATGGTAGACCGGTGTGTGGGGGGTAAAAAGCCTCCAGCCCCTCACAAATCGTAGCGCGTCTGCCGATGTGGTAGAAGTTAAAGTAAGCCGAACAAATACAGTACAAACAGTGTCAATCCTGGGTCGGGTGCTTGGGTAGAGCTTACAGATACTCGAATAGAGTTCCAAGGAGTGCCGGTTGTGCCTCAACCAGTTAGGACCAAATACAGTAGACCAAATACAGTAGACCAAATACAGTAGACCGAATACAGTGGACCAAATACAGTAGACCGAATACAGTAAGCCGGGCCCGGTAATAAGCAAAAACCTCTCTAGGAACGAAAAGGCGAAGTAAGGAAAAAGGAGAAAGTGGGTTCCTAGAGAGGTTCTGGAGACGTCCAGTTTTGCTTTTGGTCTTTTTCTTCGTTTTGATTTTTTCTTCTTAGAACTAAAATCATATGTTCTAGTTCGAAATTTTTCTATCTATATCGTGACCAGAAATGGGAAAGAAGTGCTTTTTATAGCGAGCGGGGTGCCTATTTTACCGGTATCGAATAGTGCACAATAAATACAGTCACACTCTATGGTGAGATGCCATAATACATACAGTCACACTCTATGGTGATTTCGTAGACATCGAATAATGTATAATAATATAGTCACACTCTATGGTGATTTCGTAGACATCGAATAATGTATAGCAAAATACAGTCGTACTCTATGGTGAACTGGAAGTGCTAAACGAGCCGCATAATGATCTTCGAAGCTCAGGAATTGCTGTCAACGAGGGGACTGACGATGAAGATGACTAAGCGATATCTAGATGATCCTTCGTGTAGGAATGAAACACCCGCGGCAGGGGTATGGCTCAAACGATCCTTTTCTGATCTGGTGTCGGTGTTGCTTACAGCACTCGAATAAACAACTCTTACCACAAATAGTTGTTCTGCCTATTGTTAACCATCGGCACTGATTTTGTCCTCGCATCTTATGGCTGATAATATAATGGTTGCATAAAATCGGTCGTTTTTTATTGGGGGTAGTTCTTAGTAAGGGAATAATGGGGGTTATATGAGGTCTGAATATTCGTTCTCTAGTTCGTACTGGAAGAAGTACTCGACGAGACACTTAACGATACCGTAATGACCATTGTAGTGGGCATAACGTAGTGCGTGGTCGGCGTCCGTATCATAATAAAAGGGATAGAAGTACTCAATAATAAATTTAACAACGTCAAGAAAGCCATTTCTAGTGGCCTTGAATAGCATACCACCAATGTCCTCATATAATTCATCATAATCATATTTGAGGATCTGGGAGTGCTTAAAGAGAAACTTGACGATATCGATATTACCATTTTCGCATGCGTAGCAAAATGCACAGGTGATGTGTATGGCTAGTATATTGAACTGGAAGCGCTTAATTAGCCACTTAACGATACCAAAATTATTATTCCTACAGGCATTGATTAGTATATCCCCATCGTAGTTATGCTCGGTTTCATCGTCACCGTCTTCATCGTAGTAGTATGCCCTAAAATTACCATTAACAGTATGGCTATATCCTACTACGATACCACATTCGCAATCGTATACGTCATCCTCGGAAATATTGAATTTCTTAGCCAAATTATCTCTCTCATCATCGTTATGAGCAGACATAAGCCCTAATAGGACTACTCGTCTACGGAATTCTTTGTCTACGTTTTCGTAACGTGCTATAGATGCGGCATCATTTAGATGTTTTGAAGTCAAAGAAATAGCGGCAAATGATGTAGGACCGGCATACTCTACGATCTTAGTCAAAATTTATATAGGAAGGTACAATATATTAGCCATAGTACACTTCCGATGTTTCAGACAAACCTGTGGGTTTTCGAATCCGTAAAAGCTCCTGCAGTACTTCTAAGAACTGCCGCCTTGCTGCCTTTTCCTTCCTTATTAGTTCTACCCGTATTGATATAGAGCCGCACTCAACACAAGTATAGAAAGTGCTCTGAGTTCCCTTTCCGCACCCGCGACAAGGTGTTGGAATACGCCTTCCCTGCCTTATTTTATATAAATGGGTCCTACAATATGTACCTATGCACGACTTGCTGCAGAATGCTTGCTCTCCAACCTTTAACCAACTACATAAATTCTCGCCGCGCATTTTTTCATATAATTCAGTATCTCAGATATACATTAGAATGACGTATCTCTAATTGAAAAATTATAAATTTTCTGAGGTAGATGGGCCATCTGTGGGAGCTACTACGCAGCCGCGGGGGGCTCATATGGGGAAGCGAATTTGAATAATAAAATTTGTGGGTGGTGGTCCTTAGCGGGGGATAATGGGGGCAGCGGGCGGTGTAATGGTTCTTACTTGGGGGAATAAGGGGGCTTATATAAGGAACAAATTTCAACGATTTTTTCGCGGAGTAGGGATATACGATGGGAGAAAAAAGGCTTAAATAAGGATGTGCGCCAGAACCCCCATTGTATATACTACTATTCCAGTATTTTTAGCGATTTTACTATTCACATGTTTAATTTGTTGCTCCCAGTTAATGTGTTCATCTATATAAATACCTAAGTATTTTATATAGCTTTTTTGCTCAATATTAGTGATGTTAATTTTAGTGTTTTTTTCTTTGTTGAGGCTATAATCATGAAGTTAGTTTTTTTCATATTAACAGATAGTTTATTTATTTCACAATAACGGAGAATTAATTTGAACTCTTGATTCATTACAGTTTCAAGGTCGTTTATATTATTACTTGAATAGAATACATTGGTGTCATCGGCAAATATACGAAAGGAAAGTTTGTTAGAGCAATTTGGCATATCATTTATATATAGTAAAAAAAGTAGTGGCCCAAGTGTTGAGCCTTGAGGTACTCCACAAGTCATCTGTAGCATACTGGATTTAACGTCATCTATTTTTACATACTGCTGTCGATTATTTAAATAATTGCTAAACCACGACAAGGGTAAGCCCCGAATTCCATATTTCTTTAGTTTAGAAAGCAGAATTTGATGATTGACTGTATCAAACGCTTTGGAGAAGTCTAAGAATAATCCACATGTTAATTGTTTATTGTCAATAGCAGTTTTTAACTGATCCGTTAATTCAAGTATTGCTTGTTCTGTGGAGTACCCTTTTCTAAAACCAAACTGATGACCAAATAGGATACATTTCTTTTCCAAAAATGATATTAACTGATCATATACAAGTCTCTCTAATATTTTTGCAAAAGGTGATAATGTTGATATCGGTCTATAGTTATAAGGATCAGTAACTATATCACTTTTATAAATTGGAGTAACTGCAGATATTTTCAGTATATCAGGCACAACACCTGTTTTAATAGATTCATTGTAGATATAGGTAAAATGCAGTGAAATAGTTTTATTTATTATTTTAATTAATTTATTAGGAATACCTATAGTGGCCTTATTATCCTTTAAGCCAAGAAAAAGTTCACAGACTTGTTGTTCAGTAACGGGAGACATAACGAAACTTGAAGTTGGTGAATTATGAATATAGTCAGTCGGATTCTCATTTGAGGGTTTAATTAAGTTAGCCAGACTGGGGCCAACATTAACAAAATGCTGGTTGAATTGATTAGCTATGTCTAATTTATTAGTATATATCTTGTTATTTCTTATAAGTCTAGTTGGGTATAGTTGACCTTTGGTTTTTCTTTTAATTAGTGTTCCAATCAATTTCCAGGTGGTTTTTAAGTTATTTTTGCATATCTCAAAATGTTTATAGTAGTACTGTGTTTTACTCTGTGTTTTTATTCGATTCAGTTTGTTGGAGAATTTCTTATATTTATTTACCTTTTCCAAATCATCCGAAAGAAAATGTGTGCGATACATTTTCTGCTTAGTCTTAATTGATTTTAAAATGCCGTTGGTTATCCAGGGTTTAGTTAATTGTTTTAATTTACTTCGTGGGACTACTTTGTATGGAGCATGCTTATTTGTTATTTCATTTATAGCATTAATTACATTTGAAGTTCCTTCATTAAGATCATTATTCTCGTATAAAAGCTTGTTCCAGTTTATAACATTTATGTCGTTTAAATAAGCTTCTTGATTGAATGTTTTAAATTCCCTGTACAACCTTTTTTCTTTAGTTCTTTTTACAGTAGTATTAATTATGCAGAATACTGGTAGGTGATCGGAAATGTCATATAGCGCAATTCCAGAGGTAGTTTGGGTTATAGGTGTATTTGTATATATGTGATCAATTAATGTCTTAGTATGATCAGTAATTCGTGTTGGTTTTGTTATAATTGGAATAAAGTTATTTGTGTATAGCATATCCAAATATTTTTCTGTCGGTTGATGGTTGACATATTTAAAGAAGTCAATATTTATGTCTCCTAGGATATAGACTTGGTATTTACATTGATTTAGATGTTTAAGCAACTCCTCTAACTGATCGTTGAATAGTTCGAGGTTCGAACTGATTTGCAGCAGCCTCTCAATATTTTCACTATCTTCGTTGGGTACCCAGGAACAGGTAGCTATATGTTAAAATATCGTATTACAATCCGCCTTTATACCCCAACCGCGCCGACTTTTTCTATCGGCAGTTTCAATAATGGCCTTCTCGCCAGCTTGAAAGACACAATCCGCAGTCGATTTCTAAAAGAAAATTTTATCTGTAGAGAATATTTGGTGCGATCTCAAAACAAGCACTGCAGAGTCATTGATTATTCAAATCAGTTCGCGGAAAATGTCACACTTCTGTGTCGCGGAATTCAAGGCTCGGACCTCATTACCTTTGAAAACGGATCAACATTAAATAAAACGAACTCCAGAATGTTCTGTTTAGTAGACGTTTATATCATTTGCCAGCAAAGTTGAGAAGCTTTGTGATGATTTAAACTACAGTAAAATATAATCACACTTCCCGCGAAGTTCGCGGCACTCTTGTTGTGTGAAAAAAAAACAGACAATCAGTCTCCACGGTTGAAAGCACATGTCAACAACTCCAAAAAGCTGGCTTCTTCAATTGACAGATCTGAGTTGAAACGAATTGAAACTACAGAATCTAAAGTTTATCAGATAAAGATTATTGAAGATTTTTGCCGTGGTAGTGAGCGCGACTTGAACAGTTTATTCCAAAGCGTTTCTTGTATACTAGTCATTTTGAACACACACATGGCCGTGCTAGCGAAGCGAGACTTGATAAGCTTATTCGGAAACGTTTCTTGTTCTAATCATTTTAAATACACAAATGGTCGTGCTAGCGAAGCAAGATTTGAGAATCTTATTCCGAAGCGTTTCTTGTTCTAGTCTTCTTCTTCTTCCAGTTTGATTCATCTCCTTCACTATATAATGAAGATTATTGGCCGTGTTAGTGTGCGCGACTTGAAAAGTTTATTCCGAAGCGTTTCTTGTACTAGTCATTATAAACACACAAATGGGCCGTGCTAGCAAAGCGAGATTTGAGAAGCTTATCCAGAATGCGTTTCTTGTTCTAGTCAGTTTTAACACACAAATGGCCATGAACTGCCATTTTAAAGGAAATATCCCGGGGATATTTCCCAATTAGCGTTGTACTGTTTTCTATGTAAGTGGCCGCGATCGTGGACGCGGAATAATTTGACCGCGGCTTACGGTAAAGTCGCGGTAAAGTCGCGGTAAATGCGTCAATAATTTCAGGCGGTACTGTATGTTCATCCACTAGATTTAATAAGTGCCAGTATTGCCTATTGATGTTAAGCTCAAAGTCCCCGCAGCATTGATTGCTAATGGTCCTGAATGGCAATGGGCTTACGTCGCATCGCAACTTCGTAGGTAGAATCAGAGTTTATAATGGTCTAGAACCATCAAGACTAAGACTGGCATATGGATTGTGTTGTTTTTAGACCAGCTTTTGATCTATTTGCTATTTTTCCTATGTTTACTGCAGCACTCTGAGCCAAAGAGTTGACCACTTCAACGAATCAGATCGACCGAGTGTTTACTAACACCTCCAAGTTACGGAATGTGAATGGGCTTCCCTCACAATGGTAAATCCCATTTTTCGCACAAGATTTTGGTTATTATGGAAATAAATTTTATAACAAACAACTTATTAGTCGGCTAAGCATTTAATACGACTGTGTTTTTACTCGGCTGGCCAACAACAACAAAAATCAGTATTCATACTCTCCGAGAAATGGAAACAAAATACAAATGACTCGTATACTGAAAATACAAAGTCGTATTAGATGCTTATCCGACTAATAACCAACGTCGTAATCTATAATATAAGAACAAATCTTCATTTAAACTAGAAACGAAAATGATTTTACATTTCAATGTGCATTTGTCTTACAAAGCCTGGTCTGGCATCAGATCACACATTTGTTTTTTCGTGTCGTTTGATTTCCGTTTGATTTTCATTTCCAAAGGACGCCGTAGTTCCAATTTCCCGCAGTGTTTGCGGTGATTCAAGCTGACAAAAGGGAGCTGTCAAACGTTGAATAAAACAGTCCAGTATTCCTTTTAGGAACGTACAAGCGATCTCCCAGTTACTGCTGCCACTGTTACCCGGCGTTACTGTCCTGTCCTGCCAGTGTGCTGTCAAAAATGGATATGCCGTGACGTTTCGTATTCAGTAAACACATTTTATTCCAAGTCTGTTTTTGTATTACCATTTGTGTGACTGGCTTAGGGACTGAACAATTGTAGGGATTATATTGTGAGCCTTGCTTTGCAAAAACGTTTTCCCTCTGGCCAATTGGACGTTTCCAAAACAAAATTTTATATATTCAGCTTTTCTTTCTAGTACCCCAAATTAACTTAATTTGTTTAGGTATTTGCCTACGATTTCAAGTAATGCTTCAAGCAGAGTCGCCAAATACAGTTTTCTCCATCTTAAAGCAACGATATATAAAGGAAAACTTTGAGCTGAAAAGGAAATGGCGAAATGAGGCAACAAGGCAAAGGCGAAATGCAATAAAGGCTTATTGGAAACAAGTATCAGATAATATAAGGTCTGACCCGAGGAAGTTCTATAACACTTTTAGACCTTGTATTGACAGAAAAGACAAGAGTGCAGGGAAAAGTGACATTTGTTTAAATATTAATGACAAACTGGAGAAAGATCAGGTGAAGGTAGCAGATCACTTAGTGGACTATTTCTCAACAATGGCCAGTGGGATTGGCGGCAGCTATGCGCTATGTGGAGAAACTTGTGGAAGAAGACTTTAAAGAACATCACAGCCTACAAGCAATTGCGTGTATGATGAATAAGGACACATCAAATGAACCATTCAAGTTTAGAAATGTAAACTGCAGAGAAGTACAAGATGCAATGGAAAAACTGGATCCTAGGAAAGCAGTTGGTTACGACCAACTACACCCTAGAGTACTAAAGCTAGGGGCAAAAGAATTAGCGCCATCACTGACTATAATATACAATAGAAGCATAGAGCAAGGGTTATGGATAACAAAATGGAAGCGAGGTGAGTGGATACCCATCTTCAAAAAAGAAGATAGACAAGAGGACAAGAACTATAGGCCAGTCACAGTATTACCAGTTGTAGACAAGATATATGAGAAACTCTTAGGTGGACAATTTACGGAATATGTAGATCCAAGACTTAGTAACTTTTGGACCTCTTCTATGGAATATATTTCAGAACGATCTTTCTCAGACAGTTGAGGATTGTAACATCTCTATGTATGCCGACGACCACCAGATCAATGTAACGGGTGATTCAGCCAGAAGTGTGGAGGAGAAGTTGATAGAAGATGGGAATAGGATTACTAAGTGGTATGAGGATAATCTACTACAAGTGAACTTCGACAAATATTTTCAGTGTACCTCGCTTGGACTTTGAAAGCAGATGTGGATTTGCCTTTAGTAATAAATGTATTTTAAAATACGAATATTATAGTATGTGTAGCTAGCTTTACATGTATAGAGCTATTTCAGGCTAAGTGCAATGTAGATACATGCTAGTGCTGGAGCTCTGGTTGTAGCCAGGTTATTTTGAAACCCCTGATAGTTAGTGGTCATTTTCTGTATGCAGGCCCCATTTTCTGTGCATCTGTAGTATACTTATTTTATGACTTGTGTCAATAATTTTTAAGTGAAGATTATTTTCTAGAATTATGTGAAGGGCTAATCTAAGAAACATATCAATATTAATAAGTGAACATGGTTTCTCAACTTGATTTTTTAAATGAAATTTGTATGAATTATGGGAAATAATTTTAAAGGTACTGTGAATCGTGTGTATGTCGTGCTTGTGTTTTATATATTATTTTATGTGAACTTATTTCAGAAGTGAATCGTGTATATGTTTGAATTGCTAATGCCCTTAATGGCATCATTTCAAGGCAGGAAGAGGGTCAGCTTTTTATTGGATAATTTTGAGGGAGGGGAAAGGGTTAGGTGCCCAGTGAATGAATGTGATAGTTAGTCCAGTCTATATAAGCATAATATTAATTAATTTGGGAAAAGAAAGCAATGAGGGGGAAGTATGTTGGAATGAAGCATGTTTCCAATGGCTTCCATTTTATAATAATATTAACAATCAGACTGTGTAAGTAAAGAAATAATTAATTAATAACTATAGTAATGATATCAGTGCTAAGAATCTCTGCTTATGATCATGCATGTTCATTAATTTAAAATTAAGGTTTAAAAAAAAGTTTTTGAAAGTGTGCATTTTGTATTACAAACAGACCCCTTTTTAAATGGCTAAAAAGTCTGCTATTACCTAAAACTCAGGGATACTCTGAGATGGTAAACATTTTTCTGAATTTAAGGTTCAGATGCAAATATGTAATTGATTATAATCATATTTAGTATTATTGAAATTATTATTATTTTATCAGTCTAAAATTTAACTTAAAATAATTAAAAACCCTTATGATTTGAATTAACATGAACATGCAATTTAAGTGTGAGCAGAGATTCTTAGTATTGATATCATTATTATATTAGAACTGTTTTTAATATTAATATTTTTATAATTAAAATTATATCATTAGTCAATTAGTTATTTTGTCATGTCTTGCATTATGTTCACCAACACATGTGTATCTGATTGTTAATGTTAGTATTATGAATGAAACCTCATTGGAATTGATCTCCCTAACGATCACAAGTTTCCTTTCCCAAATGCATTATCAAACCCATATAAACTGAATCAAATATTACATTCTTTCAATCAACACCTACAATGTTACCCTTCTAAACTCAAAATGTGAGTTACAACATCAACACATACAGGATTTATTTGCATATATTAAGAAAATTATGTAAACTTATTTTTAATATTCACATGTTTCATAGATTTAAAGTACATACTACATACGTCTTCTTGTTTTTGGTAGAGAATAAAGATCAAGATAAGTGATGGTGCTTAAGAGTATACATTACTCAAGTCTTCCATATACTCATTTATGTATGGGTCCAACTAATTATTTCATTCTTTTCTACAGTAAAAATAAACGTTTTAAAAACACTTATAGTCTCAAATAATGATAAAGTATAGATGAAAACTATATAGTTAACATTTGTATTTATATGCTCATAGTTTGCTATATTTGCCGGACTTTGCTTTTGCTTGGGGAGAATAGAGATCAAGAGAAATTATTGTGTTTGCATGAAGTCTGCATTTCTCGACAAGTAATCTGTATAACCAATTTCGGTCCAGATAATTCAAAAACAGTAAACAGACACTGAGTCAATTGGGAAGAGAATCAAGATTACTATTTTACAGGAAAATCAACAAGACCAGAGGTACTGCTTCTTTGTTTAATCTGCATAAAATGTGCAAAGGAAACAAAAAGCTTGGGTGAGAAAGTCCACATGCAGGCTCTTCATTTCATACACCAACCATCTGTCTTACAGAACTGCACAGAAGTCCCACACAATATCATTAGTGTCACTCCTGGGCATTCGATTACAACTAGGTTTTATTGTTGGCTTTCTGAAAACAGAACAATTTTAACATCTTGCTTATAACATTAACACTTCATTTTCAAACAAATTAAAAATCGTTTTCTTTTATACATTGGTAAAACGATCAACTATTTCGTTAAAATACCGATGTGATACCATAATAACCAAATCAAGTGAAATGATATACATGTTCCAGATAATAGCTCTGTATATTTAGTCTTTGGTAATGCGGATTGTTGTTCCAGGATTTCTACTGCTGTAGTGTAGACAGTCTAGACACTGTAACTTCAAATGCGTCGTTTGAAAAATGGTATGAAAATCTCGAATATGGTATTTTATTTATATGTTGAAAACCATTACCTTCTTAGTTCTCTACCGAAGTATAAACCTTATATATTCACAAGTTTTCTTATTTTTGGCGTTTTTCCAGTCGCATATGAACATTTCGAAATGGTTCGTTTTGCTTGAAGACAGAGTTGAACGAGCAATTGTAGCGTTCTTTCTGTGAACTGGATTATGTGTTATTTGGGCTCAGAGAAGTCACTCAAGAATATAAGTCCATGGTGTGAAGTAATAAAGTAATCGTGGTATTTCTTGAGCTGTGAGAGGTCCCTGGAAAAGAGCTACAATTCCCTCCCGCTCGGCGGCCATCTTCATTCACTTTTAATAAAGTGCCTAATGCGCATGCGCTCCGTTTTTCCGCTCTGTCATTGTAATACGAATAAGGACAAAGTGTATAACTTGAGGAATTCCGATTTTAGAATACCTCGTTTTAATACCGTAACTTATGGAAAGCACTCAGTGAGGTACCTAGGGCCATTTCTATGGTCTAAGCTTACTAAAGAAGAAAGAAGTTTAAATAATGTCATTAATTTTAAAAAGGTCATAAGGAGAAAGGATTTTGAAAGTGCTGTGAATGGTAGTTGTAGGAATTGTTATTTATGCAACAGTTAATAATTAGTTATTTTATAAATCTTATTATTAACTCTAGTACCATGACCTTTCGTGGGAAAATATTTTTTTAAGTACTTTCAATGGGTGGGAATTTTAGAATATGTATGTATATATATATCTTATAGTTTTTATATATGCCACATTTTTAACTTTGTAAGAGTTTCATACCGAGAACCGAGGTTCTAAGCCCTAAACATCCCGAGGGCCGTAGACCCCGAGGGATGTTTAGGGATTAGAACCGAAGGTTCTCGATATGAAAGTGATTTATATCACATTTGGCGAGGTTTTCTCAAATAGAAGGAGGTTTAAAACTGAGTTATAAACCTCCCTGCAACAGTTAAAAACCTCAGATTTGTTATGAACAAAGAAAACCGTGTCAAGTGTGATTTTATAACATTTATATTTCTTTTAATTTTGAGTTGTGTCCACTATTAGTGCCTTGGCGCTAGAATTTATGACACGTTAATAAAGTTGTTGATTGATTGAACACAAAACGCTGCCAGCATCGCTACGGCATTTTTAGTGTCGTTTTGTGTCTTTCTTGCATCCTTTTTTAGCTACCAATTTCTGACTCTCTCTCTCTTTGGAGCTGGTTCCATTTTGAACGCTTTCTTTCGACGAAAAATGGTCAGCTCTAGTCTAGACATTTTGGTAAACAAACATTTTCCCGCCTTTTATATAAATAGCTGGCCAGTGGCGCGTGCGACACATCACACCATCTTCTGTCACGATGTGACCCTGAATCAGCCAATGCGTGCGTGCGTTGTGTCTGGAAAACTTATGGCTATGTGACAATATTGTCTGATTATGTATCACTGACATTGGTCTTCAAACTGCAGGAATTTGTTTCTGTATAATTTCTTAATTACTGGTGTAGTTTTGGCGATTTAGCAATTATGAATGCCCATGTGGAAACCAGCTTCATGTAATCAATGTCTTATTTAACTTTGAAGAAATGACGAGCGAAGCCAAGGGAACAAGGCTTGGCAGTCTTCGCTGCCGTGGCCTGAAGCCTCCTTCAGCAGCATTTAGGTATTGGCGCAGCAGCATTTAGGTATTGGCGCAGCAGCATTTAGGTATTGGCGCCGAGCAGCATTTAGGTATTGGCGCCGAGCAGCATTTAGGTATTGGCGCCGAGCAGCATTTAGGTATTGGCTCAATGCCAAGAGGTGGCCACCATTGATGGAAAGTAAATATTGATTACCAAAGGCAATCCAATGGAGGCACCAGGTAACACTGTTGAAATGGCAGTTGTGTGGTATTAACATGCCTTCTTCACATGTTAAGAGCAGCCGGCTGTAAATATCGCCTAAAGTGTTTAGGATGAGAAAAAATTAAATTCCTCAAACTTTCTCAGAATAATGGCCTGGGTGAGTGAGGCATATAAATATAACTTTTAGTTGAATCTGAATCTTAGCCAAACGGCGACAAAATCGGTTTTACGGCTCTCAGACCGGTTTTTAGGAGATCGATACCACACATCGTTAACGGCTCGCCTAAAATGAAAATAGAAAGCAATACTGTGCAGCTAAATACAAAGAAAAGATAATGATTTCTCTTTTCATGGGTTGTTTATTTAATTTGTTTACAAATTAAATATTTTAGCAATTTTTCATTATTTTGTTAATTTTAGACATTTTTGGTACGCAAAATAATGACCAAATTGAGAAGCCAAAATCTACAATGATACATAACCTGGCTATATTAGAGTATAACGTACATGCAATAAAATTGTTGGGCAATTAAAACTACGAATTTTCAGAGCACCAAACGCATGTGGCACCGACGTAAGAATACTCTCTTTTCTCACAGCGTTCGAATGCAC
Organism: Actinernus sp. WN-2022; assembly: GCA_030867875.1. Lineage (NCBI taxonomy): Eukaryota > Metazoa > Cnidaria > Anthozoa > Actiniaria > Actinernidae > Actinernus > Actinernus sp. WN-2022. The sequence continues at coordinate 84,865 of JAOWCC010000067.1, read as the reverse complement.
AGAATCTGAGATGAACAGAGGAAAATATATTATATCAACTTCTATCGGGTTAAATTTAATAATAAAGAAGCCTGGGTACTTTCATATAGATTATATATCGGTTTCTACCAATTATGTACAAAATCAGTGGCTTTTAGCGGTATGTTTGCGATGACATATTGTTGAATCTTTACTCGTGCCGGAGTGCCGACAACTTTCAATTGATAGACTACCTTTATGAGACTTCTAAGTCAATCCGAATGATCTACAGTTGAACTGATAAATGCGAAGGAGCTCGAAACAGTCATGAATGCAGAATTACAAAATGTATTCAATTATTGCAATGCCAACAAACTTACATACATACATACATACTCTTTATTTATACACGGAGTCTCATTCATCATGAAAATTACAAAGATGCTCTTCCAGAGAGCCGTGTGTTTAGTTCTAAGTTAATGATAACAATAATAATATTGACAAGATTAATAATAATTAGGTAATAAAAAATAAGAATATTCTATTTAAATATGTTGGCTTCTTAAATACTAAAAAATGATGCGGTAGAATTAAAAAAGAGGCTACAAGTATTTAGAAAACTGTTTAATACTTGTAGACTCTTGTGCTACTTTAGGTAGACTGTTCCATAGAGATGCCCCTCTGTATGAAAAACTCTATTTTTAGGGCTTCGGTGTTGGGTCTTGTAATGAAGAGACTATTCTGAGAACGGCGCAAACTATGCTGATGAATTGTGTTTGTGTTGGTAAATAAATCAGTTAGATATGGCGGAACTTGGTTATTCATGGTTTTGTACATAACGCTTCCCAATTGGCAGTGGCGTCGTTCTTCTAAGTCTTTCCAATTAAGCATGGCTAAGATGTCTTTTGATCTAACGTCATAATTAGAGCCTGTAACGATTCTAGCAGCTCTGTTTTGAAGTTTTTGAAGTTTCTGAGAAAGGCCTTTACCCAGACTTCCCCAGACAGTGCTACAATAATCACAATGTGAGACTATCAGTGAATTATAGATAGAAATTAAAAGATTATAAGGCACGAATGGCTTGAGTCTTCGTAAAATACCAAGTGCCTTGGCAATCTTTTTAGAAATGTTGTCAATATTAGTCTCCCATGTAAGAAACTCATCGACATGAACACCGAGACATTTATAAGATTTAACTCTATTGATTTGACTGATTTGACTCTTGGTTAATAAGAACAAAAAACTATATGTTGATTACTTCAGCTAGGAAATCACCCATTCAAGTAAACATCCAAAACATTGAACGGAAAAAAATAATCAAATATCTAGGCATCTGTCTAGTTGAGCACTTAAACTGGAAAAATCAAATCACCTACATCAATAGTAAAATTGCTAAAAACATAGGAATTTTCTATAAAGTACGGAGATACCTCAATCTGCACATGCTAAAGCAGCTCTACTATACCCTTATCTACCCTTACCTAAACTATGGATCGACGAGTTGGGGAAATACATACCAAACTAATTTAGCAAAATTATGCACCAGACAAAACAAATACATTCGTAGTATTTTCTTTGTCTTCTAATCCCTACTACCAACTTCTCGATGTTCTAAAATTCGAAAACATTATAAAGTTAAAAATATGCACACTAACACACAAGCTCCATAACAATCGAACCAGTGTCCCACCTTTATTCCATGATTTCTTAATACCTGTGGCTAACATTCACAACCATAATACTAGGTACTCAGCTAGACAAAACTTTTACCGCCCAAAAGTGAGGACCAACACAGGAAAATTCACCTTTAAATACTCTGCTACTGTACTTTGGGAAACCGTACCCACTAACTTAAATCAATTAAGGACAACAAACCAATTTAAGAAACAATTTAAAGCTCATCTCATTTCCTATCAAGTATAATAAAATAGACCGTACCGTACTGTCTTCTCAATAACAATATAACTAAATTACTCCTTCCCACCTTTACTGTTGTTTTCTTTTTTTTCTTCTTCTCTCTCTTTCCTTTTCTTTGATACCACAGCCCTCTTCAAGTTTAATTTACGCTCTTTTTGCTACCATATTCAAATTACACAAATCACTAAGCTCAATTATTCACTTTATGTATTCACTTATATATTTAAATGCAGCGGTGGCCAACTCGAAAGCTTTAGTTACTTTGGCCACCACACACTTATCTCTAATCTTAATTTGAATCTACTTTGTAAATAAGAAGCCCTTATTTTAACTTATTTGTATATATTTATGAACTAGTATAAAACAGTGTAAATAAATTGAACTTAAAAATAACAGTTCTGATGGGAATGACGTGTTCACAACACCGAGCGCAAGCAACAAGCATACCATGTCGGAGCTCACGCCAGAAGATAGTGGTTTCCAAGAGGGGTTTCTCATCCACAGTCGGAAAAGAAAAGCTTCGCAAAGTCCACGACGCACCAACAAGAAAACTAATTTAATGGACTATTTTCAAAAGTCAAGTAACTAAAAACCTCGCTCTTTTAGATTAGTATATACCACACCAGTGGACAGTGCTTTTCGCGCGCTCTGATTTGGTGCTGGCTATTCACTTGTGTGGTATATACTAAAACAAGTATTCACCTCAGTATTGGTGAATGATTGTTCATTAACGCACGTGATTTAAGTGATTAAGAGTCCTCGAGATAGTTATAGAATGTCATAGAACTCACTAATAGATGCCGTAATTTATTATTCGATAGAACGAACAATGAACAGTAGTTGACAATAGTAGATGTTCATCATCAGATTGTATGATCGGTCAGTACAATCATGGTCAATGGTTTATTACTTGCATAGAAAGCTTTCAATTGGTGTATCAAGGTATAAGCATGAAGCAACGGCATTTTGTTTTCATGTGGCTCCTAGCCTAACGTTTATGTCTTGCTTTTTTTATTTCATAAACTAAACATTTTTCATAGCATGGCTTGCTGCCACGGTCTTCAGTCTAATTTCGTGTCAATGGCCAATTCCCTAGTCCTCTTCAAGTTCTCTGTAATGCCTCATTGGCCTCCAATACGATTAGCGCTTCTTCGGGATGGCACTTCTTGGGACATCTTGCCAAGTTACGATATTTAAAAACTCCTCATGCTTATCGGGATCATTATCTACACTTTTCATTGCAGGCTTGTTAAGACGACGCCAAAGCAAGCTTTCTGCCAATGTGGCCGTGCTGAACGGATAGTTGCAGGCGCAGACATTTCTGAAAAACTCGTCGCCCCATTCCATGTCTGCTCTCTTGAGCTCTGGGTGTTTTTCTAGATTAACGCTAGAAAACCTAAAGATTGCCTGTGCGGAACACTTTGGCTATCCGGCACACTCGTGCGATGTGCTGGTGTCAAACAAGGGGCGATTGTGTACAAACATAAACCAGATTCCTCACCGCAAAGACAAGGTAATGGCAACTGCATCAAATAGATTTGATCGGTATAATATACATTCATAGAGAAGATCCTAACAAAAATAAAGAAAATGTCTTTACTTTAAAAACGGAACTGCCAGCGTAGTCTCGACAAATGTAAGTTACTCCGGAACCCACGAAATTTTGACTGGAATCGGCCATAGGGTTGGAATCCGGAATCACGCAAAATTATATTTTAGAAACCGGAATCCAGGCTATTGACAATTGTCATCACAGTTACCTACATCTCAATATACAGTGTACGTAGGAATAGTTATGAGGGCAATTTACAGTAGTTTATGTTCTCTTTCATGACATGAACCCCTCTCTGCCCTCAACATATAATGGCCCTGTCAATTCCAAGCGCACTCATGCCCCTGCCCCGCGTATTTGTCTGGCATTTTACAACTCTGTCTCCCCCAGGGTGGGGCATTTGCTGTAGGTCAGCCCGGGGTTGGGCATTGTCAAAGGCAATGTTATCTTTTGGATTTTAAAAGACATGCATGCCTCATTGTTTATTTCAAATTTCCTGATTGCTCCCAAAATAAAAAAAATTAACCAAGGATCAAAGGTACGGGATTTTCAAATGGAAATTATAGGAAATGTGATATTGGTTAAAATATTAGAGATATGATATGGAATGCCCACCATCGAAATGAGTATACAGTTTCTTTAATTATTGTTTTTATTCTCTTTTTCCTGGAGCATGGGATCTAATATTATTTCATTGGGTCTCCTTTCATTGGGTCTTTTGTTAGGTATACCTTGTTAGATTTGTGGCCAATTTAGAACAAGATGAAGATGAGCAATACAAAAGTTTGCCAATGTCAGCTGGTAGTGATAATGAGGTACACCATAAGCCTGCCAAGTGTGCAAAGTTCACAAGTGAACCTGCTGCGCCAACAAAAGCATCAGAGGTTCCACAAAGCTACCCAGCTTCGGTGTCTATTGAGCAACTTTTGAATGCAGGAAAATTTGTTAAGCCAGCCTCCAGAACAAAGACAGTATTGAAGTTGGAGTCATTTGACTTACTCAACAAAGAGTGGAAAACAGAAAAGTGTCTAACTGATTTGTTGATGATGACAAATTTGCATCCGGAGCATATTCCGTGATGCATTCAAAGGAACACCGGAAAGTGGCAGCCAGTGTAAAAAAAATGGGTGATAAAGAAATACAATGACAAGTCAAACAACATAATTAAGGACACAGTAAAGACGACATGAAACAAGATGAGGCCTTCGATGCTTTTTCTCAGGCGCTCCGTGAAACGGAACAGGAGTCTTTGGCCCTCGAACTTGAACGCAATTTATCGGATCTCGAGGCAGAATCATCTGGTAAGTATATACAGTTGAATCCCGATAACTCGAACCGTCGGTAACTCGAAGCTCGCGCTAACTCGAACCAAAATTGATTTCCCCTGGATTTGCGTCATACATTTAATGTAATTTTACCCTCCGTAACTCGAACCCTCGATAACTCGAACCTCCCGCTAACTCGAAGCAATTTTTGTTTCCCTTCAGGTCAGATTTGCCTTTCATTAAATGTCCAACAACTTCGCCAGAATGTAGCACACATACCGCATACTTGTCGACACTATTGATTGGTTCTGGTACAGCGTTTAGCTCCTCAAGAAGCTCCGGGGGACCAAACTTCTTGGTACACATGATATCCTTTGATAAAAGAATCCAGGTTGTAAAAGACGATATTTTCAGACGTTTACACGGAAGCCATTAGGTAACGTCAAGTTGCAGCTCCAAGCAGCTCTCAAATGCTATTTTAATACTGGACTGTAGTGTTTTACAGTCAAACCGGATGTTCCTTTGACGGTCACTTTCACACCTTGTAAAATTGTACAAAGACCCTTATATTTTAGTTTGGCCATTGTTTCCGGTTATTGCAGTGAAAACCCGCATCATGCAGTACGCTTTCATTGAGGAATTTCAACAATAATGCTTGGAAATGTCGGAGAAGTCTCTCAAGCGTAAGATTGCTACTAAATCTTTGGAGGAGAAATACAAAGCTCTCAAAGACATTGAGAAGGGCGTAGCAAAGAAAGAGGTAGCAAAAAAGTATGGCGTTCCTTTATACACTTTATCCACGTGGGCGAAGAGCAAAGAGAAGATTTCAGCTGCTTTCGAGAATGGTAAAAGTCAAAAGACACTGAAGCTGAAAGGCGCAAGTTTCGAATCTTTAGATAAAGCGATATACAAGTGGTTTATGAATGCAAGAGGGCGAAATGTTCCAGTTAGCAGTTCTATTTGAGAAAGAGCTCCAGATTGAAGATTTTATGGGTTCCGATGGCTGGCTTGACCGTTGGAAAAAAAGACACACTGTCACGTTTAAGACTGTTGCTGGAGAAGGAAAGTCATGCACCCCTCAAATGACCGCATCTTGGGACGAGACAACTCTGCCAACAATTATTTCCAACTACAAGCTAAACCCTGGATATCAAAAGGACTACTTGCATCAATAAAAAGTAAGCAAAATATTTACCATTCCCACTTCTTAAGTAAAGAACCACGAAAGGTAAAAAAATATAAACAATACTCAAACCTACTCAGTCGACTAAAAACCAAGGCAAAGAATGAACACTACAACCACTACTTCCAACAATGAGAACAAATGTGGTGAAACACACTCGAAAGCAGCAGGAAATAAGCTAAAGAAGAAGACCAAGCAGGACGAGACGGGATTAGAGATTGCAGGATGCAGACATGGCTTGGCTCAATGGGCAGTTAACATGTACCAGGGAGAAATCTATGGTTATGCCCATTACATCCAGCTGAAAAAAATGCAGCCTGCAAATGTGAAGTTCTTCTGGGAAGATGTAGTCTGTCATTATTGGAAATGGGCACGACGGGCTGGGCTGCTGGCTGCATTGTCAGTGATGCATGCAAAGGCTCATAGCTAGTCTTGTCAGGTAATAATATTGTCCATACAAATAATATTTGTAATGTTATTGTCTGCAGAAACAAGGATAGTTATATAAAGTAGCTGATTACATTTTTTACAGCCATAGATAACAGAAAAACTGCTGGCAGTGTTTGCATAACAATGAAAGCAGCTGTTGGTTTGTGCATTATTTTGATGTAAAATAAATATTCTCAAACTTACATGTACAGTAGTACATGCTCATTTTATTGATTTCAGATGGTTAATAATGGTGCCTGTACATTACTTATACAATGTACATGCCATAAATACCAAAAAAAACTTCGTCTGTCTAAGATTTTGTACGTTACATACACTGTATGTTAATGTTTTATTACAGGTCATTTGGGGGGGAAGGTGGCAGGATGGAAGTGCAGCATCCACAGGCGAGGAAGTTGAGCAAATTAACTCTTACATGTCCAGATGTGGCAATACAACCAAATACATGCTTCCAGAGTGTAAATTGATTATTTTATATAATTGTACTTCATAAAATTATGTTTAATGTAAATAATGCAAAGATATTTTAGGTTTTTAAAATAAAGTACTTTTTAAGCAGGCTTTTTAGTAAGTTTTAGAATAGTTGGCACAAAGCCCTACAAGAGGTGACTTGAACTGCTTTTCATTACAAGACTAGGCAACAGTACCAGCAGCTTCAGTCAGCAGGTTCTGTTGGAATCAATGATCCTCATGATACCATTGGTATTTCTTTTACATTTTCTTTACAGGCCGTGATGAGCTTCTCACTGAACATGCTTTGGCGTGGAATAAGCGAAAGGTTACAAACATGGTAGATAACCTAAATAATCGATATGAAGTGCAATATTTCCAAAATCATTCTATTAATAATGTAGCATTTACTGAAATTTGATATTTGTACAAAGGAATTAAAACTTTCTTCTGAAAACAGAACATATTTTTTTCTATAAAAATAGAAGCTAGTGTTCATTTCTTTTAGGCTGTGAAAATGAGGGCCACAACTGAAAAGGAGTCTACCGATGTAGCATTAGAGTATGGCCTTCACAGGGACAAGTTAGACCTTAACAAATGGAAAGATGAAGTCATTCAACATGCCAGAGTTACATTACATTACATATATTAACATTTGCATGTATTTTGTATATGTAAGCTGGCTGATGAATGACAAAAACCTTTCAAATTATGACTTATCAACATCAGTGTCATAGTACCATACAAATGTACGTGCATTGCCTCTTTTGTTACACGTGTGTATTTTCTGAGCCATGATTGTCAAGTTTGACATCTAGTATGCTTCTTTTCAGTATTGCCTGTCCAAATCAATTCTGTTTATAAAATGTATATACATGTATCTTCTTTTGTTTTAGAAAATGAGGTGTCCAGTAAGGATGGAAATGAAACCACCAAGATTCAACATCAAATGGAGATGTTGTATTCTTCTTCTTTGCAGATGTCATCAATGAATAAATTAGCTGGTATTGTTATTTTTTTAAACTTAAAATGGATAATTGTGTACTATTTTCATAGGTTTGATTTGGTAAAATTTGTGTTGTTCGTATGTTAAGGATAATACTGTGTGTATTGTTTTTCATCACTCAGTTTCCCTATATTTCTGCTGTATATATAGGGTATTAATATTGATTCAGGAATACTGAGATTATAAGTATTGCTTATGAAATAAACATAATAAGGCATGTACATGTATGCGCTACAGAATTGAAATTCTCATTTTTGAGTTCATACTGACGAATATTAATTCCATACATCTGCATGCATATATTATTATTTTTAATTACAATTAGATACGTCAAAGCAACGTACTCGTTTGCGCAAGAGAATCGCAGACAACAATGCCAAATTACGATCCCTCGTGGAAGAGTACAATGGCATGGATGGAACATCCCCTGTTCAACTGCTCGATGTTGAGAAGGGACAGTTTGCCTGGGAAGGATGCCTTGAAGGTATAAACGTGTGCTTATATACGTTGAACATTGTAAAATTGTCATAAAAATGAAAGATCCTCACCCTTTGTTACTGTATAAATAAGGATATCATATTGCTGCTTGTGGTACTTTTATTATTTGTCATAGTATTGGAAATATATGCTTTGTCTTTCAACTATCTTCAAAGACCGATGAAGCAATACAATGTATAGTCACTAACGATGCCATTTGCAGTCCATTTGTACTAAAGTAACACATGCTTTTGAGTTTTATATGCATTTAGATCAAAGTGGTCTTAGTTTATTCCGTTAAAACTAGAACTCTGATTTTGTGGCATTCATATTGGTTTCATTTATTTAGGTGAGTCAAAAGTCGTGTCGTAGAATCATTTCAAGTGGCTAAAAGATAGAAAGAAGAAGTGGACCTTGTGCTGAATGAGATGAAACAGTTCATCACATTTTATTCATCACATTTTATTCATCTTTTAAAATTCCTTCTATTGTAAACGAAATCAAAGTCATAAAGCAACGTTTAAATGTTCAATTTGATTGCCTTGATATACGTTTAAGGTTATCTTGCCAGGTGATAGGCTTGGGAATAAATGTACAGACTGTAACTTTTGTAAAGTGAAAGATCAGTCAACCATACAATACGATACATTAAACACAGATCCAACCTTAACTCTCCATTTGATGTAGTACATGATCAGGAGATCAATTCAAGGAAGAAGTACAGACAAGCACAAGTACTCGCTAACAACTTTTGGAATCGATGGTTGAAAGAATACATTCCAACTCTCACAAGAAGGAACAAGTGGTATGATGAAGCAAGAAACATGAAAGAAGGAGACTTGGTACTTCTTGTCAATCCAAATACCACCAGAGGTATGTGGCCAATGGGTCGCATAGTACGCACCTATCCTGGTCAAGACGGGCGTGTCAGATCGGTTGAAGTATCGATAAAATCAGTAAAATACATCCGTCCAGTCTCAAAGCTGTGCTTACTGGAAGAGGCTGACCCCTGAGTAAACTTGAACATACATGTACCCTTCAAAAAGGGCAAGTCAAGTTGAGGGGGAGTGTTAATTGAAGTATTTCATGTGAACATTATGAACTCCTTTAAGTTCAAAGAGTTATTTATTTGTAAGTTTCCTAGTTCGACCGTTTCTCGAACTTTCTAGGCTTTTTAGTTTTATGACGAAAGTCTCGCGTCACTGTACACGCCATGTAAGATACGGTTGATTTTGAGAGTGCGACAAGAACTGGAAAGGCCGTGTGACTATGTTATCAAGGGTTTACAAAGAGAGCTATTAAAGGTGGTAGAGTTTCCGTAACAGTCTTTGTGTATTAATCGCAGCGGGAAATAGTGCTGATCGGATGCCCACCGCAGGCAGTTGTCGTCTTTGTTTTGGACGTTAACCACGGCCCTCTTGTTTTTGGACTTCTTTAGGTAGTGAAATGTATGAGCCACCTCGTAGTGGTTGATATCGTGCGATGTCGAGCCAAAGCAGCACGACTCGGTCTACCACCCACCCTGAACCTCTATGTGTCCATTTCTCTAGGCCTCTTGGATCGTGGGGAAAGACGTATCTAGCGCGGAATTGATTTCGTGGGCTTGCAATACGGCCTCCTGCTTGTGGCGAAGTATTGAGTTGATGAATACTTCACTACCGTCGAGTTTGTACTTACGTAGCTGTACTTTCAAGGCAAGCTGAAACTTCATCCGTTTTAGATCGAAAATCTCTTCCTCTAGCTTTTCATAGATTGTGTGGCGTACACCATGTAAGAAGGCCGTTGGGTCGGTACCAAGTTCGTGGCCCTCTGGAACATCCATCTGACAGCCTCGTAAGAACTTACCAATGACCCATTTAGTGCGTTTGAATACTAGTGGAGAGTTCCGATGTGGATCTGGCTTGCGTTTCTGTTCATACACATCTAATACATCTCTCTGTTAATTGTCATATGACATAGTTACTACGAGTATAATACTAGTTTCTCTATTCTCTAATGGGGAGATTTTTAGCTACAAATTCAGTCAATACAACGTTGAAGTTCTTTCTAGCCCTCCTACCTTTACGCATCAGGGCTATTTGCGCGTTAATGTTACCACATGGACGACAAAGTCGCGTATCTGCTTGAGTCCCAACTCCACACCCGCGGCAGGGATGTGGCTCGATCGATCCTTCTCTAAGCTGTTTTCGGTGTTGCTTACAGCACTCGAATAAACAACTCTTACCACAAATAGTTGTCCTGCCAATTGTTAACCATCGACACTTATTACATCCGCGCATGTTGTGGTTATAATATGGTCGTACTCTTTCTCTAATTGGGGGGTTTTAATGGTTACATTAAATGTGTGTTGGCGAAAGTTCTTAGTGGGGCGATCAGGGGGGCTTATATCGGGAGGTGAATTCGGACCGCTAGTTTACCTACTACTCTATATTTACGCCTGAATGAATTATTATTATTCAATTCATGGATGCTTATTTTTAAAATAGTACTTCATTACTGTTATTCAAGTTTACTTAGTTTTCACAGATATATAAATTGCACTCTATGCTGAAGAAGTCAGCATAACTGAGATCTATATCAACCTTTTTACTCTTTCCAATAGCTATTACGTCACCACAGTGATTTTCACTTCTTGAAACAGCTTTACTACAAGCCAGCCTCACTACAAACAATGTAATACAAATAATGTCCAACTATATCGTCTCAAGCCCCTTTCTAACGCACTTCTAGTGTTATGTCACTTGTTAATTTATAATCTATTAGCCATTTTGTAAAAGAAAATGGGATAGTCTGTAAATGAAACTAAATCCAAAACACCACAAGAAATATCACATCAAAATTAGTAGGTTTGCCAAGTTTGGGAGTGTTTGGTTCTATTAACCCTTTCAACCACCACAGGCTAATAAAGTTTCCATAACACCAGTAAACAGGCCAAAATGCAGCCCTTGCATAATCGGCACGAAATCGAGACTAAACTTACACATTGCTCAATTGATCTAGAAATGGTTGAGTCACGTATTCACGAAAATAACATTTCATTACAGTTCCACTTGTGGAAATCTTCTTACCAAGACTGCTGACCATCTATAGGCACTTTTCTGATCCTCGTAATTGGCAAAGAAGGGATTGGAAAATATCTGTTTTGTCAAAAACTCCTTCGTGATTGGGCTAACAAGGTTATTGCAAGCCGAAGCAAGAGTCCAATTTCCTGATTTCAAGTTTGTTACGATTGACAGAGGCGGAACACTTCAGGCGTTTTTTTGTAAAAGCTATTATTCATATGACTATAGTAATTTTGATGAAAACGAGTTTGTTCATAATTTCTTCTATCGTTTGGTCTAGTTTAAATAATGATAATATAGATACAAATAAAGAACATCATCATATGTTAATCTTCATTTACCATGTAGGAAACTTTCTAAACGACAAATCAAATTAATGCCCAAACCATGGATATCAAAGGATATTCAGAAAAAGATAGGGATAAGCTCTATTCACAATTATTGAATAAACTACACAATCATGATCTTAACTTCCTCTATAAAAAGTTTAGAAATAAAGTTGTTAATGATATTAAACTAACTAAAATTAATTATTATAGAGAATACTTTTTCTCTCTAATAAATCTAATATGAAGAAACGATGGTCTGGCATTAAGTCAATTATCATTATTTAATATTATTAATTAAAAACAATATAACCATCAACAACCCTCAAAGTATAGCTAATGTTTTTAATAATTTCTTTGTGAATGTTGGAAAATCCACTGATAAACGCATTGCTGTTGGTAAACGTAGCATTCAATCCTTTCTCAAAGGCAGTTATTAACAATCCTTTTTCTTGTTCCCCATAATTCCTCCTGAAATCATCCCAATAATTTCTTCAATGAGTAAAAGTAAATCTGTAGGTCCAAACAGTATACCTATCCCTTTATCAAAAGCCCTAAAGAATCAGATTCCTATCCCTTTATCTGAAATCATTAATTATTCTTTTTCCTCTGAAATATTTCCTAATAAACTAAAGTTACTCCAATTTTTAAACTTAGGGCCCCCTAAGGGCAACTCATGATGGTCAATGAGCTATTTTGGTATATACTAAAAATCACGTGACCAATGACGTCATCACCACTAAGTGAATCGTGGGAAAATACCATACCTGTCCGAGTTTAAGGTGGTATGGTACTCTAATTTTGCTAAAATTTCAACGAAGTGCGAAAAAGGTTTTTCCCACTGATTGAGAACTAAAATATATTCTTAAAATGGATCGCATTTGCCATTTTATCTGGAAAATATTTTTAATGCCTTTTTTTTAATACATTTACCGAAGACAATTGAGTGGTTGCTATGGCAACGAGTTTGTTTACGCATCCTTTTTATTGTTTAAATCAGTCCCATTTTGATAAAAATTGATGGGGTTTTCGCACGCTGTCAACCTGTGGAATTCTTTTCGGGGATAGACTGGAGAGAGATACCGATAGATGGAGTTTACTTGCGTTATTTCACTTCGAATTGGAAACCTGATCACTTATCCTTCGCCATTATAATTTATATCTTCGCTCTCACTCAATATATTCGGACTTAGTTGCTCTCTATAGCTTTGCTATGGGGAATAGTTGTACCATTAGACGTCCTAAGAAAAGATTTGCAGGTAATTAGTTCGTACAAGAGGGCAAACGAACGAGCAAAGACGAACAGCAACTAGACAACACACAACCATGCGGACCGAATCCAGAGCTGGGCGAATCTTCGAAATCAAGCAACGATGAACTCAACTCTCGAAAATCTGTTTCATACCAGAAACTTCAGCCAAAGAAATCCACAGAACCGAAGAAAGCTGATGTGGAATCTGAAGAACATCAAGTTGGAAGCACAATTACTGGATTTAGAATGTGTGACATGGAGATTTTAAGTAATGTATTTTCCTCTCTGCGATGCCCTACTGTGCAGATTTTAGTTTGTCCGTGTTGGAAAACTACTTTACCAGAAAAGGCTGTGCTTCGAATTTGCGAATTCTCTGTGTGAACTGTGGCTGGAAGAACAAGTTTTGCACTTCAAAGAAGCACAAACAAAGCTACGAAGTAAACAGGCGCCTGGTGTATTCCATGAGGGCTTTAGGCAAGGGTCACAGTGGGGCTAAGAAATTCTGTACTCTTATATATGAACATGCCACCTCCCCCTACAGCAAAGGCATATAGGAAAAATGCAAAAACAATCTCTTAGCATCTGAAGAACATCACATGTAAGGAGTTGAATACCTCAGGACCTGAACCTCGTATTTTGAAGCGTTGTTTCGATCTGTCCTATCCTCAGTTTCATCAAGCATTTATACGGGCATTTTCGTTTCTGCCAAACGGCACTTCCACTTATCCACAAAAACCTACCTAAAAACCTATTAAATTAAACAATACATATGTAGAAGCCCGGCTCAAAACCGTCTTTGATATATCCCTTTCTGGTAAATAGTATTACATAATTGAAACTATGAGAATGTAGGTCAGAAAAATACATTTATTAAGTGCAATGGAGTGAAAATGGACGTGTTTTATGCGGCGCCATATTGAAAATCAGTGAGTCGAAACGTGACGTCATACTGGCATATAGGACTAAACAAAGACTTTCCTTGGAGACGCCCCCTCCCTCCTGAGGAAAGTGCATCCAGTCCCCCAGTCCTGGGATAAAAACTTGCTAAAAAGTGAACAAATCCCCTGTGATGCCTGAATATGTCACCGGTGTCACAAATATTGGTTCATATAAATTACCATTACAGTATAATCAGCCTTTCTTTGTTGTTACTGTTTACCCATTTTCGCTGATTAGATCCCTCCAAGGTGATCCGGTATTATACTTCGTCCGTTCGTCCCTGCAGTTTTACAATATTCAGTTAATAATGTGACGACCACAGATCTCATTGCTACCGCGTCAGTTGATCCAAAGTATAAGAAAGTATGGGCATTGACATCAACACATGGAGAAGCCGTATCGGGCTTTACACTCCCTCAAGTCATCCACATTACAAGAAAATCGCAATAAACTTCTTCCCACATTCAAAGGTGCATTCACATAATCGCACGTTCGTGCACATCTTATTCATCATATTACTTATCTCTGCAACTTCTTCATCACCGACCAAACGGGAAATCACCACAGAGACAAACCCAAGTTCTGCGCATCACAACCAACCATAATATGCTACCCAGAACATTTATCTCTGCAATCTCTACCTTGTCCCCATCACCAAACCTTCCCGTCAAACTCAAGCATAGTACTACGCTCTTCCTGATATCTCGCAGTATGGACGTTCATCCAAATCCTGGACCCACAGCTCTGCATATCCTCAAACATCTCACTGCTTCAAACAGGAAATTATTTAACACAGCCATTCGCCAGACACTCATCCAAACCAAACACCACCTGTCTAACTACCGCTATTACTATAGCAACAGGATTATTCCTAAGGGACTTCTTAAATGCAGACCCGCTGTTCACTCCACTAATCAAGACTTCTTAAGACAATGGCACACTCTCCTTTCAAAGACTTCCCTTCAACTCATCCAGGTACTTATTCACGAATGTAAAACGAACACAAAAAAATATTAACACTCAACTCAAGAACACATTAGAACAATAAATATTACGGTCTACAATTACTTGCTGTCCCACAGTCTTCTCGTCTATCACAGAATTCCTTAATAACACTCTCCACGAAACAAACTCCTTCCTCGTGGCCATACGCAAAAAGAAAATATCCTTTATCGATAAGAGCGCTTTTCGTTCAGCTTTGCGTACACAGGATTCATATTCTAACGATCACAATCACAATCACAATCGATCTAATCAACAGTGTATTAATCCCAATAGCAATCCACTCACTAGCGCCGCTTCTCCTAATCATAATACTAAGCACCACCGCCGTAAAACAAAACAAAACTAGATACTAACGCTGTAATTAACATTAGTAACACTTCTCTCACACCTGACGAAACCCAAACTCTCGCCCATGGTCTTTCCTTCTGCCCCATACCTCGCAGCATCGACTGGGCAGAAGTCAAAGCAGACATTAACGAATTTTCTCGATGCATGCGACTTTTAGAATTATTTCATGACTACCCTCCTCATAATGACCTTAATCCCTTTCGCGTTAAAGACACCTGGACTCCACCACCTTACAGAGATTCAGCTTTAAACACTTTCCTCAATGCAGTCGAACATGATATCTTATCCACTAAACGTTCACCCATTCGTGACAATCTTACCGCACGTGAACAACAAGCACTTCATTGCCTCAAGTCACGTAACGATATCATTATTAAACCAGCCGACAAGGGATCTGGTACTGTCGTTATGGACCGCGACTGGCTTATTAACGAATGCTTAAGACAATTAAACGACATCATTTTTTACAAAAAAACTCATACCGTCATTACCAACGACATTTAAAAACCCTTACAATTTTACGTCAAACATATGTACCAGGACCAACACATTGACAAAGACACTAAGCACTTTCTGTTACACAGTGATCCTACAGCGGGACATTTCTACATTTTACCTAAAATCCACAAACCTGGTAACCCCAGACGTCCCATCGTTTCCAGTAACAATCATCCCACTGAACGTATTTCACAATTTGTTGACTTCTATCTCAAACTCTTAGTAACTAATACTCCATCTTTCATCAAAGACACCTCACATCTCATCAATAAACTAGGTCAACTTGGCCAACTTCCTAGTCATGCCATTCTCGATGTTTCCTCGCTATACACAAACATACCTCATGACGAAGGTATCGATGCTTGTCGTCACTTCCTCGACACACGTACCACATCTACCATACGCACTGAAACACTTTGTGATCTCATTAGAATGATTTAACCATGAACAACTTCGAATTTAACCACAAACACTACTTACAAGTACACGGTACTGCCATGGGTACTAGAATGGCAGCTTCATTCGCCAACCTGTTCCTAGCTAAATTTGAAGCTCATGCACTCACTCATGCCCCACGCCAGCCACACACATTTTTTGGCATTACATAGACGGCATTTTCATGATCTGGACGCACACAGAAAACAAATTTCTTACGTTCACCTCTTATCTTAGGCCTTCCCAATAAAATGTTTCATGTCCCATCGCAGCTCCCCTCATAAAAGTGGGTCGGTCGGTCTGTCGGTCGGGCAAAACAAAAATCGTGGAGGTCTGGGTTCTAGTAAGTTTGGTTGCTAAGTTAGAAGGACTGGTTACAAAGTCATCGGAGATCGATGGCAGATTGCAAATAGCGCAAGTTCACATGGATTGGTGATTCGTTTGAAAGAATCATATCGGGGGGGTCTATAAAACATGTATAAAACCAGGTTTGAAATTTATAGATTCAAACATCGTTTCACAAAGTGTTTGAGAATGTTTATGCGGGTGATGTGGATGTTCGGGTCGGATGCCCCTGTCAATGAACAGATGAAGAGAGAGTTCAAAGTGGTGAACCCTGTCTGCTGCATTTGCGCTCCGATCGTATCGGGCCTAAAGTCTGTGTTATCAACAGGTGTAAAGCGTAAAAAGAAGACTTAAGGTATCTGCACTGGCTATTTTTTAGGTCCTTAAAAATCCCTCATTCTTGGCTTTATGATAGCTTTTTGCTCCTAAAATCGTTTATAATAGTTTTTTTCTCCGCTATTGCTAGCCTGAAGTTTACAAAACGCTTCCAAAAATCAACGATTTCACCGGAAGTTCACGATTTGGACGAGTTGGAGACTGGGTCTGTTGCTACGGAAGACTGACTGAGTATGCAAAACTCTTGTCAGCGGTCGCCTTTACCAGCACTCTATCCCAACTTTGTATTGTTTGTATTATTGTGAATGATTAAAAAAAGTATCAATCCTGACCTTGGTTGGGCAGAGAGACATTTTATTGCGGTCGATATCATTGGCAACATCAGAAATCTAAGGTTTTTTTTAGGAACTTTAGAGCAACTTTCTGAATTTTGGAGCATCTTTTGGGTAACTTTTCAAGCTTTTTCGAGCATCTTTTTAGAGAATTTGGAGCATCTTTGGGACAGGCCTATGATTGGCCAACAAAACAATTGCCACCGTTGCGGATGGACGATGTGTAGATCTTGTTTTGTCACCCTTGTTGCCAAAGGAATAAGTTTTCGAAAACAGCCAGTATGTAGATATTTGCTCAGAAGATATAGACTACAAATTCTTTATAAGGCAGGGCAGTATGGTGGTGTTCTTGCATTCCTTTACTATGGTAGCCTTACGCTTGCCCCTTACAAAACAATTCAGTTCCCATTATGGTTACATAAACGACAATTAATTTTTTTGAAAATCTTATTTATCCAGTCCCAAAATCAATTGCCGCCAATGCCATGCTGTGGGGGGACCTTATGCGGCTCCTGTTTTGTTGTTATAGTAGTTGGCTCAATACGTTTGGACCGTCCACCGCGGTGCCTATTTTGTTAAAAAAAATAAGACATTATTTTTTTATAAGGCAAGGCAGCATCATTTGGCCTCCTTTCATTTACCAGTTTCAAATAAATTCAAGCACTATTATTGTTATGTGAGCACATTTTTCCATTGAAATCTTATTTATAAATCGGGGGTGGTGATGTCTATTGCAATGGAGGAAAAATTTATTATCATATCCAACATTTTTTTTTTTAGTGTCTTTTGTGTGGGAATCTTCCCGTGAAGCAGTTACCACCGTTGCCCTGTTGTGGAGAAACAGTTTGTGCACCCCTGCTTTATTCAGTTCGTATCC
Source organism: Actinernus sp. WN-2022 (assembly GCA_030867875.1). Lineage (NCBI taxonomy): Eukaryota > Metazoa > Cnidaria > Anthozoa > Actiniaria > Actinernidae > Actinernus > Actinernus sp. WN-2022. Next base: position 66,852 of record JAOWCC010000067.1, on the reverse strand, counting down.
CGAAAACTAAAAAGAAACAAAATACCCCTATGTTACTGTTGTTTGTCTGAGATTAATCACCCATTTTTTTTAAGTCAGGGAGTATTATTTTGATCCACCATTTGGAAACATATTGTATTATAAATGTCCCAATAAAGGAAAACTATAGCAACCATTATAGAATGTTTAAATAAAAAAAATTCTCCATTGCAATTTTTAATTTTTTATGAATTCAAACTTGAGCCTATTGCTCTTATTTATGTAAATTTCAACTAGAACAAATACCCATGTAAATACTTTTTAAACAAATAATAGTGCGATTGCACATTTCCATATTTTTTTCAATCCAATGTCTTTTTAATCAAATAATAGTGCGATTGCACATTTCCAAATTTTTTTCAATCCAATGTCTTTTTAATCAAATAATAGTGCGATTGCACATTTCCATATTTTTTCAATTCAATGTCTTTTTAAATAAATAATAGTGCGATTGCACGTTTCCATACTTTTTCAATCCAATGTCTTTTTAAATAATAGTGCGATTGCACGTTTCCATACTTTTTCAATCCAATGTCTTTTTAAATAATAGTGCGATTGCACGTTTCCATACTTTTTCAATCAACTACTAGTGCGATTGCACGTTTCCATACTTTTTCAATCCAATGTCTTTTTAAATAATAGTGCGATTGCACGTTTCCATACTTTTTCAATCCAATGTCTTTTTAAATAAGAGTGCGATTGCACGTTTCCATACTTTTTCAATCAACTACTAGTGCGATTGCACGTTTCCATACTTTTTCAATCCTATGTCTTTTTAAATAATAGTGCCATTGCACGTTTCCATACTTTTTCAATCAACTACTAGTGCGATTGCACGTTTCCATACTTTTTCAATCCTATGTCTTTTTAAATAATAGTGCCATTGCACGTTTCCATACTTTTTCAATCAACTACTAGTGCGATTGCACGTTTCCATACTTTTTCAAACACTAACTCATACTCATGTAAACATTCGCTCTCTCTCTGTGGGGCACGAAAGAGGCCCCGCTCATGTAAATATGTAAATAGTTTATACTCGATGTAAGTTATGTTTTATCGAGAAACAAAGTTGTTGTTACATAAACACAAGTCTCTTTTATTGTCTCGGGGTTCCTGTCTTACATATAATTGACGGACTACAATAAAACCAAAAGGGTAGACACTCCAATTTCAACATAGTCCTGGGGATTGTCTTCGTAGATAGTAAAAAGCCCTACTTGATTGTGCACCAAGTTCAATTTTCTTCTCTGATTTCTTAAAAGTACTCCTGACCGAGAGAAAGTGCCGAAGCTAGCCAGGAACTGTCAGTACCAATAACTGTATGTCTATTTCACGGTGAGCAGAAATGTGTTACAAGTCATATGAAGCTTGTCAATAAACTTCTTCAATCTCCAACCTTCCTATCTTTGTTGGAGATCAACTTGAGAGACTTTAGAAACTATCCATGTGATTGTAGTAAGTTACACAGGTGGGCCATCAACATCATTTTATGAAGTATTTTACTACGTTTCAGCACTGATTGACAAACCCCAACCTGAACCACAATGGGGCTGTCATTAGAAGCCAGCTACTGACAATTATCGCCAGCAACATATAGCCAGAATTGTAGCACAGAAACCGGCTATATTCAGTCGTTCAGCAACTTTAAAACTTAACAATTAGGCCATATATATGGCATTACTACAGCTTTAGCTGTGTACCAGAAGTGGATGATTATCTGTGACAATGATGTGGGCAGGATGGGAATGAGGTTGATTTTGTTTTCTGAAAGCCCAGCTGTGTAAATAGTGTGAGTTGACTAAGAGAGTCAGCAAACAGTTTTACTTTTCTTTCTTTCTTTTGGTTGGGGGGAGGGGAGCTACATGTACACTGCAGGTTATATTTAAAATGGGCCCTCAAGAAAAAAAGGCAATCGAACAATAACAAAAAGGCACATGATCCAATCTGATTGATCCTTGTTTCAGACCAATCCGATCCCGATTTTCCAAGGTACCTTCATGAAGTCAGTGACTCAGGCAAACCAGACCTTTTTAAACAACTACTCATCATGGTTTCTCATGCAGCCTCTGGGAAAATTATACTTGGTCAAAAATGTCCCACATCGATTGGCAGTTAACGTAAAACAAATGGTCTGTTTGGTCGACTGCAGCAATTTGCAACATGGAAAACAATTGCCTCAGATGTTTGGTGCAAAGCACTGGAAATTTGGTGCACAGCAACAAACTGATTGAGTGCATTTGTGCTGCTTCCCACTTGGATTCCCTGTGGTTGCATTTTTTTATGCGTATTGAGTTTCCGTATTTATGTACGGTGCACAGACGGACCAACCGTTAAACAACAGAATCCTTTCTAGAATTTTCGCACCATCTCAAGCACGTTCCTCGAAAATAAGAGCGATTCGTAAGGAAACTATTGGAGAACCAATTTGTGCTGTAATGTTAAAGTCTGACTAATCACCAAACCATGACATCATTTATAGTCTCCTGTGACTCAAGAGAAGGAAAACATTTTTTACCGTAAACAGCGGCAGTAAGCCGCACCTTTTTACCCAAAATCTTCGTTGCAAATTGGGGGTGTGGCTTACCTGCGAAAACACATAGAAAAGGTTCAATAAACTTCCATAAATTAACATTTAAAAAAACAAAGTCAGGCTGATTAAAACTACACAAAACAAAAAGAAAGGAAGCACTGATCATCACTTTTGCAAACTTGGTGGCTCCTAAAAGAGCCGTTTGTGTTGTTTGTTTCTTGTTTGTTACTTGTTCTGGACCCTTGTTCCGTTAAATCTTCTTTGTTAAGTGATCTTTTAAGCAGTTGACAGTCGCTTTTCTCAAACAACTAAATGTCCCCAATCAAGAGCATCCCCATTCCACTGCAAAGCTTTTTGCAGTGTCCTCCATGAGCGAGAAAATACCACGCCTTTTCCAATGCTTCACCATAAGCAATACGCGGAAAAATGATGGACAATGCACTTTTATGGATATTTTCCAGGGCATTAGATAGGTATAATGGAAGGCTGGCACATTGTGATTTACTGATATGTTTAATTTTAAGTTCTCATTTCGTTCAGTTCCTAATAAAGAATTGCATCCTGGTGTTATATTCCAAGGAAATCGATTCTGGAATCTCTAAAATCAACAAAACCCATGCTGAGAAAACACAGATTACGAACACAGATTACGATCAATCTCTGAATGACCCAATCGAATACAATACAACAATTACAACCAATCAGCACAATTTATTTACGATCCTACCAACTGCATAAATTCTCTCCAAACAACAGGAATGATCTCTTTTTTACCAGCTGTTAACATTCATACAGAGTTGCTTTAACTTATATTCAAAATCATGTCCGATAGAGGTTCTCCCTAGTCATCGTATACTACAGCATTCAAGTAGAGAGTTCTTGCGTATGCTGTTGATCATCAAAATCATGCTGCTGGAAAACAGTTCAGAGTGGACAAGAGTTTCATTCGCAGGTGGGAGAGCTCAAAGAGAAAAGTTAACGTATAAATGAGCAAACCGTTTTGGCATTGTACCTTTTCCATAACTGGAAAAAGAACTGGCAAGTTGAATAACGGAGAAACGTCACAGAGGTGCTGGGATTTTTACGAATGTTATTTGCCTCAAAGCCAAACTGATCACATGGAAATCTGGATTAGAAGGGAAATTTGGAGCTTCTAAATCTTGGTGTTACCGTTTCGTGTTGCCCAGAAGCTTCCCAAAGTCTACAAAGATGTACCAACTTCCAAAGGTTTATCATTGCCAAGAGGAACACGATTTTGAACTGATGCACATTGGGAATGTGGATCAAACACCACTGACAAGGTGTAAAGAGTATCCCATTCTAACAACTGGGCATGACAAAGACATATTTAACGTAATGCTGTCCTGCCTAGGAGATGGGACGAAACTTCCACCCTATGTGGTCTTTCAATGCTAGACACTTCCGAATAAAATGGCTTTTCCTTGTAGACTCGTTGTTAGCTGCCAAGAGAAGGGCTGGAGTAACGAGGAGTTAGTGAAGGCCTGGCTCAACACTGTGTGGAGTAGAGTCGGCGGTTTGAGGCACCAAACATGGATGCTGGTACATTTCAAGCTCATTTGTCCAATCCCATTTGTCGGACTTTGCCTGCACTGAACACCGAGTGTGCTGTCATTCCTGGTGATATGACTAGTATTCCGTTTGCAGACTGGAGGAAGTAACTCCAATGGACGATGAGCTGTTCTATGCTGACACGTACATGTATGAGAAGGAACAGGCAGTAGGACTGGACACTTATCAGCAGCTACTTGGTAGCTCTGATGATGAGGAAGAATTTTACGGCTTCTGAACAGTTGGATTTGAACTGTCATAAGAACTATTATGAACGTAACAAACTAAAATATATTTTTTTAATTGTCTGATTCAAAATCAACTGTAATATTGTATGCTATAATATATTTATGACACCGAGTTTACGACACATTATGTGGATAAATAAATGTATTTGAATGAGCTTCTAGTGTCCAGTTCTCTCTTCTAAAATGACTGGTTACTGAGCTTTGACGAACGAGAGCATGAGTATGTTTTTGATGACATGAAATTCAGGACTACATTCAGCTAACAATCGACCTTGGACGAAAAAGTACTATCAAGCACTATCAAGCAAATGATATGGAAAGTTCTATTGTATATGCAAAAGTAAGTAGACATGAAGTTGAAACTCTTTCAGATCTAAAATTATGGTTAAAACTACGGAGTAATCTCACTGAAATTTCTTCCAAAATGTGAACCTCTGAACTTGGGGTGTGGCTTATCTGCCGCTGTTTAAAGTACATGCTTGAGAGTTCAACAGAATAGCCAACCTCCAGACAAGACGTGCAAAAGCCCATAAAGTCAGCCCAAACAACTCAGCTGCCCTGTTGGACTCCAATACAGACCACAGCCACATCTGAGACCGGACCCTGACTTCAACAAGAAAGTGACAGAGATCTGTGAAAAGGCACAGAACGACGTTCTCAAGTTAATGATCGCACAGAAGGGGAATAAAGTTGCTGCAGATGACAAGGCCATCTCAGCCCTGGAGTCCAAGGTTTTCCCAACTGGCGACAATAAGCCTTTTCGGCTTACAAAGTTCAAAGATACCAACTGGCTGAACAAGAAGAAAAGACTCCAACAGAAAAGAGCCTAACGCCAAGGCAAAGGAACGGACTTTACAAGACCAGTTTGACGAACTTAAGAAACTTGTATACTCAATTAAGATGGAAATCAAACCAAGAGATGAAAATTATAAATGTGTCAGAAGTTTCAGTTACATGTATCTCTTAATAGAAACAACAGAAAGCGCTCCAAACGCAGAATAAACCTCAAACGAAACCAACAGAGCCGAGAAAGAAACTTTTATTCAAAATGTTTCTAGCCGGTCTCTTTCCAATAGTGTAGTCGGTTTATTGGCAAAAGGGCTAAAATTTATACCTACACAAAAGACACCAAGCAAAACCGCTTTAACAAAATCCTTATTTAAGGATTTCAATGAACTCGCACGCCGAATGCATCTACGCTACATGTTTGCTGATACTGTCAAAAAACCACTACATAAATTCTATGTAAAATTGAACTGGAAAGCTCTGGCAAGCTCCAGTTCAACCATCGGTGTTACTCGAACAGTATCCAGACGACACATGCGAAGAGTTGGCAAATATTACACCTTGTCCAATTAAAGACAACCTCAGAATAAATGAACGGCAATCCCTAAAAAGCGTAAAAGGTCTCACCCTCAAAAGAGAAGACAAAGGAACCACTACTGTCGTTATGGATGCCAAATCTCAAATAGAAGGTCTCCTCACAGCTCTATGACGAGCATTTTTACAAGCCTCTTGATAATCCTATGGTACCTGAAACTACAGTAAGATAGTCAACAGGCTATTCTTAAACAAACACAATGACAAAATGGCTCACACATGGTTAACTGTAGGTTCTAATAAAATCCGCATTCCAGAATTTTACATGCCCACTAAAATACATAAAAAAGTACCAGTGGCCACAACTATAATATCCAGAAGCGGTGGCCCAACAGAATACATTATATTATAGACTCCCTTTTGCAACCTATAGCAAAATCACAAGAGTCCTACATCAAAGACACCACTGATTTCATCAACTTCATCGAGAAAACAAAAATTTCAGATGCAGTAATTTTAGGTAGCCTAGCCTAATATCCCTCAAACCGAGGGCATTAACATTGTTGCCTAAATTATGGAAAGTTTTACGGCTCCAAACTCCCAATTCCTATAACGGAAATCATGGAGCTTATAATTTACCAAAAGCAGAGCCAAGAAAATGTTTTAAATTCTTTTAGGGAGTATTTTAGGGAGTTGCTTGTTACCTATCCCAGTCATTCATTTATGGCAAGATGGCAGTGCAGTCAGCTTGACAATCTGCTGAATCACCTCCCACTCGGGCATGTTGTTTGCATACATGATTACTTGGAGGGCTATGCATGCAGACAGCAAGACGAAATTCAATCAGTATTTTGACACGGCTAAAGTGTCCCTGCACATCACAATACTCCATCGTTGTGCTGTTGAAGCCATACATGTACATGTAGTTGGGATTGTGAGTATAGAAGATGAGGCACAGCTGATAAAGAAGGATGTGATCGTTGTATCTGATGATCCCGTTCAAGATCAAGACAGCATGCACAAGGCGCAAGAGCTAATTCACAACTACCTCATCAATGGCATTGCCTACAACACTTCACTGATGGCTGTGCAGGACAATATAAATCGTGTCACTGCATTGGTGACATGTCTTGCTCTCTTCCTGACTTGGCTTCTCCATTCAGAGAAACTACTTCACATGCCAAAAAAGAACAAGATGCTGCAGGCTCCCACGTCAAGCAGAAAGTCAGCCCTCCACAGAACAGCTACCATCAACACTGCAAAGAGCATGTACATGTACAACTTCTGCTTGTTAAAGGTTATGTCAGAGGAAGTAGAGGAGCTAGAGATGAATTACACTGATGACTACAAGTGTAATGCATTGGGAGGATAAAGGGTCCTGAAAGGAAATTTCTTCCTGAGGGACAACATACATGACATTCACACTTGAGCTAAAACGCACGGCTGTCGTGTATGCTGCTACTGCTAATTATCAGCCAAAAAGGAAGGAAGGAAAATGATTTATGGCAGCTCTTTGAACCTACATGTACCTGGTAGTTCATATTTTTGTAGCTTTACCTTCATTTTGCAGTCTTTTTTCAAGTTTTTGTGTGAATGTCTTACATTCAAGATTGTGCCACGCCCACAAGGCATTACGGGTAAAAATATAAATTGCTCTGATTAGCAAAATATTGTAAATAATGAAATATTATCGATTGACCTGTACATAAGCAATAAAAATACACTTATAGATTAAGCAAACGAGCAATAATAAAAACATAGCAAATTTTGACCTTTGTTACAGTAAATGGAGAGATGACTGTGCTACCAGTACTGATCTTACAGATGCACGGTGTAGCAATGGGAACGAAGATGGCAGTTACTTTTGCGAACATTTTTATGTCATACACTAAAAAGCAACTTCTAGAAGCTAGTCCCTACAAACCACTAGTCTGGGAACGCTTTATTGGTGATATTTTCAACCAAAAAGTTCAAAGTTTTGTAAACTTTGCGAATTCATTCCACAACAGAATTAAATTCACTTGGGAATTATCATCACAAAGAACTTTACAAAGGATCAAGATTCACGGCCAAACGAATACTTGATGTTGAAATGCATTTCAAGCCAACTGAAACTTTTCAGGACACAAATTTCTAAAAGAAGAAGCTTTAAGATTACTGAGAAACAACTCTGACGAGAAAAACTTCGAACATTAAAAAATGTTAAAAGAATTAAAACACGCCTCCTTAAGAGAGGCTACCCTGATTATTTTGTAACTTGCATTTTAGCAGAAGTTAAATTCTCTCAGAGGAAAAAGCGCTTCAACCCAGATAACACAAATCGAAAGAGATTTTACCTTTTATCACAACCTACATGTACAACACGGCCGTACCGATTCTGAAATAAGTTCTAAAATGAAACACTGGCATGTTATTAAAAGCCAGCCTAGACTCACCATCATCTTTAAAGATGAACCATTTATATCGTATCGAAAGCGAAGATCACACTTGTCCGCGGTAAGATTCCTGACAACAGCAATAACTGATCAGTTTACCAGAAATATCAATGAGAAGATGGAGTGGACTTTGCAACTTTATTAAAAACCAAAAACGATCAGTGGTTTTGAGAGAAGCCAATGCAAATTTGCTTGGAACCCAGGAAAGACTTTGAGGCACAGCTCTAGATGCTTGGAAATACATTGTACGTACAAATGTAGAACTCAACAGAACTGAACAAACACACAAGATGCTAATTCAACTCAGTTTGGTGAGTCGAGAACTGAGAAGTGACTTAAAACATGTACATGGAAGTGAGATGTGAACTGTCAGGCAAAACAGCCACTCTTATATACATGTATTTATCAGTAGTTTGGCAAACAGAACAACAAAGGCAAAGAATATTATGGAAAACTCACATACAGCTAGCCCACAGGGTACAAATATAACTTCAGGGCAAGGATACACATGTATTCCTCAAAATTAGAGACAATGATCAGCAAACATTTCCAGAGAATGTTTTGAGAGAGATTATTCAAAACACAAAATAACTTCAACAGTAACTGAATAACATAACCAAGGAAATAATTTACTCTCTTAAGGCCCATTTACACAGGCAATTTTTTATACGTTTTTTTTTTTGCTATTTTCAATGCAATTTTTGTCACGCTCGTACTGCAACTTCAAATCGCGTGTAAACCAGCTGTGATATCCGAAACTTGAAGCAATTTGGCTGCAATTTTTCAGAAAAGTGTACCAAATATGATATATCAGCAGGGATCACATGAGGAATTGTGGTCGCTTGTGCAGCTTTTTCAATGTTTGTTTACAAACAACATGGAAAATTCAGACACAAAATGTGTAAAATCATGCACAAAATGTTCTAAAAACTGCACCTGGTCGTACAAAGGAGACTAATTGAGCTTAATTGGCCGAGGTACAAATGCCAGTTCAAAGTAACGTCCAGTGATGACAAGTGGGCTGCAGCACTCGACAATATGAAATCTCGACAGTCAGTTTGAGGAAGCCTTCACAGGTACGTTGACATCCCATGTTTTCGTGTTTTAAGGCTTTAGTCACTTTCATATTCTACGTTTCATGCAAGTTATGCATTCACCAGTCATTTGACTGTTCCTCAATAAAGACCATTGGTTAGCTTGTTGCAAGCCAAAGGCAAGCATCAAACAAAGCCACATGGAATACATTTGGTGATGCTATAGTTTTTTCTATTACTTTGCTGTACAAATTAAATCTAAGTGTATTTTTGTATTCCTTTATTTGACCTGTAAGTGTTTTTGTTTCAACTTTTCTAATAAGCCCCCCCTTTCCAATGCACATTTTGGAATTAGGGCATTAACAGTTTTGTTCTTCAAAGGGGTAAAACTCTGGTATAAACCTGTTCAACAATAGACTAATTAAATCTGAGGTTTATAACTGTTACAGGGAGGTTTATAACTCAGTTTTTAACCTCCTTTCTATTTGAGAAAACCTTGCCAAATGTGATACAAGTCAGTTTCATACCTTCAACCTTCGGTTATAAACCCTAAACCAATTAATTAACTAATTTATTATTATTTAAACACCGAAATTTTAACAGTAGAACTAACTGATTCACATACATTTACATGTAACTGATATACATCAGAAAGGTTAATGCTAAAGAAAAATACACTAATCTAATACGAAAATTAGAAATATCTCTAAATACTAATTTAATACAAAAGTCGCTAAATACTAGTTTAGTACTAATTTATTTGCTAAGTTATGACAATGCAGTCGAATGATGCAATCTAATTTATTGAAGGATAGATGCAGTTCTTATTTGTTTCTTAAACGTACATGTATCTAGTGACTTTGTCTCACATACCCACTTGGAAGCCCATTCCAGAGTTTTGCCCCATCATAGGAGAAACTTTTCTTAGTAAATTCTGTGTTTGGTTGGGGCAAACATAGTTTTGTGTTTGACCCCCTAAGATTGTAATGGGATGAGCTTCCAACCATGGTAAATAAATACATGTAGCTCAGCTAAACGAGAGGGGGCACAATAATATTATTTTGAATTTTTGCATTACTCTCTTTCTGTTAGCCCTCCTAACATCAAGTGTCTCCCAGTCGAGAATCTCGAGAACTAGTTTTGAGCTTGTTCTATAGTCCGCCCCAAGAATGAGTGTAGCGGCCCTATTTTGAAATTTCTGTAATTTATCAGAAAGGAATTTATCACATGTATCCCAGACTTCACAACAGTAATCCAAGGGGGTTTGAACAAGAAAATCATAGATTTTCATTAGTGTATTTTAGCAAACAAATGGCCTGGCCCTCTCGAACACCCCCAGACCTGACACTATTTTCTTTGTTATGTGGTGAATGTGTTCTTCCCAACTTAAGTTTTCATTGATTATCACCCAACTGTTTTGCTATTGCTACCTTTTTTTATAGCCTTGTCTCAAATTTTCAAAGTTGGTTCTTCATTTAGATTTGCCAATCAATGTTTAGAGTCAATCAGTTGTAGCGTGCGTGACATGACGTAAAAGGAAACTGCGCCTACATTCCTTTCATAGTTATCAGATTAAAGGCTGCAATATACATTGTATTAAGATGAAAGTGATCCAATAAACCAGTTCTGCCTCGAGACACTGTGTGCTTGTGTTGTGTTGCCAGCTTCGGCCGGGTTGTGCCCTTCAAGGCCAGCTAGAACGATGTGTCGGCCCATTACAATTGGTGCGCAGCATTGGGATTGACAAACAAGGGCTGCTAGCGATGGGATCATCCTGCATCTGATCGTCCAAGAGGGAAAGAATTAAAGAGAGTACCGGAATAGTTAACGAGTCAAGCAAGAACCATGCAATTCCACAGCATCTGACTCACTGAGTTGCTTGAGATGAAGGGCTGGTTTATTTGCTGCAGCATTGGGCGTAAATCAGTAGTCCTTATGTGCTCTGGGAGTCACCTGATGATATTTCCTCACTACACAAGAAAGTACCAGTTGTGAAGCGTCCGCAGTGGAGTTACGATGCAGAACTTACACTGTAGGTGATCGACATGGCCGATCAACAACCTTATTAAGAAAGGACTGACCGGGGAAAAAATAAAATAAAATAAAATAAAATAAACTGTGGGAACTGAGAGGAACTGAAAATAAATCATCACAGAGCCGTGCAGCATTGCAAACGATGTTCTAGTCTATCTGCAATCGAATGGAACAGCTTGCCAACTGAATGTTACAAACTTTTTTAAACCGTTTTGTTGTTAGTTACCATTTAGCTGTTAGTCGCAAAATGAATTGTTTTATTTTTGCGTGTGGAGGCCGCGCAGAAGGATGCTGTGAATGGTAAGGCATGCACGTACAGTAGTTGAGAAGTAACAGTGCGATAGAGTTTTTATGTTTTAACGAGAGTGATGTCCTGATCGTATACAGTTGAAGTGAGTCCTGTATACAAGAGTTTGATATAGCAATTAAGAAACCGATGATTTGGCAATACCAGTTTTGTACATTAAATCGTAACGTAAGAGCAGTAGTCCAGGATTCTTGGCGCTCAGGTTACATCGTACGTAAATTTTATAATAAATAGCTAATGGAGGTTATGTTGGTAGATTAGAGTAAGTCCGTTCATACTACGGCAGACAAGCGTAAAGTAACCGTAAGAGTTTTCGTGACCATGTAGTGGTCGAGACTAGTATTGAAAACAAACAGTGATTTAGAGAATATGGTTGATGTGCCAACAACAGAGATGTTTATACGTGTGTAGGGGAGTGCAGATCAGTAATGATGTATTTTGTACGTATAGATGTACATGTATGTAAGATTTCACAATGTGTAATTTTTGTCTCACGTTTTTTTTAATTTACTTGCTCTATTTGAAACGTCATTAATATCAGAGCCGCAAAATGTTACGTTTGTATCATCGGCAAAAAAGACAGGGTGTTGATGTATCTAACCAGTTTGGCAAGTCATTTATGTAGACCAAGAAGAGCAGTGGCCCAAGGATTGATTCTGTGGGACTCCAAAGGTAATTAGACTCATTAGACATTGTATTATCTACTGTGTAGGTCTGATATCCATTTGAAAGATAGGACTGCAGCAATTCGAGCGATCTGGAATTTACTCCATAAAGTTTCAATTTTTCCAATAATATAACATGATTCACGGTATCAAAGGCCTTTTTTAGGTCGAGAAAAATAACAATACAGTAGAACCCCGGTAACTCGAACTCTGAAGGGAAACAAAAATCAGTTCGAGTTATCGGGGTCGGTGAAAAAATTCTTTATTTTTGCCAATTATTAATAATAGTGACGATATATAGCGTGAACATTACCTACTTCTGTGATAAACATCGCTCAATTGAAGTGATTGTTCCCTGTCGCTGAGATCGTTGAGCTATTCTCTCTGTTAATACTGTGATCTGATGGGCATCAGGGATATCATGATTATCAACTTGACTGGAAACCTAGATGCAGTGATGTGCTACAAGCTGTCCCAGAGCCAACTAATGTCGTGGACAAATACGCAGTGTGTGTTCTCAAAGACGGAGCTGTAGTCGGGCACGTGAAGAGGGGAAAAAGTTGACGCTTTGCAAAAACAATATTCTACTTTTTGCGAGCAGACAAAAGCAGTTCATGCAGTGTGATAATAAAAGCGGACAAGGCCGTTAACTTGGGGGGTGGCAGGGGAATGCAAGTCCAATGTACATGTAGGCTGAGGCTTTCTGGACAAGAGGAAGAACAGAGACTTGTTTAACAATTGCTTAAAGTGCTACTACGACGAAAATTTACCATTTCGATTTGCCACTTTTTCAGTGTCTATTGGTCAATCAGTATTAGAAATATCCGAAATAGTAAAAAAAAATCCCAAATGGGCATGTTAAACCACAAATTTTAGGAGAGTTTACCGGTAAAATCCTGTCCGCCATTGCTGGAAGCCGTTCTCTTTGTTCAGCTTTAAACAAAGGTGTATTCACCGGAAGTGATGTCATACACTTAACACGACAACCTCGTGGCGCGAAATACCGTGCATAAAAAAGTAGCCAACCTCGCAAAGATAAATATAACTTTCTTCTTATGTACGTGAAGACGTTTTTAGTAGAAATATGCCTCCAAGCGTTGTGTTCTGCAGGCGAGCGTTAAGTGTATGACATCACTTCCGGTGAATAAACCTTTGTTTAAAGCTGAACAAAGGGAACGGCTTCCAGTAATGGCGGACGTGTAGATTCAATATTCGGAGCTAAAAAAATAAGACTTCCTGTCGTTGTATCGAAAAACAATTTGAACTGGTAATAATATATAAACTCTACTTTATGAATATGCAAAAACATTGATATGTCAAAATTTGATCGTAGGGGCACTTTAAAGGCTGAGAGGGATCTTGGTTACAAGTTTGCCTGGACTCAGGGTGTAAAGGTTTTTATGAGGATGGATGATCACTCCCCAGCCAAGCATATCAAGACTCAAGGAGCCCTCCAGGGTCTGTACAGAAGGGCAGGAATCCAACGCCCTACCAGCAGTTCAACTACATGTAGAAGAGCACCATTACCTGCTGCTACTGGTAATTATCACTCAGATTCAGAACCGTTATTTATTCAGTGATTAGCCAAAGATACGTACAAGTGTCCTAAATGTTTAAAAATAGTGAAAGATAATGTGAGAGCAATCCAGTGTTATATCTGTGATAACTGGTTCCACCTGAAATGCCCTCTCTTATCAATTCAAAAATTCAAGTATCTTTCTGAAGTTAATGATGAGTGGTTTTGCAGTCAGTGCTTAAGGCAAGTATTTCCTTTTAATAATTTAAGAGCTGATCAAATTATCATTCAATTCAAACACTGACTGTTTATGTTCTAAAAGAATATCTGATTTAATGCTTGATTTGAAATTTCCAGTAATCTTGTTAACATTCCTGGTTTGACCAATATTGATTCTGATAACAGTTTACCCTCCTTAACAAACTTCCAGTACTATTCTGTACATGATTTTCACTCTAGCACTGATATCCAAGGTTTATTACAGGCACAAAAGTCATTTTCAGTTTTGCATTGGAACATCAGAAGTCTTCCTGCAAATAGCTTACTGTTTGACCTCACTCATGCTTTCTCCCTAATTGGTATATCTGAGACTAAACTTAAATTGAACAAAGAACAAATTGCTAATATTAATATGGAGGGATTATAATTTCATTTCTCAACCCACTATCTCCAATGCGTGTGGGTTTTTATATAAACCAAAATATTTATTTTAGTAAAAGGGAGCAATCTCAACACAAGACTATGAAGGGCTTTGGATTGAGGCAGAAAATAAAAATCAGCAAAATATTGTTTGTGGAATAATGTATCGACACCCAAAAGGAACTTTTCAAAACTAAATACTGCTGGGGTTGCTATTTTGAACCAAGAGCTGAAGATGGTGAGGGAAAGCTGCAGCTTTTGAAAAGCATGATTGCTAAAAAAATACATGCATATTACTTTCCAGGTGACCTGCAAAATAACCTGTGGACCACCCACAGGTCATGCACTTACCTGCGAGTGTCACAGTATAGAACAATATTTCCAAACAGGCAGTCATTGCACAGAACCAGAAACATATAAGGGAGTTGAAACACGTAATGCCCATACTTTGCTTCAGTGCCATGCTCTGGATTACTCAACAAATAAGAAAGACCAGAATTACAGTACAGCCTGGATGTATGTTAACATTTACACGCGTGTAACGCGCGTGCACAAAATTAATTTACTACACGCATTTGAGTGTATTACACGCGTGCACTACACTCGTGTATTACACGCAAAATGAGTGTAGTTTTCCTTTGTTATACAGTTATTGTCAAAAATCAATTCGGCATGAAATTGTTTGTAACCTGGAACTCCAGCGCCGTCTCTAGATCTTCGAACGGTTTCCGCCAAAACTTAATAAATTATGCTGAAGGAACCTTTTGATCGTATGCTCCGCATTCACTCTGCAGTTCACGTAATAAACGTTCGAACAACTTGCCCCAAACGTTCGAACGACTTGCCCTTACGTTCGAACAATTCAACATTACAAAGTGATGAAGTCAAAACTGCAAATGTTCGATGTGGTTCGTGTGATCTCACGCTAATTAACAGACAACAAATTAAAACTGAATGGACTCAAACCATTTTTCGCACCAGGTGGAAACTATTCAGATACGTAAATTAAGTAAAAACTTTCAAAACGTTTGATTCTGTAAGCATCTCTATTTCTAAAAGAAAATTTTATCTGTAGAGAATATTTGGTGCGATCTCAAAGCAAAACAAACACGGAGTCATTGATTATTCAAATTAGTTCGCGGAAAATGTCACACTTGAGAAGCTATAAAAGTTTATCCGATGAACTAAAAATACCAAACCAGCACTGGGATGGTGTTTCGTACAAATGTCAGGATTATCCGTTTCTAGAACTTTTTAGTCCTTCGTGAAAGCTTCAGAGACTTCGATTGAGTAACGGATTGAGTGCATCGTTCCAACGGTTGCTTGTAGCGTTCGAACAGCCAAGTGATTGTTTGAACAGATTGAGTGGATCATGTATACGATTTTCACAAAACGTTTAAACGGGCTAGGAAAAAATCCACACGGTTTCTCAAAACGTCGAATGGACAACTTTTTAGGTACGTTTTCCCGTGTGTTGTCACAATTAGCGTTTATGATTATGACTAACTAAAGTGACAGCTTTCAAAATCTAACCGGTTTAGGTCCGTTAACCAATCACGAATGCCTACAAAACCTGTTGGTGCGATCATCCAATCAGATTTCTAGTATAGATTCTGTACCCATGAAAGTGAGACTTTGGCCCAATTAGCCCAGAGGCCACATCCAGCTGTCGAACCCAGGTCCACTCGGTTACGTCGGTCACTGTGGCCTCTGGAACCAGGGTAGTGGTAGACGCACACGTGACCCCAAATAAGGACATGTCCCGGCATTTGTATGAAGTGGCTTCCCTTCCACCAGCGAACTTACAAGAGGTCCCAAGACTAAGAGGTGTTAGGTTATAAGTCTTTGGTCCGCGATGCCACCAAAAATGAACCAAGTATGGAAGAACCTTCAAGCAAAAATGTTCAACAAAAGAACGCAGCAAACAACACGACCCCGCAAAGGTGCTAAAGGAACGGCTTCAAGCGAGATTGTCGTACAACGGCTTACAGCCGAGCCTGACACTAAGCAAACGTATCGACCGGTACAACCGCGAGAATTCGTCGAGTTTTCCAATGATGATTTAACGCTAGAAAACCTTAAGATTGCCTGTGCGGAACACTTTGGCTATCCGGCACACTCGTGCGATGTGCTGGTGTCAAACAAGGGGCGATCGTGTACAAACATAAACTAGATTCCTCACCGCAAAGACAAGGTAATGGCAACTGCATCAAATAGATTTGATCGGTATAATATACATTAATAGAGAAGATCCTAACAAAAATAAAGAAAATGTCTTTACTTTAAAAACGGAACTGCCAGCGTAGTCTCGACAAATGTAAGTTACTCCGGACCCACGAAATTTTGACTGGAATCGGCCATAGGGTTGGAATCCGGAATCACGCAAAATTCTATTTTGGAAACCGGAATCCAGGCTATTGACTATTGTCATCACAGTTACCTACATCTCAATATACTGTACGTAGGAATAGTTATGAGGGCAATTAACAGTAGTTTATGTTCTCTTTCATGACATGAACCCCTCTCTGGCCTCAACATATAACGGGAATTTCAGATGGAAATTATAGGAAATGTGATATTGGTTAAAATATTAGAGATATGATATGGAATGCCCACCATCGAAATGAGAATACAGTTTCTTTAATTATTGTTTTTATTCTCTTTTTCCTGGAGCATGGTATCTAATAGTATTTCATTGGGTCTCATTTCATTGGGTCTCCTTTCATTGGGTCTTTTGTTAGGTATACCTTGTTAGATTTGTGGCCAATTTAGAACAAGATGAAGATGAGCAATACAAAAGTTTGCCAATGTCAGCTGGTAGTGATAATGAGGTACACCATAAGCCTGCCAAGTGTGCAAAGTTCACAAGTGAACCTGCTGCGCCAACAAAAGCATCAGAGGTTCCACAAAGCTACCCAGCTTCGGTGTCTATTGAGCAACTTCTGAATGCAGGAAAATTTGTTAAGCCAGCCTCCAGAACAAAGACAGTATTGAAGTTAGAGTCATTTGACTTACTCAACAAAGAGTGGAAAACAGAAAAGTGTCTAACTCTCTATGTTGATAATGACAAATTTGCATCCGGAGCATATTCCGTGATGCATTCAAAGGAACACCGGAAAGTGGCAGCCAGTGTAAGAAAAAATGGGTGATAAAGAAATACAATGACAAGTCAAACAACATAATTAAGGACACAGTAAAGACGACATGAAACAAGATGAGGCTTTCAATGCTTTTTGTCAGGCGCTCCGTGAAACGGAACAGGAGTTTTTGGCCCTCGAACTTGAACGCAATTTATCGGATCTCGAGGCAGAATCATCTGGTAAGTATATACAGTTAAATCCCGCTAACTTGAAGCAATTTTTGTTTCCCTTCAGGTCATTTTCCTTATAATTTTACCCTCGAGAACTCGAACCTCGTTTATCAAGACGTAACGAGACAAAGCGTACTTCAGAATATTGAATTTATTTTGAAGCAGCATGTATTCTTTGTGTTAACTTCTCTAGTTTCTTGGTTTTACGTTTCATAAAACGTGTCAGTTCAGTCCTGTGAGAATATTGTACGTGATAAGCGGTGTCAGCAGGAATCAAAGGGAAACTTCTTGGTACACATGATATCCTTTGATAAAAGAATCCAGGTTGTAAAAGACGATATTTTCAGACGTTTACACGGAAGCCATTAGGTAACGTCAAGTTGCAGCTCCAAGCAGCTCTCAAATGCTATTTTAATACTGGACTGTAGTGTTTTACAGTCAAACCGGATGTTCCTTTGACGGTCACTTTCACACCTTGTAAAATTGTACAAAGACCCTTATGTTTTAGTTTGGCCATTGTTTCCGGTTATTGCAGTGAAAACCCGCATCATGCAGTACGCTTTCATTGAGGAATTTCAACAATAATGCTTGGAAATGCCGGAAAAGTCTCTCAAGCGTAAGATTACTACTAAATCTTTGGAGGAGAAATACAAAGCTCTCAAAGATATTGAGAAGGGCGTAGCAAAGAAAGAGGTAGCAAAAAGGTATGGCGTTCCTTTAAACACTTAATCTACGTGGGCGAAGAGCAAAAATAAGATTTCAGCTGCTTTCGAGAATGGTAAAAGTCCAAAGACATTGCATTTAATCAGGGTTTTTTTACGGAGAAAGAGTAAAAAACGGATCAATATTTAGCAAATAAAACAGAACTTGCATTCATAAACCACTTGTAGATCGCTTTATCTAAAGATTCAAAACTTGCGCCTTTCACCTTCAATGTCTAAATGGTTTAAATGGGGCTCTGGATCGATGAATTGTACAATCTGTCTAGTTTGTAACAAAGATTCAGAAGTCAATTTATTAAAATGAAACTTTTCCGACATTCATTTGAGGAGCTGTTGTACCGTGGCCACCAAATTAGTTGCCCTGCCTTCCCCAGCTCCAAAATTTACTTCCAAGCTCATTGTTGCCCTTCCTTTTCCGGCTTTACTTGTGGCTGTCTCGATGGCTTCCCTACCACATAGATTCGACACATCGCGAATTTCCTGCGAACCAGAGAAAGACTTCCACAGATAGTGGTACAAAAGTCTACTCTTTCAAAGCCCTTGCAACATCTATCTGTGACTGTGTCTTGAAAGACACTTTCAAAACCTTTTCCTTCCAGACGGGGGAGCTTTAGATGTCTTTCAACTGACAGAATTATAACCCTTGCGCTCTTTACTTGATGCAAAGGGTGCGAAAAGTACCATTTTCCTGTGATTAAATGTAAAAACTTATTTGGCAGTGACATGAATATCAGTCAGTTGTCCATATCTAGGTGCTTCAGATTAATTGCGTATTCTAAGTTTCACTGCTCAATCGGCTTATTCCGGTAGAGTTTAGCCTGAAAAATGTGCCGCTCATCTTCCCCTCAGCCCAGGTAGAGTTCAGTATTAATCATTTCAATATATAGACGTTTTGAAGAGTTGTGTGTACAGCACTGTTCCCGTTTTATTGATGAACCACACTCGTTGCTTATTCCCAGAGTTCATTATTAATTTAATTATCGTCAGTCAAGTTCATTGAGCAATGCTTATCGGTCATAGAGTTATAGGGTAACAGGCGTGTTTGCAGTTGTTAGATATTCTGGTTACTCGTCGGCATTTTCAGTTCATTAAATTCTCCAAGGAACAAATAAATGTAGTTACTTTTTCACGTTTTCATCGATCACAAACTTTATCAGATTAATGCTTTGAATTATTGAAACCTTAGTAAGCGTTGCTTTATTAGTTTATTCTATGATTGCACTGAATGAAATCACACACATTAGTTTTTCTTACCCGCACGCTGAAGGTTACATCGCGATTTCTTTTCGAACAAAAGAGAATGTATAGATGTAAGTTTTAATTACAGACAAAGGTCCTGTCAACCGGTTCAGTCTGGAATTGCACTTTTGATTGATTCCTGCTTCTTTTCTCAGCTTTCTCTTTGACAGATTTGTTAAGGGCTTGTCAACTCTAACGCATAAACAAACCACAAGGTGATAATTTAAAGCCTTAGAACTGATGCCCGACTAAATTAAACTGTTGGAGCTACCTCAGCTCCCCTGCTGATGAACTACGAATGAATCGTAGTTCATTGGCAGGGTGCCACGGATTCAGATGCTCATGAAGTTCGTCATGATAAGACCATTTATAGCGATATCAGGCGCAAGAGGCAAGAGAAAGACCAATAATCATCCAGGGCAGTAAACAACTACACAAAAAAAATCCAGGACAGCAAGAGCAATAGCAACACCAAGCGCAAGAGAGCAAGAGGAAGACCAATAATTATCCAGGGCAGTACATCCCTGCAAAACAGCGGTAGTTATCAAAAACTAAGAACAACACAAGGCAACCCTTTGAAGATTAGTACTCACTCATATATAACACCTGATCGGTGGTGTTGGTGGATTTCTTAATGTCTGTTGGATCGGTAAGTTGGCTACTTTTCAGATAATTAAATGCAATGTTCTTTTTTTTGTAAATCACAGGTGCGATTTATCAAAGACTGAGGGAAGTGCGTACCACCTGTGGAACATTTCGAAAGTCCAACGTCCGAGCTAAAGCGATCCGAGCACGGCCTGTTTCGTCAGTGTATATCTCGAAGGCGAAGACTTAGAATGTAAATTTCGTACATAACAAGACTTGTTGATTTCAGATATTAGACCGTCCATCTTCTGTCAAGGTGTCAGAATATGTACCCAGACAACTCATAATCACATTATGATACAGCTGAGACTGAAGAATTGTTGATTTCAGAAACAAGTTGATGATTAAAAGTTGTAAAACGTTTTCTGCATCGTACTTACTTTAAAAGGGTCCATAAAAAAAATATCCCTCTAAACAAACTCTAATGAAGAGTAAAAAGGTTGTTTTAGTGCTCCCCTGAAATGGGTGAACACAACCAACGTGATAGAAAGAAGGCATTTTATAAGAAATAAACAAACAGACCACCAAGCTCGAGAACCCAGCACCATTTGTTCTCGGTGGTCACTTATACTGCATCACAACGCCGGCTTACACAAACAAAAGCATAGCAAAAATGTGAATTTGCCTTTTCTCACGTACGTCTAATCACTTCTTCACACGAGTGGCCACAAGTGAAACAGGCTACATTTACGCCTGAATGAATTATTATTCAATTCATGGTCTCCGGGATGCTTATTTTTAAAATAGTACTTCATTACTGTTATTCAATTTCTTAGTTTTCACAGATTTATAAATTGCACTCTATGCTGAAGAAGTCAGCATAACTGAGATCTATATCAACCTTTTTACTCTTTCCAATAGCTATTACGTCACCACAAGAAGTCCAGTGATTTTCACTTCTTGAAACAGCTTTACTACAAGCCAGCCTCACTACAAACAATGTAATACAAATAATGTCCAACTATATCATCTCAAGCCCCTTTCTAACGCACTCCCGTAATGTTCCATTACTTCTAGTGTTAGGATGAATTGTTATGTCACTTGTCAATTTATAATCTATTAGCCATTTGGTAAAAGAAAATGGGATAGTCTGTAAATGAAACTGAATCCAAAACACCACAAGAAATATCACATCAAAATTAGTAGGTTTGCCAAGTTTGGGAGTGTTTGGTTCTATTAACCCTTTCAACCACCACAGGCTGGTTTACCGGCCAACTAATAAAGTTCCCATAACACCACAGGCCAGTAAACAGGCCAAAATGCAGCCCTTGCATTATCGGCGCGAAATCGAGACTAAACTTACACATTGCTCAATTGATATAGAAATGGTTGAGTCACGTATTCACGAAAATAACATTTCGTTACAGTTCCACTAGGTACTTTTCTGATCCTCGTAATTGGCAAAGAAGGGATTGGAAAATATCTGTTTTGCCAAAAACTCCTTCGTGATTGGGCGAACAAGAGGCAAGCAGAAGCAACAGTCCAATTTCCTGATTTCAAGTTTGTTACGATCGACAGAGGTGGAACACTTGGTGTTTTTTTCTAAAAGCTATTATTCATATGACTAGTAATTTTGATGAAAACGAGTTTGTTCATAATTGCTTCTATCGTTTGGTCTAGTCTAAATAATGATAATATAGATACAAATAAAGAACATCATCATATGTTAATCTTCATTTACCATGTAGGGAACTTTCTAAACGACAAATCAAATTAATGTCCAAACCATGGATATCAAAGGATATTCAGAAAAAGATAGGGATAAGCTCTATTCACAATTATTGAATAAACTACAATCATGATCTTAACTTCCTCTATGAAAAGTTTAGAAATAAAGTTGTTAATGATATTTAAAAAATAAAATTAATTATTATAGAGAATACTTTCTCTCTAATAAATCTAATATGAAGAAACGATGGTCTGGCATTAAGTCAATTATTATTATTTAATATTATTAATTGAAAACAATATAACCATCAACAACCCTCAAAGTATAGCTAATGTTTTTAATAATTTCTTTGTGAATGTTGGAAAATCCACTGATAAACGCAAAATTCTATTTTGGAAACCGGAATCCAGGCTATTGACTATTGT
Organism: Actinernus sp. WN-2022; assembly: GCA_030867875.1. NCBI lineage: Eukaryota > Metazoa > Cnidaria > Anthozoa > Actiniaria > Actinernidae > Actinernus > Actinernus sp. WN-2022. Next base: position 44,527 of record JAOWCC010000067.1, on the reverse strand, counting down.
CATCACAGTTACCTACATCTCAATATACGTAGGAATAGTTATGAGGGCAATTAACAGTAGTTGATGTTCTCTTTCATGACATGAACCCCTCTCTGGCCTCAACATATAACGGGAATTTCAGATGGAAATTATAGGAAATGTGATATTGGTTAAAATATTAGAGATATGATATGGAATGCCCACCATCGAAATGAGAATACAGTTTCTTTAATTATTGTTTTTATTCTCTTTTTCCTGGAGCATGGTATCTAATAGTATTTCATTGGGTCTCATTTCATTGGGTCTCCTTTCATTGGGTCTTTTGTTAGGTATACCTTGTTAGATTTGTGGCCAATTTAGAACAAGATGAAGATGAGCAATACAAAAGTTTGCCAATGTCAGCTGGTAGTGATAATGAGGTACACCATAAGCCTGCCAAGTGTGCAAAGTTCACAAGTGAACCTGCTGCGCCAACAAAAGCATCAGAGGTTCCACAAAGCTACCCAGCTTCGGTGTCTATTGAGCAACTTCTGAATGCAGGAAAAATTGTTAAGCCAGCCTCCAGAACAAAGACAGTATTGAAGTTGGAGTCATTTGACTTACTCAACAAAGAGTGGAAAACAGAAAAGTGTCTAACTCTCTATGTTGATAATGACAAATTTGCATCCGGAGCACATTCCGTAATGCATTCAAAGGAACACCGGAAAGTGGCAGCCAGTGTAAGAAAAAATGGGTGATAAAGAAATACAATGACAAGTCAAACAACATAATTAAGGACACAGTAAAGACGACATGAAACAAGATGAGGCCTTCAATGCTTTTTGTCAGGCGCTCCATGAAACGGAACAGGAGTCTTTGGCCCTCGAACTTGAACGCAATTTATCGGATCTCGAGGCAGAATCATCTGGTAAGTATATACAGTTAAATCCCGATAACTCGAACCGTCGGTAACTCGAAGCTCGCGCTAACTCGAACCAAAATTGATTTCCCCTGGATTTGCGTCATACATTTAATGTAATTTTACCCTCCGTAACTCGAACCCTCGATAACTCGAACCTCCCGCTAACTCGAAGCAATTTTTGTTTCCCTTTAGGTCATTTTCCTTATAATTTTACCCTCGAGAACTCGAACCTCGTTTATCAAGACGTAACGAGACAAAGCGTACTTCAGTATCTTTCTGAAGTTAATGATGAGTGGTTTTGCAGTCAGTGCTTAAGGCAAGTATTTCCTTTTAATAATTTAAGTAATTCTGAGCTGATCAAATTATCATTCAATTCAAACACTGACTGTTTATGTTCTAAAAGAATATCTGATTTAATGCTTGATTTGAAATTTCCAGTAATCTTGTTAACATTCCTGGTTTGACCAATATTGATTCTGATAACAGTTTACCCTCCTTAACAAACTTCCAGTACTATTCTGTACATGATTTTCACTCTAGCACTGATATCCAAGGTTTATTACAGGCACAAAAGTCATTTTCAGTTTTGCATTGGAACATCAGAAGTCTTCCTGCAAATAGCTTACTGTTTGACCTCACTCATGCTTTCTCCCTAATTGGTATATCTGAGACTAAACTTAAATTGAACAAAGAACAAATTGCTAATATTAATATGGAGGGATTATAATTTCATTTCTCAACCCACTATCTCCAATGCGTGTGGGTTTTTATATAAACCAAAATATTTATTTTAGTAAAAGGGAGCAATCTCAACACAAGACTATGAAGGGCTTTGGATTGAGGCAGAAAATAAAAATCAGCAAAATATTGTTTGTGGAATAATGTATCGACACCCAAAAGGAACTTTTCAAAACTAAATACTGCTGGGGTTGCTATTTTGAACCAAGAGCTGAAGATGGTGAGGGAAAGCTGTAGCTTTTGAAAAGCATGATTGCTAAAAAAATACATGCATATTACTTTCCAGGTGACCTGCAAAATAACCTGTGGACCACCCACAGGTCATGCACTTACCTGCGAGTGTCACAGTATTAGAACAATCTTGCCAAACAGGCAGTCATTGCACAGAACCAGAAACATATAAGGGAGTTGAAACACGTAATGCCCATACTTTGCTTCAGTGCCATGCTCTGGATTACTCAACAAATAAGAAAGACCAGAATTACAGTACAGCCTGGATGTATGTTAACATTTACACGCGTGTAACGCGCGTGCACAAAATTAATTTACTACACGCATTTGAGTGTATTACACGCGTGCACTACACTCGTGTATTACACGCAAAATGAGTGTAGTTTTCCTTTGTTATACAGTTATTGTCAAAAATCAATTCGGCATGAAATTGTTTGTAACCTGGAACTCCAGCGCCGTCTCTAGATCTTCGAACGGTTTCCGCCAAAACTTAATAAATTATGCTGAAGGAACCTTTTGATCGTATGCTCCGCATTCACTCTGCAGTTCACGTAATAAACGTTCGAACAACTTGCCCCAAACGTTCGAACGACTTGCCCTTACGTTCGAACAATTCAACATCACAAAGTGATGAAGTCAAAACTGCAAATGTTCGATGTGGTTCGTGTGATCTCACGCTAATTAACAGACAACAAATTAAAACTGAATGGACTCAAACCATTTTTCACACCAGGTGGAAACTATTCAGATACGTAAATTAAGTAAAAACTTTCAAAACGTTTGATTCTGTAAGCATCTCTATTTCTAAAAGAAAATTTTATCTGTAGAGAATATTTGGTGCGATCTCAAAGCAAAACAAACACGGAGTCATTGATTATTCAAATTAGTTCGCGGAAAATGTCACACTTGAGAAGCTATAAAAGTTTATCCGATGAACTAAAAATACCAAACCAGCACTGGGATGGTGTTTCGTACAAATGTCAGGATTATCCGTTTCTAGAACTTTTTAGTCCTTCGTGAAAGCTTCAGAGACTTCGATTGAGTAACGGATTGAGTGCATCGTTCCAACGGTTGCTTGTAGCGTTCGAACAGCCAAGTGATTGTTTGAACAGATTGAGTGGATCATGTATACGATTTTCACAAAACGTTTAAACGGGCTAGGAAAAAATCCACACGGTTTCTCAAAACGTCGAATGGACAACTTTTTAGGTACGTTTTACCGTGTGTTGTCACAATTAGCGTTTATGGTTATGACTAAAACACAGACTTAGCATTTACAATGTATTAAGCGATTCGGTTCCTTGCTACGAACTCGTAGTTTCACAAAGCTAATAATCGCTTCTTTTTGACGTTTGGGAAGCTTTTCAACGCAAAACGTCTTGCCTTCTTGCATGCCAGTTCGAAGTTTGCAGCCGCCATATAAAAATAAACTCTTATCTGTACGGCATGGAGACAAACTAAAGTGACAGCTTTCAAAATCTAACCGGTTTAGGTCCGTTAACCAATCACGAATGCCTACAAAACCTGTTGGTGCGATCATCCAATCAGATTTCTAGTATAGATTCTGTACCCATGAAAGTGAGACTTTGGCCCAATTAGCCCAGAGGCCACATCCAGCTGTCGAACCCAGGTCCACTCGGTTACGTCGGTCACTGTGGCCTCTGGTACCAGGGTAGTGGTAGACGCACACGTGACCCCAAATAAGGACATGTCCCGGCATTTGTATGAAGTGGCTTCCCTTCCACCAGCGAACTTACAAGAGGTCCCAAGACTAAGAGGTGTTAGGTTATAAGTCTTTGGTCCGCGATGCCACCAAAAATGAGCCAAGTATGGAAGAACCTTCAAGCAAAAATGTTCAACAAAAGAACGCAGCAAACAACACGACCCCGCAAAGGTGCTAAAGGAACGGCTCCATGCGAGATTGTCGTACAACGGCTTACAGCCGAGCCTGACACTAAGCAAACGTATCGACCGGTAAAACCGCGAGAATTCGTCGAGTTTTCCAATGATGATTTAACGCTAGAAAACCTTAAGATTGCCTGTGAGGAACACTTTGGCTATCCGGCACACTCGTGCGATGTGCTGGTGTCAAACAAGGGGCGATCGTGTACAAACATAAACCAGATTCCTCACCGCAAAGACAAGGTAATGGCAACTGCATCAAATAGATTTGATCGGTATAATATACATTAATAGAGAAGATCCTAACAAAAATAAAGAAAATGTCTTTACTTTAAAAACGGAACTGCCAGCGTAGTCTCGACAAATGTAAGTTACTCCGGACCCACGAAATTTTGACTGGAATCGGCCATAGGGTTGGAATCCGGAATCACGCAAAATTCTATTTTGGAAACCGGAATCCAGGCTATTGACTATTGTCATCACAGTTACCTACATCTCAATATACGTAGGAATAGTTATGAGGGCAATTAACAGTAGTTTATGTTCTCTTTCATGACATGAACCCCTCTCTGGCCTCAACATATAACGGGAATTTCAGATGGAAATTATAGGAAATGTGATATTGGTTAAAATATTAGAGATATGATATGGAATGCCCACCATCGAAATGAGAATACAGTTTCTTTAATTATTGTTTTTATTCTCTTTTTCCTGGAGCATGGTATCTAATAGTATTTCATTGGGTCTCATTTCATTGGATCTCATTTCATTGGGTCTCCTTTCATTGGGTCTTTTGTTAGGTATACCTTGTTAGATTTGTGGCCAATTTAGAACAAGATGAAGATGAGCAATACAAAAGTTTGCCAATGTCAGCTGGTAGTGATAATGAGGTACACCATAAGCCTGCCAAGTGTGCAAAGTTCACAAGTGAACCTGCTGCGCCAACAAAAGCATCAGAGGTTCCACAAAGCTACCCAGCTTCGGTGTCTATTGAGCAACTTCTGAATGCAGGAAAATTTGTTAAGCCAGCCTCCAGAACAAAGACAGTATTGAAGTTGGAGTCATTTGACTTACTCAACAAAGAGTGGAAAACAGAAAAGTGTCTAACTCTCTATGTTGATGATGACAAATTTGCATCCGGAGCATATTCCGTGATGCATTCAAAGGAACACCGGAAAGTGTCAGCCAGTGTAAGAAAAAATGGGTGATAAAGAAATACAATGACAAGTCAAACAACATAATTAAGGACACAGTAAAGACGACATGAAACAAGATAAGGCCTTCAATGCTTTTTGTCAGGCGCTCCGTGAAACGGAACAGGAGTTTTTGGCCCTCGAACTTGAACGCAATTTATCGGATCTCGAGGCAGAATCATCTGGTAAGTATATACAGTTAAATCCCGATAACTCGAACCCTCGATAACTCGAACCTCCCGCTAACTCGAAGCAATTTGTGTTTCCCTTCAGGTCATTTTCCTTATAATTTTACCCTCGAGAACTCGAACCTCGTTTATCAAGACGTAACGAGACAAAGCGTACTTCAGAATATTGAATTTTGAAGCAGCATGTATTCTTTGTGTTAACTTCTCTAGTTTCTTGGTTTTACGTTTCATAAAACGTTTCAGTTCAGTCCTGTGAGAATATTGTACGTGATAAGCGGTGTCAGCAGGAATCAAAGGGAAACTTCTTGGTACACATGATATCCTTTGATAAAAGAATCCAGGTTGTAAAAGACGATATTTTCAGACGTTTGCACGGAAGCCATTAGGTAACGTCAAGTTGCAGCTCCAAGCAGCTCTCAAATGCAATTTGAATACTGGACTGTAGTGTTTTACAGTCAAAACGGATGTTCCTTTGACGGTCACTTTCACACCTTGTAAAATTGTACAAAGACCCTTATGTTTTAGTTTGGCCATTGTTTCCGGTTATTGCAGTGAAAACCCGCATCATGCAGTACGCTTTCATTGAGGAATTTCAACAATAATGCTTGGAAATGTCGGAAAAGTCTCTCAAGCGTAAGATTACTACTAAATATTTGGAGGAGAAATACAAAGCTCTCAAAGATATTGAGAAGGGCGTAGCAAAGAAAGAGGTAGCAAAAAGGTATGGCGTTCCTTTAAACACTTTCAAAACCTTTTCCTTCCAGACGGGGGAGCTTTAGATGTCTTACAACTGACAGAATTATAACCCTTGCGCTCTTTACTTGATGCAAAGGGTGCGAAAAGTACCATTTTCCTGTGATTAAATGTAAAAACTTATTTGGGAGTGACATGAATATCAGTCAGTTGTCCATATCTAGGTGCTTCAGATTAATTGAGTATTCTAAGATTCACTGCTCAATCGGCTTATTCCGGTAGAGTTTAGCCTGAAAAATGTGCCGCTCATCTTCCCCTCAGCCCAGGTAGAGTTCAGGCGCAAGAGGCAAGAGAAAGACCAATAATCATCCAGGGCAGTAAACAACTACACAAAAAAAATCCCTAACTAAGAACAACACAAGGCAAACCTTTGAAGATTAGTACTCACTCATATATAACACCTGATCGGTGGTGTTGGTGAATTTCTTAATGTCTGTTGGATCGGTAAGTTGGCTACTTTTCAGATAAGTAAATCACAGGTGCGATTTATCAAAGACTGAGGGAAGTGCGTACCACCTGTGGAACATTTCGAAAGTCCAACGTCCGAGCTAAAGCGATCCGAGCACGGCCTGTTTCGTCAGTGTATATCTCGAAGGCGAAGACTTAGAATGTAAATTTCGTACATAACAAGACTTGTTGATTTCAGATATTAGACCGTCCATCTTCTGTCAAGGTGTCAGAATATGTACCCAGACAACTCATAATCACATTATGATGAGTGGACAGTAAGTTTGGTTTCATTAAACAAGAATTGTTCATTACAGATATTAGACTGTCCATCTTCTATCAAACTGTCAGAATATGTACCCAGACAACTCATAATCACATTATGATACAGCTGAGACTGAAGAATTGTTGATTTCAGAAACTAGTTGATGATTAAAAGTTGTAAAACGTTTTCTGCATCGTGCTTACTTTAAAAGGGTCCATAAAAAAAAGAAACCCCTCTAAACAAACTCTAATGAAGAGTAAAAAGGTTGTTTTAGTGCTCCCCTGAAATGGGTGAACACAACCAACATGATAGAAAGAAGGCATTTTATAAGAAATAAACAAACAGACCACCAAGCTCGAGAACCCAGCACCATTTGTTCTCGGTGGTCACTTATACTGCATCACAACGCCGGCTTACACAAACAAAAGCATAGCAAAAATGTGAATTTGCCTTTTCTCACGTACGTCTAATCACTTCTTCACACGAGTGGCCACAAGTGAAACAGGCTACATTTACGCCTGAATGAATTATTATTCAATTCATGGTCTCCGGGATGCTAATTTTTAAAATAGTACTTCATTACTGTTATTCAATTTCTTAGTTTTCACAGATTTATAAATTGCACTCTATGCTGAAGAAGTCAGCATAACTGAGATCTATATCAACCGTTTTACTCTTTCCAATAGCTATTACGTCACCACAAGAAGTCCACAGTGATTTTCACTTCTTGAAACAGCTTTACTACAAGCCAGCCTCACTACAAACAATGTAATACAAATAATGTCCAACTATATCATCTCAAGCCCCTTTCTAACGCACTCCCGTAATGTTCCATTACTTCTAGTGTTAGGATGAATTGTTATGTCACTTGTCAATTTATAATCTATTAGCCATTTGGTAAAAGAAAATGGGATAGTCTGTAAATGAAACTGAATCCAAAACAGCACAAGAAATATCACATCAAAATTAGTAGGTTTGCCAAGTTTGGGAGTGTTTGGTTCTATTAACCCTTTCAACCACCACAGGCTGGTTTACCGGCCAACTAATAAAGTTCCCATAACACCACAGGCCAGTAAACAGGCCAAAATGCAGCCCTTGCATTATCGGCGCGAAATCGAGACTAAACTTACACATTGCTCAATTGATATAGAAATGGTTGAGTCACGTATTCACGAAAATAACATTTCGTTACAGTTCCACTAGGTACTTTTCTGATCCTCGTAATTGGCAGAGAAGGGATTGGAAAATATCTGTTTTGCCAAAAACTCCTTCGTGATTGGGCGAACAAGAGGCAAGCAGAAGCAACAGTCCAATTTCCTGATTTCAAGTTTGTTACGATCGACAGAGGTGGAACACTTGGTGTGTTTTTCTAAAAGCTATTATTCATATGACTAGTAATTTTGATGAAAACGAGTTTGTTCATAATTTCTTCTATCGTTTGGTCTAGTCTAAATAATGATAATATAGATACAAATAAAGAACATCATCATATGTTAATCTTCATTTACCATGTAGGAAACTTTCTAAACGACAAATCCAATTAATGTCCAAACCATGGATATCAAAGGATATTCAGAAAAAGATAGGGATAAGCTCTATTCACAATTATTGAATAAACTACACAATCATGATCTTAACTTCCTCTATGAAAAGTTTAGAAATAAAGTTGTTAATGATATTTAAAAAAATAAAATTAATTATTATAGAGAATACTTTCTCTCTAATAAATCTAATATGAAGAAATCAATATAACCACAACAACCCTCAAAGTATAGCTAATGTTTTTAATAATTTCTTTGTGAATGTTGGAAAATCCACTGATAAACGCATTGCTGTAGGTAAACGTAGCATTCAATCCTTTCTCAAAGGCAGTTATTAACAATCCTTTTTCTTGTTGCCCATAATTCCTCCTGAAATCATCCCAATAATTTCCTCGATGAGTAAAAGTAAATCTGTAGGTCCAAACAGTATACCTATCCCTTTATTAAAAGCCCTAAAGAATCAGATTTCTATCCCTTTATCTGAAACCATTAATTATCCTTTTTCCTCTGAAATTTTTCCTAATAAACTAAAGTTACTCCAATTTTTAAACTTAGGGCCCCCTAAGGGCAACTCATGATGGTCAATGAGCTATTTTGGTATATACTAAAAATCACGTGACCAATGACGTCATCACCACTAAGTGAATCGTGGGAAAATACCATACCTGTCCAAGTTTAAGGTTGTATGGTACTCTAATTTTGCTAAAATTTGAACGAAGTGCGAAAAAGTTTTTCCCACTGATTGAGAACTAAAATGTATTCTTAAAATGGATCACATTTGCCATTTTATCGGGAAAATATTTTTAATGCCCTTTTTTTATACATTCTTCGAAGACAATTGAGTGGTTGCTATGGCAACAAGTTTGTTTACGCGTCCTTTTATTGTTTCAATCAGTTCCCTTTTGATAAAAAATGATGGGGTTTTCGCACGTGGTCAACCTGTGGAATTCTTTTCGGGGATAGACTGGAGAGAGATACCGATAGATGGAGTTTACTCGCGTTATTTCACTTCGAATTGGAAACTTGATCACTTATCCTTCACCATTAATTTATATCTTCGCTCTCACTCAATATATTCGAACTTAGTTGCTCTCTATAGCTTTGCTTTGGGGAAAAGTTGTACTATTAGACGTCCTAAGAAAAGATTTGCAGGTAATCAGTTCGTACAAGAGGGCAAACGAACGAGCAAAGACGAACAGCAACTATACAACACACAACCATGCGGACTGAATCCAGAGCTGGGCGAATCTTCGAAATCAAGCAACGATGAACTCAACTCTCGAAAATCTGTTTCATACCAGAAACTTCAGCCAAAGAAATCCACAGAACCGAAGAAAGCTGATGTGGAATCTGAAGAACATCAAGTTGGAAGCACAATTACTGGATTTAGAATGTGTAACATGGAGATTTTAAGTAATGTATTTTCCTCTCTGCGATGCCCTGACTGTGCAGATTTCAGTTTGTCCGTGTTGGAAAACTACTTTACCAGAAAAGGCTGTGCTTCGAATTTGCGAATTCTCTGTGTGAACTGTGGCTGGAAGAACGAGTTTTGCACTTCAAAGAAGCACAAACAAAGCTACGAAGTAAACAGACGCCTGGTGTATTCCATGAGGGCTTTAGGCAAGGATCACAGTGGGGCTAAGAAATTATGTACTCTTATGAACATGCCACCTCCCCCTACAGCAAAGGCATATAGGAAAAATGCAAAAACAATCTCGAAGCATCTGAAGGACATTGCACATAAAAATATGGCCAGTGCTGCTGAAGAAATAAGGCATGCAAAGGAGGCTGGGGCTAATGAACCTATTAATTGTGCTTTGTCATGTGATGGTACTTGGCAGAGAAGGGGCTATTCATCCCAAAATGGTATTGTGGCTGCTATTTCCATGGACACAGGCAAAATTATTGATGTTGAAGCATTAACACAGGTTTGCAAGCAATGCCAGCTACAATCCCATTTGGATCCAAACAGTGTGGAGTATCAGCTGTGGAGGGCAGACCATAACAATTGTAAGGCCAACTATAAAGGGTCTTCACCTGCCATGGAAGGAGGGGGAACCGAGCGCATATTTGAACGCTCTGTGTCACTCCACAAATTGAGATATGGGGATGGAGATAGCAAGAGTTTTAAAAGGGTAAAGGATATTTACACAGATGATGGAGTAGAGGTGCAAAAGAAAGAATGCATTGGCCATGTACAGAAGTGAGTGGGTAATGCATTGAGGAAATTAAAGAAGGAGACTACTGGATTAGGAGGAAAGGGAAAGCTAACTGATGCCATGATAGACAAACTGCAGAACTATTATGGCATTGCCATTAGATCCAATGTTGGCAATCTCGCTGGGATGAAGTCCGCAGTTCTTGCCAGTCTCTTCCACTGTGCATCAAATGCAGATCATGTCATACATGACTATTGCCCAACCGGGGAATCAAGTTGGTGCAAATTCCAGCAAATTCAAACATGGACCTGGGCTTCCTCTTGCAATAATTGCACAAGTTAAACCTGTCTACAAGAGGCTAAGTGAAGATGAGCTCTTGAAAAAATGCCTACACGGCAAGACCCAAAACCAAAATGAGTCTTTCAATGGCATGATTTGGCAGCGTGTACCAAAGGAAGTTTATGTTGGCAGAGATCTGATTGAGTTTGGGCTGTATGATGCTGTCTGCCATTTCAATATGGGTGCAAAAACTGTGCTACAGCTTTATAATGCACTTCGCATATGTAGTGGCAAATATACAGACGAGGGTTGTGCGAGACAAGATAATGAAAGGGTACACGCTGCCGAGTTTAAAAACAGAGAAGCTACTAAAAAGAGAAGGAAAGTATTGAGAGGGAAGAGAAAGAAGAAAAAATTACAATACCCAGCAGGCAGAAGGAGTGACCTATGCTGCTGGAGCATTTTAGGAGGATTTCTGCCTTTCTAACTATCTAAGATCATCCAGCAAAATAGTTCTTAATGTTTAAGTCAGTTTTTCTCTGATTGTAGATTTTAGGACAACCTTATCTGGCTTAACATACATTAGTTAAAGAGTTTACAGTGGAATTGTATGAAAATTGGCAAACAGTGTCTCCAATAATACCTGAATGTCATGAACCCAAAAAAGTTCAATTTTGAATTTAATTAAGCCCTTTTAGGATCAAATTTCATTACGGCCACCGCCTTAAAAAGATTGATTCTCAAAAGAATAGCGATAATATGTACATAACACAGTAAATCCTTGCTAGTTTAGGTTCATGACACAGCTGAATAACTGTAGAACACATGTAAAAAATTATAGCAACCTACTATTTTATACTGGAGAGTTAGAGCTGTTAGCGAGAGGGCCATAAAACGCAATAAAATTGGGCATGGCCCGATTACCATGGCAACTACAGACTGTCACTCACTGTCAAAAAAAATTTCTTTTTGTGTACAAACTAATGATTATCAGAATTAATCCTTCAGACAAATTCTCTAAATTTTGCATTTTCAAAACTGTCTGGCACTAGAAATGAGGGAGATATGGGCACGTACTTAAAATCACGTGACCGATGATGTCATCGTTATGACATCACCACTAAATAATTTGTTGGAACCCAATACCATGCCTGTCCTTGTTTGAATTGCCTGGCATTAGAAATGAAAAAGATATGGGCAGCATGTACGTAAAACACGTAATCGATGACGTCATCGTTACGTCATCGTTACGTCATCACCACTAAGTGATCGATAGGGATCCACTACCATGTCTGTCCAGGTTTGAAGTGTCTGGCATTAGATGGGCACCGTCAATACATATTATCCAGCATTACCAAATCTTTTCGAAACAGGTATGTCCTCAAACTTCTTGGAAGAAAGGTTGTTGTTCTCAGCAAGAGGAAGTGTGAGAGCTTGACAAGTCTGAATGGCGAGACCACACTCTCAGAAGAAGAGGCAGACACTAAAGTAATCCTTCACTGCAGCCACACTTACGGTGGCCCAAAAGGGTCAAACACAAATGAATTTCCCAAAACACAAATCGAAATTCCCAAAACACAAATCGAAATTCCCAAAACACAAATCAAAATTCCCAAAACACAAATCGAAATTCCCAAAACACAAATCGAAGGCCTGGAAACTAACCCAAAATACCAATCGAGAAAGTCTGTGACCAGATCGTACAGGAACAACGTATCCTCGCTCTACAATTACCAATAATCAATAAATCGCACACACGCTTGAAATACCGATTATTGGTAATTCTACGACAAAGCCTAACCCGAACCATAATCCGAACCCTAACCATCGGATGAGGTCATGGGTAAATGACAGGTTCTCACTCACCTAGAGCTAGGGTTCACAGGTAAACAAGAAGAGAAGGTAAACGAGAGAAAAAAATTTTTAGCGCTCCTACTCGGGCTCGAACTCGTAATAGTTTGCGTGTTGTGCTTGGTAGTGCAGGCGTCACGACCACTACACTAAGCGCGTCTACCTCCGTTCTGATTTGGACAATTGTTTATCTTTATCCTTGACTGGTTTTAAGAATGTCATTGTTTAATTTGCGTTCCAGAATTAGCGATTATTAATAATTGAAGAGCAAAAGCCAATTACTGATTATTGGTAATTGTAGAGCGAGGATATGTTGACAGGAAAGCCTGCTGTAAATTTACCAGAATTGAAACTCTTGCAACTGAAATGTTTGCCAAAACTGTGGTGATCAAGGAGAAGATCTCCAATATTGTCCTAACTGCGGCTCTAAGCTCGGCACTAGTATATCTTCGTATAGACCTCTTTTATCAGACTTCAACGTCACTGAGAAAGAAGCTTCTACAGCGAATTTAGCTGCAAGACCATTTTAAATTCTATTTCCAAGTACCATGGGTTAAGGACCGGCTGGCGACGTATAATTTCTTCTCGTTTCCTATCCGTTACTCCATCTGGGTCTAATCGCCTGAGGAGGCACTCAACCTCTCTTCTAGGACCATGAATACCGTACTTAATGCGCAAGGTGTGCCAGGCCACATACCTCGATATCCAGAAACACAACCTGGGCCATCTAACTCATTCCTTATCATTACCTCTACGTCAGACAAGTTTATTTCCCGCTTGTTTCGTTAAGGTTATACTGAGACAATCGCCTTTTCAATGTTGCCGGACCGCATCTACAACGCGAAATGCCATGGTATTTGGAAAGATAGTTGAAAATGAATGGTCTCGTAGCTAAATCCGCTGTAGAACTACCCTTGGATTGCTTCTTTCTCAGTGACGTTGGCTCTATACGAAGCAGTGCGGAAGAACAGAACAGGGAGGAGAGAGAATTGGCAAAAAAAATCAGGGAGGGTGAAATGTCCAGAAAAAAATAGGGAGGAGGAAGAATTTAGCACACAGGGAGGGAGAAAATGCAGGGATCTGCATTTTAAAACTCACTAGGGAGGAGGGAGAAATGTCGGCAAAAAATAGGGAGGAGTGACATTTCACTACCCGTTCCTCTCCACTCACGAAGGTATACTGGTATCGAGCTTAGAGCCGCAGTTAGGACAATATTGGAAATCTTCTCCTTGATCACCACAGTTTTGGCAAAACATTTTGCACGAGTTTCAATTCTGGTAAATTTACAGCAGGCGTTCCAGTATTTTGGGTTAGTTCCCAGGCCTTCGATTTGTGTTTTGGGAATTTCGATTTGTGTTTTGGGAAATTTATTGGTGTTTTGGGAAATTTATTGGTGTTTTGGGAAATTGGTTCATGTTTTGGAATTTTGATTTGTGTTTTGGGAAATTGGTTCACGTTTTGGGAAATTGGCTCGTGTTTTGAAAGGCTGATTCGCGTTTTGGGATATTGATTTGTGTTTTGGGAAATTCATTTGTATTTGACACTTTTGGGCCACTGTTCATTTCTCCACCGAACTGAGTGGAATTAATGGTAGCCACGGCATCCTAGGGGCAGTCAAGAAAAAAGCAGACCCGCATAAGACGTGTATAACCCAAAAAAAAGTGTCTAAGTCGTCTAAAGCCTTACAGAGTCGCCCTGTTTATATAGACTGATTATTGATTATTACTGATTATCATTATTGATTTTGTCTGGTCTGCATTTTTCATGGTCTGCAGTCTTCATTTTGTACCCGACTATTAGTCGCCTTAATCAGATCCACAGACACAGTACAATGCACGAGGCGTTCAACTCTTAACAGCTTTCAAGTCAGATGAGAGCAATCGTGGGTATTGGTGCGTTTTATGGGGTCACGGCGATTATATATGTATATGTAGTTATGATATAAAATCATGTTTGCCGCGTAGCACTAGTAAGTGTAAAGAAAGTGATGTAAAGTGGTAAGCTGTAGTACTAAGTGTGCAAGAGAAAGAGAAAAAAAATACGTGTTTTTTTCGGTATCCCGTGGTTTTTAGGAAAATTTGACATGCAAAGTAGCTGCTTTCGATGCTTTAATTGTGTCGCTCACGTATTGAGTAGTGGAAAGCCTATGCAGGTGAGTAACTTCACAAGGTCTATTTCATATATCGTTCGTCTTTAACTCGTGGATGCACACATGTGCAGTTTATGGGGTTAGTTGGATGCGAGATAATGTATACAGTTTTAACCTGTGGTCGAGTACGCCGTTGACTTTTCCGAATTAAGTTTGATTTTCCAAAGATATATCGACGGATGTTTGTGATTAGCTTGCTGCAAATGGGATTATGCGATTTCCTTAGCTGATATTAATAATACTCGCTTAATATTACTGGCAGGTGGCTCAAACCTGGACCTATCAATCACTTAAGGCTGGTTCACACTTGTGAGATAAGCATAAGAAAATAAAAGTACTTGTCAGCGGAGATACATCAAAACAGTGCTCAGTTCCGCTCTGTCTGTAAAACAAAATGGAGGAATTTGATGTACAACTCGCGGAAGCTGTCCACAGGTACCCAATGCTTATACGACAAGTCCTCACAATATTCAAAGATAAAAACAAGAAGAATATGGCTTGGAATGACGTAGCTACTGTATTTGGCGTAAAAAATGGTAAGACGTTGTAATTTAATCTACAAACGAGAAATCCAGAACTGCTGGCTTTAGCTGAGAAGCAAAAACGAGAAGGCAAGATAAATTTAGCGGAATTCATTGTTAGGCGCGGTTATAAAATTGTGAATGATGCTGTGTCTCTGGCAAGAGAGTTTTCAGAAGCAGTATCAGCCCAAGAGAGGTCTAAAACATCCTGCATGCAACTCCTGAGAGAGCAGCTAGAAAAAGGGATGCGATAGGAAGTGGCTACAATTAGCACTACAACTGCTAAACAAGAACGGCATTGAAGTTTCTTCCTATTGTACTGCCATTTATCAGGCTTTAAAGCTTGGCCGTGGAAAGTATCACAACATCTACAACCACGGGCTCACAAACTGTGATAAAACGTTTATGATAGCGCTACTGAAATCTATCTACAAAGCATTTTTCAACCCAGCATCCAGGAGTTTCGCATGGGTTGGCGCTGAGAAAGCCGAAATTATCATTCTCAAACTCTACCGCTGGAGTCCGTCAATCATCGCGTGGTCAGACTTCTTACAAATGCTGGAAGACACTATGCACTTAGCTGCACCTAAGAACTTTATGCAACAAGATATTGTCTTTGAAAGAGAAACCCCATTTTTTCCACTGCAGATGCACTGCTCGTACTTATTAAGGGCATAAGCATTGACCGAAGCAACACAGAAATGATGCATCTTTGGTGGAGATGTTTTCAGTTCCGGTGGAGTCCCAGAAGAGGACCGGGTGGAAACAAAGCCTTGTTGCAGCTGTTTTGCTCAATTCATTCTATCTCACAAGACGGACGATCCCGTAGTTTTGAAGTCTCGTCAGTAGAATATATAGCCGTTGCGCGTTACGCATGTGTATTTTATGTGAACGTGCAGAGAGTATTTTGTAGGTTGAAATCAGATGACTGAGTATTTTCTGTTTACCATATATAATATGTACTTTCAGATAATACTTTCCTTTGCCTAGTTATAGCTTTTATATTTAATTAAGTTACAGTGTGGATATTTATGATCATTGTAGCTGCAATACGTTTATGCAAAGACGTATTGTAACTTCTTTTACTTCTTCTTTTGTTTGTTAAAAATTTACGTAAATCAGGTTACGTTTGAACATCTATTACTGCTTCAGACAATACGATGGAGTTTTAGTACATTGTACCTACGATTCTTAGGAAAACCTAGTGTCTCCATTTTTGTTAAACTTTACGATTTTCACAGGATTCTTTAACGGTTCTCATTAGAAAAAAGTAAAAGTAGCCCAAGTTCTCACTTCAGAAAAACCCTGTAAAGGCCTGATTTTCATGGATCAATCCTAGTAGCTACTGTACAACTTCACCAGCCTTCGTTCCTGTTCTTCCTATTTTTATTACGGTTCTCAGTAAATTTATCTGGTGTCGTAAAAAGTCTCTTTCATGCATTAACACTGCGAAAAACCTGAAAAACCTCTACGATACGCAATAAATACGTCATTTCTACGTAACGTTAACTGCGAGATATAGCGTAACAAGTTATTTTGATTAGTAGTTTTCATGAAACCATATCTCGACAACAGGAAGCCACAGAACTGGCACACGCTGAACGTTTAGAGTTTCAAAAGAAGAAATTCGAACTGGAGTATAAACACAAACAAGATTTGACGGAACTCCTCAAGACTGGGTCAGGTATTGGGGGCAGTATTGGAGTCTGGAGCAACTGCCATTACCAAGTTTTCCTATTTAAAAGAGTTTGTAGAAAGCAAGATACGAAATATTATAGATGGACTAAACTCGCTTTGTTGGACGATAAATGGGTGGACGATAAATGGGTGGACGATAAATGAGTGAACTTTCATTGAGTTTCCTGATGCCCTAGGGAAATGGACAATCGACAATCAGGATCAGGAAGGGCAAATACAACAGCAAACAACTGCAAACAAACGGGAACGTTCCAGGGCCTTTTTCGCCAAGAGAGATGAAACACAACAAATGCCACATGGATGTGTTTACTGTGCGAGCGCTGAGCATAAATGCATCAATTGCGACAAGATTGTTACAGTAGAAGAGCGAAGGAAGTCATTAGCAAAAATTGTCGATGCTTCAGCTGTTTGGGATTAAAGCACAGAGATGTGGATTGTATGAGCAAGGCAACGTGACAACACCGCCAAGCAAAACATCACACGTCAGTCTGCGACAAGTCCCAGACATGCGGGCCTAGCATGACCGCTAGCCATGTCAGGAAACCTGCGGTTATTCACCCGGTTATAGTAGTGAGAATACATTGGTACTGACGAATTCAGTGCTTTGTTGGACAGTGGTGCAAGCCACTCTTATGCATCTGGCGAATTTAAGCTGGAAATTGACGTCAGTAAAATGAAGAAATTTGATCTACTGAGACTGGAAAATCCAAACTACAAGAAAGTGCTTAACAAGCACCCTCATCTCAGGGGGGGGGGGGGGGGGGGGGGGTGCATATGGATAACACCAATGACCAAGAATCGACCAAGAAACAACATACGACGTTAGAGGGACCAAACAAGTATGGGTGTCCCAACCAGCTTCTGACCTAGACAAGAGGCAAGCAACTCTGCAACTCTGCATTCGGGCAGAAGGTAAACAAAACGTCAAACCAGCGATAGTCTTCAGGGGGAAGGGAAATGTCACAAGTGAGGAGAAAGAGAAATATGATCAGGGTGTTGACGTTTATTTCCAGCCATCTGCATGGATGGACTCCGAGATCAACACTAAAAAATGGGCTAGGGAATTATCCAGGGGAGAAAGTGCTGTTTGCGGACAATGTTGGCTTCCAGCAAGCGAAAGACTTCCATACCACTTGCAGGGAACTCGACACTATAGTATACCTACTGCCAGAAAACCACACGGACAAGGTTCAACCAATTGATGCAGGGTGTGGCAGAATGATGAAGAAGAAGATAGGTGAGGCTATGGAGGGATGGTTGGAGAGAGGAGAATCTAGAAATGTGGCACGACAAGGTATCTGCCAAGACAAGAAGGGTCTTGATGACCAAGTGGACTGCACAGGTCTGGAGAGAGATCACCCAAGACCAGGACTTCTTTAAGAAGCTGTTTGAGAAAATCAAGACACAAGGACTGGAGCCATACACATTTTAGAGAACATCTCTTTGTCTGAACACATCTTTTTTTCTTTTTTCTTTCTTTCTTTATTTTTGAACAGATATTTCTGGAGAGAAAATATTCTGAGATTGAATTGTATCCTTTGAATTTCAATGTCAACTACAAAAGCTCAGTGTTATACTGGTTAGCAGCAAGGGCTCAACAGTAATTGCAGAGCTCTGGACTGGAGTTGCTCAAATTGTTATGTTGTGTTTGAATACATCCAAATAGATGTAAGATCAGTGTTGTTACACAAATAGTCCTGATTAGGATACACATATTGATTAATAGTTAATTATATTAAGGACCACACCCATGCTTCCTTGATGTTCTAGTCATATAACAATAGCATGGTTTCTCATGCAGCCTCTGGCAAAATTATACTTCGTCAAAAAGGTCCCACAAAAAGGTCTGTTTGGTCGACTGCAGCAATTTGCAACATGGAAAACAATTGCCTCAGAAGTTTGGTGCAAAGCACTGGAAATTTGGTGCACAGCAACGAACTGATTGAGTGCATTTGTGCTGCTTCCCACTTGGGTTCCCTGTGGTTGTATTTTTTTTATGCGTATTGAGTTTCCGTATTTATGTACGGTGGACAGACGGACACACCGTTAAACATCAGAATCCTTTCTAGAATTTGCGAGCACCATCTCAAGCACGTTCCTTGAAAATAAGAGTGATTCGTAAGGGAACTATTGGAGAACCAATTTGTGTTCTAATGGAAAAGTCTGACTTATCACCAAACCATGGCATCATTTATTGTCTCCTACTCAAGAGAAGGAACACATTTTACCGTAAACAGCGGCAGTAAGCCGCACCGTTTTACCCAAAATCTTCGTTGCAAATTGGGGGTGTGGCTTATCTGCGAAAACACCTAGAAAAGGTTCAATAACCTTCCATAAATTAACATTTAAAAAACAAAGTCAGGCTGATTAAAACTACACAAAACAAAAAGAAAGGAAGCACTGATCATCACTTTTGCAAACTTGGTGGCTCCTAAAAGAGCCGTTTGTGTTGTTTGTTTCTTGTTTGTTACTTGTTCTGGACCCTTGTTCCGTTAAATCTTCTTTGTTAAGTGATCTTTTAAGCAGTTTACAGTCACTTTTCTCAAACAATTAAATGTCCCCAATCAAGAGAATCCCCATTCCACTGCAAAGCTTTTTGCAGTGTCCTCCATGAGCGAGAAAATACCACACCTTTTCCAATGCTTCGCCATAAGCAATACGCGGAAAAATGATGGACAATGCACTTTTATGGATATTTTCCAGGGCATTTAGATAGGTATAATGGAAGGCTGGCACATTGTGATTTACTGATATGTTTAATTTTAAGTTCTCATTTCGTTCAGTTCCTAATAAAGAATTGCATCCTGGTGTTATATTCCAAGGAAATCGATTCTGGAATCTCTAAAATCAACAAAACCCATGCTGAGAAAACACAGATTACGATCAATCTCTGAATGACACAATCGAATACAATACGACAATTACAACCAATCAGCACAATTTATTTTCGATCCTACCAACTGCATAAATTCTCTCCAAACAACAGGAATGATCTCTTTTTACCAGCTGTTAACATTCATACAGAGTTGCTTTAACTTATATTCAAAATCATGTCCGATAGAGGTTCTCCCTGGTACACTACAGCATTTAAGTACAGAGTTCTTGCGTATGCTGTTGATCATGAAAATTATGCTGCTGAAAAACAGTTCAGAGGGGATGAGAGTTGCATTCGCAGGTGGGAGAGCTCAAAGAGAAAAGTTAACGTTTAAATGAGCAAACCGTTTTGGCATTGTACCTTTTCCATAACTGGAAAAAGAACTGGCAAGTTGGATAACGGAGAAACGCCACAGAGGTGCTGGGATTTCTACGAATGTTATTTGCCTCAAGGCCAAACTGATCAAATGGAAATCTGGATTAGAAGGGAAATCTGGAGCTTCTAAATCTTGGTGTTACCGTTTCATGTTGCCCAGAAGCTTCCCGGCAAAGTCTACAAAGATGTACCAACTTCCAAAGGTTTATCATTGCCGAGAGGAACACGATTTTGAACTGAGGGGAATATCCCAATTCTAACAACTGGGCATGACAAAGACATATTTAACGTAATGCTGGCCTGCCTAGGAGATGGGACGAAAGTTCCACCCTATGTGGTCTTTCAACGCTAGACACTTCCGAAGAAAATGGCTTTTCCTTGTAGACTCGTTGTTAGGTGCCAAGAGAAGGGCTGGATTAACGAGGAGTTAGTGAAGGCCTGGCTCAACACTGTGTGGAGTAGAGTCGGCGTTTTGAGGCACCAAACATGGATGCTGGTACATTTCAAGCTCATTTGTCCAATCCCATTTGTCGGACTTTGCAAGCACTGAACACCAATTGTGCTGTAATTCCTGGTGACATTTCTATTTGTGGACTTGGAGGAAGTAACTCCAATGGACGATGAGCTGTTCTATACTGACACGTATGAGAAGGAACAGGCAGTAGGACTGGACACTTATCAGCAGCTACTTGGTACCTTTGATGATGAGGAATAATTTTACGGCTTCTGAACAGTTGGATTTGAACTGTAATAAGAACTATTATGAACGTAACAAACTAAAATAAAATTTTGTACTTGTCTGATTCAAAATCAACTGTAATATTGTATGCTATAATATATTTATGACACAGTTTACGACACATTATGTGGATAAGTTAAATGTATTCGAAAGAACTTCTAGTGTCCAGTTCTCTCTTCCAATAAAATGACTGGTTACAGAGCTTTGACGAACGAGAGCACGAGTATGTTTTTGTTGACATGAAATTCAAGACTACATTCAGCTAACAATCGACCTTGGAGGAAAAAGTACCATCAAGCAAATGCTATGGAAAGTTCTATTGTATATGGGTAAAACTACGGAGGTATCTTATTGAAATTTCGACAAGACAAGGAAGGTGATGCAGCTTTCTAATCTTGATTTTCCTTTCCAATTTTTTTCTTCCAAAATTTGAACTTCTAGACTTGGGGTGTGGCTTATCTGCCGCTGTTTACAGTACTTGCTTGAGAATTCAACAGAATAGCCAACCTCCAGATGAGACGTGCAAAAGCCCATAAAGTCAGCCCAAACAACTCAGCTGCCTGTTGGACTCCAATACAGACCACAGCCACATCTGAGACCGGACCCTGACTTCAACAAGAAAGTGAGAGAGATCTGCGAAAAGGCACAGAACGACGTTCTCAAGTTAATGATCGCACAGCAGGGGAATAAAGTTGCTGCAGATGACAAGGCCATCTCAGCCCTGGAGTCCAAGCTTTCCCAACTGGCGACAATAAGCCATTTCAGCTTACAAAGTTCAAAGATACCAACCGGCTTAACAAGAAGAAAAGAATCCAACAGAAAAGAGCCTAACGCCAAGGCAAAGGAACGGACTTTACAAGACCAGTTTGACGAACTTACGTGTATCATACGCGCTCACGATTTCTTAACAGAAATAACAGAAAGCGCTCCAAACGCAGAATAAACCTCAAACAAAACCAACAGAGCCGAGAAAGAAACTTTTATTCAAAACGTTTCTAGCCGGTCTCTTTCCAATAGTGACGTCCGTTTATTGGCAAAAGGGTTAAAATTTATACATACACAAAAGACACCAAGCAAAACCGCTTTAACAAAATCCTTATTTAAGGATTTCAATGACGTCGCACGCCGAATGCATCTACGCTACATGTTAGCTGATACTGTAAAAAAAACACTACGTAAGTTCTATGTAAAATTGAACTGGAAAGCTCTGGCAAGCTCCAGTTCAACCATCAGTGTTACTCGAACAGTATCCAGATGACACATGCGAAGAGTTGGCAAATATTACACCTTGTCCAATTAAAGACAACCTCAGAATAAATGAACGACAATCCCTATAAAGCGTAAAAGGTCTCAACCTCAAAAAAGAAGACAAAGGAACCACTACTGTCATTATGGATGCCAAATCTAAAATAGAAGGTCTCCTCACAGCTCTATGACGTGCATTTTTACAAGCCTCTTGATAATCCTATGGTACCTGAAACTACATTCAAAGTACGTAAGATAGTCAACAGGCTATTCTTAAACAAACACATTGACAAAATGACTCCCAAATGGTTAACTGTAGGTTCCAACAAAACCCGCATTCCAGAATTTTACATGCCCACTGAAATACATAAAAAATTACCAGTGGCCACAACTGTAATATCCAGAAGCGGTGGCCCAACAGAATGTATTATTTTGTAGACTCCTTTTTGCAACCTATAGCAAAATCACAAGAGTCCTACATCAAAGACACCACTGATTTCATCAACTTCATCGAGAAACACAAATTCCAGATGCAGTAATTTTAGCTAGCCTAGACTAATATCCCTCAAACCGAGGCCATTAACATTGTTGCCTCAATTATGGAACGTTTTACGGCTCCAAACTCCCAATTCCTATAACGGAATTACAGGAACTCGTGGAGCTTATTTTAGGAGAAAATAATTTTCCTTCAATGTCCAAAACTTCTTAGATGAATAGCACGATCACCACGCCATATCAGATAATTAAGCGATCTCCTTGTGGTTTATTCAAATATTTCGCTCAATATTTTATAATTTTGTCTGAAACTTTTTAGAATTGTAGTTTGGTAATTTACCTATAGCAGAGCCAAGAAAAATGACTTTAATTCTTTTAGGGAGTATTTTAGGGAGTTGCTGTTACCTATCCCAGTCATTCGTTTATGGCAAGATGGCAGTGCAATCAGCTCGACAATCTGCTGAATCACCTCCCACTCGGGCATGTTGTTTGCATACATGATTACTTTGAGGGTTATGCATGCAGAGAGCAAGACGAAATTCAATCAGTATTTTGACACGGCTAAAGTGACCCTGCACATCACAATACTCCACCGTTGTGCTGTTGAAGCCATAGTTGGAATTGTGAGTACAGAAGATAAGGCACAGCTGATAAAGGAGCATGTGTTCATTGTATCTGATGATACCGTTCAAGATCAAGACAGCATGCACAAGGCGCAAGAGCTAATTCACAACTACATGTACCTCATCAATGGCATTGCCTACAACATAGTAAAAATGCACGAGTTCACTGATGGCTGTGCAGCACAATATAAATCGTGTCACTGCATTGGTGACATGTCTTGGCTTCTCCATTCAGAGAAACTACTTCACATGCCAAAGGAGAACAAGATGCTTCAGCCTGCCACGTCAAGCAGAACGTCAGCCAGGCAGTCCTCCGCAGAACAGCTACCATCAACACTGCACAAAGCATGTACATGTATGACTTCCTGGTGCAAAACGTCACACAGCCAGCAGCCACTAGTTTCACTGCAAGAGCAGTTGTTCCATCCACTGGCGAGGGGTCTGTTACTCGAAACAGAGCTGGCAGAAAGGTTAAAGAAGCTAAAGGGATAAGAAAGTGGCACTGTGTAAAGTCATTGGCTCAACAAGATAAGGTCATGTTATTGTATTAGCTGCATTGTGAAAGATGAGAATAGTTGTACCAACAAGGCCTGGCTGGATGACTGGAAACAGGTTGATATCTGCATTGATGGTTCAGTAGCTACCACTAGGCAAGCAGCAGAAGTCTCTATCTTGGACCATGACACTGCCTCTCACATTGCTGACCTGGCTGTAAAGGGGAGCACAGTCGCCATTGCAGCTGATGATGGCCCTGTGTACAACTTCTGCTTGTTAAAGGTTATGTCAGAGGAAGTAGAGGAGCTAGAGATGAATTACACTGATGACTACAAGTGTAATGCATTGGGAGGATAAAGGGTCCTGAAAGGAAATTTCTTCCCGAGGGACAACATACATGACATTCACACTTGAGCTAAAGCACATGGCTGTCGTGTATGCTGCTACTGTCTGCCATATTTGTGGTGAATTACCAGCCAAAAAGGAAGGAAGAAAAATGATTTATGGCATCTCTTTGAACCTAGTTCACATTTTTGTAGCTTTACCTTCATTTTGCTGTCTTTTTTCAAGTTTTTGTGTGAATGTCTCTCATACATTCAAGATTGTGCCACGCCCACAAGGCATTATGGGTAAAAAATATTGGCTCTGATTAGGAAAATATTGTAAATAATGAATTATTGTTGATTTACCTGTACATAAGCAATAAAAATACAGTTATAGATTAAGCAAATGAGCAATAATAAAAACATAGCAAATTTTGACCTTTGTTACAGTAAATGGAGAGAGGACTGTGCTACCAGTACTGATCTTACAGATGCACGGTGTAGCAATGGGAACAAAGACGGCAGTTACTTTCGCGAACATTTTTAAGTCATACACTGAAAAGCAACTTCTAGAAGCTAGCCCCTACAGACCACTAGTCTGGGAACGCTTTATTGGTGATATTTTCAACCAAAAATAAACTTTGCGAATTCATTCCACAACAGAATTAAATTCACTTGTGAATTATCATCAAAAGAACTTTGCAAAGGATCAAGATTCACGGCCAAACGAATACTTGATGTTGAAATGCATTTCAAGCCAACTGAAACTTCTCAGTACACAAATTTCTAAAAGAAGCTTTAAGATTACTGAGAACCAACTCTGACGAGAAAAACTTCGAACATTAAAAGACGTTAAAAGAATTTAAAACACGCCTCCTTAAGAAAGGCTACCCTGATTATTTCGTAACTCGCATTTTAGCAGAAGTTAATTCTCTCGATAACACAAATCGAAAGAGATTTTACCTTTCATCACAACCTACATGTACAACATGGCTGTACCGATTCTGAAATACGTTCTAAAATTAAACACTGGCATGTTATTAAAAGCCAGCCTAGACTCACCATCATCTTTAAAGATGAACCATTTATATCGTATCGAAAGCGAAGATCACACTTGTCCGCGCTACGATTCCTAACAACAGCAATAACTGATCAGTTTACCAGAAATATCAATGGGAAGATGGAGTGGACTTTGCAACTTTATTAAAAACCAAAAACGATCAGTGGTTTTGAGAGAAGCCAATGCAAATTTGCTTGGAACCCAGGAAAGACTTAGAGGCACAGCTCTAGATGCTTGGAAATACTGAACAAACACAAAAGATGCTAATTCAACTCAGTTTGGTGAGTCGAGAACTGAGAAGTGACTTAAAACATGTACATGTACATGGAAGTGAGATGTGAACTGTCAGGCAAAACAGCCACTCTTATATACATGTATTTATCAGTAGTTTGGCAAACAGAACAACAAAGGCAAAGAATATTACGGAAAACTCACATACAGCTAGCCAACAGAGCACAAATATAACTTCAGGGCAAGGATACACATATATTCCTCAAAATTAGAGAGAATGATCAGCAAACATTTCCAGAGAATTTTTTGAGAGAGATTATTCAAAACACAAAATATGTAACTTCAACAGTAATCTCGACAATCAATTTGAGGAACCCTTCACAGGTACATGTACATGTACGTTGACAACCATTTTTCCGTGTTTTATGGTTTTAGTCACTTTCACATCATACGTTTCATGCAAGTTATGCATTCACCAGTCATTTGACTGTTCCTCAATAAAGACCATTGGTTAGCTTGTTGCAAGCCAAAGGCAAGCATCAAACAAAGCCACATGGAATACATTTGGTGATGCTATAGTTTGTTCTAGTA
Source organism: Actinernus sp. WN-2022 (assembly GCA_030867875.1). Lineage (NCBI taxonomy): Eukaryota > Metazoa > Cnidaria > Anthozoa > Actiniaria > Actinernidae > Actinernus > Actinernus sp. WN-2022. The sequence goes on along the minus strand of JAOWCC010000067.1, from coordinate 18,680 downwards.
CATTGTACTTTGCAGTACAAATTAAATCTAAGTGTATTTTTGTATTCCTTTATTTGACCTGTAAGTGTTTTTGTTTCAACTTTTCTAATAAGCCCCCCTTTCCAAGGAACATTTTGGAATTAGGCCATTAACAGTTTTGTTCTTCAAAGGGGTGAAACTCTGGTATAAATCTGTTCAACAATAGATTAATTAAATCTGAGGTTTATAAGTACTGTTACAGGGAGGTTTATAACTCAGTTTTAAACCTCCTTTCTATTGGAGAAAACCTCGCCAAATGCGACACAAGTCAGTTTCATACCTTGAACATTCGGTTCTAATGCGGCGTTCTAATCCCTAAACCAACTAATTTATTATTATTTAAACACCGAAATTTTAACAGTAGAACTAACTGATTCACATAACTGATATACATCAGAAAAGTTAATGCTAAAGAAAAATACACTAATCTAATACGAAAATTAGAAATATCTCTAAATACTAATACAAAAATCCGCTAAATACTAGTTTAGTACTAATTTATTTGCTAAGTTATGACAATGCAGTCGAATGATGCAATATTTATTGAAGGATAGATGCAGTTCTTATTTGTTTCTTAAACGTATCTAGGGACTTTGTCTCACGTACCCACTTGGAAACCCATTCCAGAGTTTTGCCCCCATCATAGGAGAAACTTTTCTTAGTAAATTCTGTGTTTGGTTGGGGCAAACATAGTTTTGTGTTTGACCCCCTAAGATTGTAATGGGTTGAGCTTCCAACCATGGTAAATATCTCAGCTAAACGAGATGGCGCACAATTATTTTGATTTTTTGCATTACTCTCTATCTGTTAGCCCTTCTAACATCAAGTGTCTCCCAGTCGAGAATCTCGAGAACTAGTTTTGAGCTTGTTCTATAGTCCGCCCCAAGAATGAGTGTAGCGGGCCTATTTTGAAATTTCTGTAATTTATCAGAAAGGAATTTATCACATGTATCCCACACTTCACAACAGTAATCCAAGGGGGTTTGAACAAGAAAATCATAGATTTTCATAAGTGTATTTTAGCAAACAAATGGCCTGGCCCTCTTGAGCACCCCCAGACCTGACACTATTTTCTTTGTTATGTGGTTAATGTGTTCTTCCCAACTTAAGTTCATTGATTATCACCAACTGTTTTGCTATTGCTACTTTTTTTATAGCCTTGTCTCAATTTTTTAAAGTTGGTTCTTCATTTAGATTTGCCAATCAATGTTTAGAGTCAATCAGTTGTGGCGTGCGTGACATGACGTAAAAGGAAACTGCGCCTACATTCGTTTCATAGTTATGAGATTAAAGGCTGCAATATAGTAAGGTGAAAGTGATCGAATAAACCAGTTCTGCCTCGAGACACTGTGTGCTTGTGCTGTGTTGCCAGCTTCGGCCGGGCTGTGCCCTTCAAGGCCAGCTAGAACAATGTGTCGGCCCATTACAATTGGTGCGCAGCGTTGGGATTGACGAACAAGGGCTGCTAGCGACGGGATCATCCTGCATCGGATCGTCCACGAGGGAAAGAATTAAAAGAGAGTACCGGAATAGTTAATGAGTCAAGCAAGAACCATGCAATGCCACAGCATCTGACTCACTGAGTTGCTAGGAGATGAGACAAGGGCGGGTTTAATTTGCTGCAGCACGATTGGGAGTAAATCAGTGGTCCTTATGTGCTCTGGGAGTCACCTGATGATATTTCCTCAATACACGAGAAAGTACCAGTTGTGAAGCGTCAGCAGTGGAGTTACAATGCAGAATTTAGGTCGTCGACATGGCCGATCGACAACCTTATTAAGAAAGGACTGACCGGGAGGAAAAGAAAAGAAAAGAAAAGAAACTGTGGGAACTGAGAGGAACTGAAAATAAATCATCACAGAGCCGTGCATCATTCCAAACGATGTTCTAGTCTATCTGCAATCGAATGGAACAGCTTGCCAACTGAATGTTACAAACCTTTTTAAACCGTTTTGTTGTTAGTTTAATTGCCATTTAGCCGTTAGTCGTAAAGTGAATTGTTTTATTTTTGCGTGTGGAGGCCGCGCAGTAGGATGTTGTGAATGGTAAGGCATGCACGTAGTTGAGAAGTAACAGTGCGACAGAGTTTTTATGTTTTAACGAGAAAGTGATGTCCTGATCGTATACAGTTGAAGTGAGTCCTGTATACAAGTAAGAGTATGAGATAGCAATTAAGAAAGCGATGATTTGGCAATACCAGTTTTGTAAGATTCTTGGCGCTCAGGTTACATCGTACGTAAATTTTATAATAAATAGCTAATGGAGGTTATGTTGGTAGATTAGAGTAAGTCCGTTCATACTACGGCAGACAAGCGTAAAGTAACCGTAAGAGTTTTCGTGACCATGTAGTGGTCGAGACTAGTATTGAAAACAAACAGCGATTTAGAGAATATGGTTGATGTACCAACAACAGATATGTTTATACGTGTGTAGGGAGTGCAGATCAGTAATGATGTATTTTGTATGTTTATATGTACAATGTATGTAAGATTTCACAATGTGTAATTTCTGTCTCTCGTTTTAAAAAATTATTTGCTCTATTTGAAACATCATTAATATCCGAGCCGCAAAATGTTACGTTTGTATCATCGGCAAAAAAGACAGGGTGTTGTTGTATCTAACCAGTTTGGCAAGTAATTTATGTAGACCAAGAAGAGCAGTGGCCCGAGGATTGATCTCTGTGGGTCTCCAAAGGTAATTAGACTCATTAGACATTGTATTCTCTACTGTGTATGTCTGATATCGATTTGAAAGATACGACTGCAGCAATTCGAGCGATTTGGAATTTACTCCATAAAGTTTCAATTTTTCCAATAATATAACGTGATTCACGGTATCAAAGGCCTTTTTTAGGTCGAGAAAAATAACAATATTAAAAAGCCCCTGATCCATGTTCACCAACCACGAATTGGCGAGTTTATCAAAGCAGTCATTGTTGAATGGAGTTTCTTGAATCCAAATGGTTTATTTGTTAAGAGATCATGATTAGATTCGTAATTATATAGTTTGTCATAAAATTCTCTCAAATATTTTACTTACATTTGTATGACTGGCAGTATAGAAATCGTCATGTCATTTCGAGGACCGCTTTTGTGCAAAGGAGTAACACAGGCTCTTTTCCATTCCACCGGAAATATGCCTGAGTCAATAATATTATGGCATTAAAAAGAAAAGTGAGAGTCCGATATGACTTGAGCTGCGGCTTTTAAAATTTTTGCAGAAATTTTATCAAGACTGGTACATGTAGCTTTCTTCAAAGACAGTTTTTCTATAAGTTTGAGCACTTTTGATGTGCTTGTTACAACATGGTTATTGAATTTATCCGCAATCTCAGCAGGTGATGAAAATGTCTTAGTATTATGTTTAATTTCATGCACTGGGTGAGGTTGACTTTGGCGTCCAAAGACGAGACCAACACCTGGAGTCCCTTTGGTCAATGTCATACATTTGTAGATGAGAATGAAGATCCAGCGAATACGGCAGCAGTCAACAGCCTATCAGATCTACATTGTAGATCGTGGGAGGCTGCACTGCTCAGCACTGCTCAGTGGTTGTTGGAATTACTGGGGCACAAAACAAGCCTTCAAAGACGAGTAGAAAACAGTCATAAGAAAACTTGGAAAATGAGGTCCCAAACAAATCTGATGCTCCTTGAGAATGTCACCAACAGGAAACGCCCTGCAACAGTTGATAGCGACTAATTATTTAGGCAGCTTGTTGCTCAGTCCCTTAAAGGCATTGAATTACTTGTTTACCAGGCCACTGTTTAGTTCCAATTATTAAACCAAACTCAAAGCCGTAAAATAATAAAAACGTGCATTAAACTTACAAACATCCTCTTCATATTGTGTGCTGGAGTCAAACATTTATTGATGTCAACCACAACACCAAATCCTTCAAGTGCAGCTTCTTGCCCAAGCTTGTTCTTTGCTACAAAACGCCGCTTCAAACAACATAGTATGGTAATTTCTTCAGGTCTTCATGGTAATTTCTTCAAAACTAGCTTTAGTCTCTGCACGGTCAGTGGTCGCAAAGCAAGCTGGCGGGTCATTCCTCCCACTCTTGAAAATTCTGAGTTTCCATCGCTTTTCATTCTGTTTTCAGTGCTCGACCGTGTATGATTTGTCTGTTGTATGTTTTTGTGTAGTCTAGTAGACTTTTAATGGCATCAGAAGAGGTCATCGAGGCTCTACTTGATAAAAAGTTGAAGCCAGTTTTGGACATGTTCAACGAGATCAATACCCAGATTTCAGAGGTTGTGAAATCAGTGAAATTTCTTAGCAACCAATACGATACTATAAGAAAATATGTTACATTACATGTAAGTACCTAAAAGAGGAAAGTGCCTCTTTAAAGGCTGACCTCTTGGAAGCACATAAACAGCTAAATGTACAAGATGGTCTACTGGATAGTGTTGAACAATATTCACGCCGCGATTGCCTGGAGGTTCGTGGTGTACCAAAGCAAGACGCCGATGAAAATACTGATAACATCGTTCAGGCCATTGGAGAATTGGTGTACATGTTGATGATTCTGATATCTCTGTCAGCCATCGATTAGCAGGAAATAGTGCTCAAAGAGATAGAGATCCCGCCATAATTGTTAAATTTGTAAGGCGCAAGGTCAGGGATTGCTTTTACAGTGCACAAAAGAATCTGCAGGATAAAACAACAAGAGACGTGGACCTAAGCAGGGTATCTGAACACAATTTATTATATCGCAGCTCAGTGAGCGGGCAAGATGGCTCTGAATGCTGCAATCTGATTGGTTGCTCAGAGGGCAAGATTTTTTCATCTTGCCCGCTCAGGATTTTCCAAATTCGCTCGTAAACAAATACTGAAATAGTGATAAAACCCGTACATTTCGAAAGAAACTAAACAATTCGTTACACATGAAGGCAAATACTAATTTAAAACTTTTTTTGCTTTTTCGTTTTTCACCTAAAATTCAACTTCTTAAAGCGATTAATGCAGTTTTTCTGGCTCATGCAAGACAGCAACTTCGATGAAAACAACTGCAGTCTGCAGCAAAAACGAGTGAATTAGTGAAGATAAATTTAGCTGGATTAGTGGGGATAAATTACTGAAATACACAGAAGCTGAAATATAATGGAAAGTTTGAGTACCTCACAACGCTACTACAATCGTGGTACAAAGAAATAAAATTATTACGGAAACGAGTAAACTCTTCTTTAGCACACAGTTTCATCAAAAGAAGGCAGTTTTTTTATTGTATGGGCTAAGAAATTCAGCATTCACATTTGGTAATTTGCTTATAAATTATTAGGTTTTAATAATTAATACTTACAAGTTTGTTTGTATTCTTCTACAGCTCTTTTTGTCAAGTTTTGCAGTGTGCTTATCGCCACTCGAGTGATTTCAACTTGCCGGTTTCCAATTTTCAAATCTTCCACAAATATGTACATTTTTGTCTGTAGATAATAACAATAAAGCCTTTATTTATGGAGGGTAAACACTAAATAGTGTATAACACTAACAGATGGATGATCACTCCCCAGCCAAGCATATCAAGACTCAAGGAGCCCTCCAGGGTCTGTACACAAGGGCAGGAATCCAACGCCCTACCAGCAGTTCAACTAGAAGAGCACCATTACCTGCAGATTCAGAAACGTTATTTATTCAGTGATTAGCCAAAGATAAGTACAAGTGTCCTAAATGTTTAAAAATAGTGAAAGAAAATGTGAGAGCAATCCAGTGTTATATCTGTGATAACTGGTTCCACCTGAAATGATCTCTGTTATCAATTCAAAAATTCAAGTATCTTTCTGAAGTTAATGATGAGTGGTTTTGCAGTCAGTGCTTGAGACAAGTATTTCCTTTTAATAATTTAAGTAATTATGAGCTGATCAAATTATCATTCAATTCAAACACTGACTGTTTATGTTCTAAAAGAATATCTGATTTAATGCTTGATTTGAAATTTCCAGTAATCTTGCTAACATTCCTGGTTTGACCAATATTGATTCTGATAACAGTTTACCCTCCTTGACAAACTTCCAGTACTATTCTGTACATGATTTTCACTCTAGCACTGATATCCAAGGTTTATTGCAGGCACAAAAGTCATTTTCAGTTTTGCATTGGAACATCAGAAGTCTTCCTGCAAATTCTGATTATCTTAATAGCTTACTGTTTGACCTCACTCATGCTTTCTCCCTAATAGGTATATCTGAGACTAAACTTAAATTGAACAAAGAACAAATTGCTAATATTAATATGGAGGGATTATAATTTCATTTCTCAACCCACTATCTCCAATGCTGGGGGTGTGGGGTTTTATATAAACCAAAATTTTTATTTTAGTAAAAGGGAGCAATCTCAACACAAGACTATGAAGGGCTTTGGATTGAGGCAGAAAATAAATATCAGCAAAATATTGTTTGTGGAATAATGTATCGACACCCTAAAGGAACTTTTCAAAACTAAATACTGCTGGGGTTGCTATTTTGAACCAAGAACTGAAGATGGTGAGGGAAAGCTGCAGCTTTTGAAAAGCATGATTGCTAAAAAAAATACATGCATATTACTTTCCAGGTGACCTGCAAAATAACCTGTGGACCACCCACAGGTCATGCACTTACCTGCGAGTGTCACAGTATAGAACAATCTTGCCAAACAGGCAGTCATTGCACAGAACCAGAAACATATAAGGGAGTTGAAACACATAATGCCCATACTTTGCTTCAGTGCCATGCTCTGGATTACTCAACAAATAAGAAAGACCAGAATTATATGGATAAAATAGCAGTCGGGTTCTGTGACTAGACTAGACTGTCATGCTACACATGTAGACTAGACTGTATTTTCCAAATATGGTACTTTTTATTCACTGAATAATCCAGAGCACGGGGCCGCTGTTACAAGTTTCAACTCCCTTATATGTTTCTGGCAGAACTTAAAGCTACAGTACAGCGAAAAAAGAATGCACGCGCAAGAACTTCTTTTTGCGGACGCAAGAAGTTGATTATTGCGCTTCTTTTTGCGCTTATAATTAATTATCAACCGCAAGAAGTTAGACCCGCAAGAACTTCTTAAACGCAAGAAGTTAGAACCGCAAGAACTTCAACCGCAAGAAGTTCAACTTAATTCAAACGGGTTGAAACTCTCTTACTTATTAACGCGAAGTCGTCCCTTCGACTGGAAAGAAACAATTAAGTTACATTTTGCAGACTGAGGTTCACGTTCTGCGGGAAACATCAAATTAAAGTACTAAAGAAATATATTAGAACAACAAACACAAACTATGCAGCAAATTTATCGCATTTTGGAAGTGAAATTTCACATCTTAAATCCAAGTGCAACTTTTCGCTAATACTGCCACAGGAAACCCAAGCTCTGTTTGTGTTTTAAATTATAAGGGTTTGTATGAGAATTTTAACGAGTATTTTGTTGTATCCGTTAGGCCAGAAATACTGAAATAAAATCAATGAAAACTTACCTGGAGTCTTTATCTGTTCTTCATTGGGTTCTGTATGCAATTTCAGCGAATTCTGTTGAATTTTTACCCCTCGCCCTCTCCAACTAAGAAAGATGGCAAGGACGGACGCAACCGGCATTTCTCGACCCCAATCACTCGAACATCGCGCTCGATTTTTCATCCAAAATCAATGCCAACCGCAACTAGACCTCAAATAATAGCACAACAGTATCTATTCCAAGAGCCTCGTGCCATTTAATTGAAGTAATCCCCATTGCTCGAGCCTAAATCGAACACAATGTCAAAGAAACTCGCCCGTTGGGATTCGTGACTGGGAGAAGTTGGACACGCTTAGCAACGGCTAGCTGCCAAAAGTTCACGGGCTCAAAACGTACGTATATATCTTATTTTGAACACACCTCCATGTAAGTTGGCTCTGTGGTACAGTGGTTTAGAGCGCGTGCTTTCGATCCAACGACCGGGGTTCGAGTCTACACCAGGCGCTTTTTCTCCTTTCTCAGTTTTATTTAATCTTTTCCTCTATTTTAAACAATTAGAGCCGCCTTCTACATGAAAAACATTGTTGTCTATTGGCTCTCAAGCCCCAACCGTGCACGCTCATGACCTCGATTTTCAGTAGTGCGATGATGAGAAAGATATAACAAATTCCCTCGTTATCTCGTAATTACATAAAATCTTGTGAAAATATTGAACACAAGAGTTTTAATAAATTAAGGTACGGTACTTTACATGCGATCATTCGAACCCGGATTTGAATCAACAGAAAGCCCGTTAAAATTAACTGGTACATTAATTTGCTTATAAACTTAATTAACCAGGCTCGAATCGAAAAATATTAAAAAGGAAACAGATATCCCAGCCTTTCTCTTCTACGCAGCGAGCTTTCCTTCAAGCTCTTATGATCTCTTGAACGTCGACAACATGTTTATAAAGTAACCAGAAAAGTAACTTCACAGTATCATGGGTTTTTAATATATAGTTGAGGCAATGGGCTCCTGGACCCTGGTTGGGGCTTGAGAGCCAATAGACAACAATGTTTTTCATGTAGAAGGCGGCTCTAATTGTTTAAAATAGAGGAAAAGATTAAATAAAACTGAGAAAGGAGAAAAAGAATTTTAAAAAATATATTTTTTAGCGCCTGGTGTAGACTCAAACCCCGGTCGTTGGATCGAAAGCGCGCGCTCTAAACCACTGTACCACAGAGCCAACTTACATGGAGGTGTGTTCAAAATAAGATATATACGTACGTTTTGAGCCCGTGAACTTTTGGCAGCTAGCCATTGCTAAGCATGTCCAACTTCTCCCAGTCACGAATCCCAACGGGCGAGTTTCTTTGACATTGTGTTCGATTTAGGCTCGAGCAATGGGGATTACTTCAATTAAATGGCATGAGGCTCTTGGAATAGATACTGTTGTGCTATTATTTGAGGTCTAGTTGCGGTTGGCATTGATTTTGGATGAAAATTCGAGCACGATGTTCGAGTGATTGGGGTCGAGAAATGGCGGTTGCGTCCGTCCTTGCCATCTTTCTTAGTTGGAGAGGGCGAGGGGTAAAAATTCAACAGAATTCGCTGAAATTGCATACAGAACCCAATGAAGAACAGATAAAGACTCCAGGTAAGTTTTCATTGATTTTATTTCAGTATTTCTGGCCTAACGGATACAACAAAATACTCGTTAAAATTCTCATACAAACCCTTATAATTTAAAACACAAACAGAGCTTGGGTTTCCTGTGATACTGCTGTTGAATAATAGCTTGGTTGATTATATGACAAATGGCCCTAATAACAGTTGTGTTCTTTATTGAATCCCACCACCGCTCATGTGTTCAGCTGACTATTAAATAAGACAAACACTTCAGAAATATTAAACGTAAAAACTCCGAGACAGCAGCCCAAAATATTTTCGCCTTTCACACTTCTTTATAATATTTATCACCGCCGTTTGTGTATATCGGCGAAAGCACTTACCTCCTTGCTGCTTCACAGCTCGCTTATAACGCATCCTCCCATATATTCTGATAACCTTACTGAAAATCGTTACTTAAAATGTAATATGGAAGCCTGAGCTTTCGGCACAAAATAATAACAAACAACGGCCGCTCGATCGCTTCAGTTCCCGTTATAAATACCGGTGTTGCGAGGCCAGCTTTATAGTTTGCCGTGCAAAGCATAACATCAAATAAACTTTAGCGTCTGTAGTTGCACATTTATAGCACATCCCTGTGTTGCTCAAGGTTTCGGCTGAAATCATTGCAAATGTTCGCAGTCCTAATATAAGGCATATTTTCGAAATTAAAATCTCAAGTTCTTGCCGTCTGAATTTCTCCACGTGCAAATCAGTCAGGCCTGAAGGTGTCAGTCTGAGTTGATCGCTGCACTTTCTGAAGCCAAGTTGGCAATGAAACCGTGTAAAACTATACTCTTAGTCTTACCAGAAAACTTCTACTGGGAAAGTGGAATCCTTTTGAACTAAATGCGCCTTAATTCGTAGAATAGTGAGTGACTGTCTTCCCAAAATTTTACAGGTCAAAAAGAAGTGGTAATTTGCATATTGCGATCAACTCAACAATAATCTCTAAACGCGCAAATCAAAGCAGTTGGATCGAACTGCAAAACCTGGGAAACCTGGCAAAACGAAAGAAACAGTTAATAAACACTACCATAAACGAATCAAAGCAAATTGTTAAATACATCTACAGTCCCTGTCAAAAGTTTTTCAACCGTATACGGTACCGTATGTGCTTCGGTAAAACGAAGATTCGGTAACCACATGTGGTAGATTTCGTTCGGTAAACTCCATTCGTTTTAAGACCGAATTCGTTTTACTGAAAGTGGTAGAGTCACCGATTTCGTTTTACTGAAAGTGGTTCGGTCACCGATTGTGTTTTAACGAAAGTGGTTCGGTCACCGATTGTGTTTTAACGAAAGTGGTTCGGTCACCGATTGTGTTTTAACGAAAGTGGTTCAGTCACCGATTTCGTTTACCGAAAGTGGTTCAGTCACCGATTTCGCTTCACCAAACATTGCAGGTCAAGACAGTCTACAAGTTGTTACTTGTACATGTAGTTCACTGCTTGCGACTAAAGTGATTTTTACAACGTTAAAACTGAAAATGCTGAAGTTTAGATTTCAAAAATGATATCTCGTTTTGTCTTCTTTGAAACGATATATCAAATTGTCGGCGAAGCGTCAGGTCGGTGTCCTGGTGCGATCATCGAAAAACTTATTTGTTTTGATCGTGATTTGTACCGAGAAAGCCGCGAAGTGGCTAAGAGCATTTCTCTCCTTCCTATTTCTTCTGATAACCTCACTGATAAACTGTACTGAAAAAAAAGGAACTGCTGTGAATATATAACCTTAAACTTACGCCACAAACTAACCACCGCCGTTCGTTCATAATCTAGCGGCAAACTTTTAAAGCGGGCCCCGCCAGTAAGCAATAATCAACAAACGAACTTTAGCTTCCGTAGTTTAACATTTACGAGAGATTCCTGCGTTGTTCAAGGTTCCGACCAAAAGCATTGCAAATGTTTGCGGATTCTGGAAAGGCATGTTTTCGAAATTAAAATATCAAGATTGTGCAATTGCAATCAGTCACGCGTGAACCTGTCAGTCTGAGTTTTGACAGGTCCTATGTTTGATCGATCGAGGACCTGAGACTTGTTTGTTTCACATCTGACATCAGACCAATCGCTGCAGTCCGGTCTCACAGCAATTATAAACCGCAATGCCAATCACAAATTGACGAAGTGATGAAGTAAAAAGGCTGAAATTGAAACTCCAGAAGATTCGGTGCGATCTCACGGCAAAATAACCAATAACGAATTAAAATATCCAAAATGTATTCACCTGGGTGTTTTTATTTGACAGAATGGACTCAAACCAGTTTTCGCATTAGGTGAAAACTGTTCAGACCGTAAATAAAATACAAAACTTTGAAAGCATTTGATTCAGTAGGAAGATATCAAGATAATTTTTGGTGTGATCTCAAAGCAAAACAAACACTGCTGTCAGAGCTCATTGATTATTCAAAAATGTCACACTTCTGTTCGAGCAATTTGAGCAAAATGACGGATCCCACGTTAAATAAAAAGAATTCCAGAATATTCTATTTGGTAGACGTTTATCACTTGCCAGTATTAAAAGATGAGAAACTTTCCCGCATTATTTAACTCTGCATTCTGCAATAAGATCACATGTTCCGCGAAGTTCGCGACATTCTTGTTGTGTCAAAAACCAGACAATTAGTTTCCACGGCTGAAAGCACATGTAAGCACCGAAAAGCTCTTGAATCTGTTGAATTGAAAACATACAGCGTACGCAACGACTTTTAAAGAATCGTGAAGGGATTGAGGGATAGATTAAAGTATGAAAGTACAGAAGTCTGTAAAGTTTATCAGATGAATAAAAACGCCGAACTTTGCTACAACTAAACTAGAATTGATCACGTACGTAGCGCCATATTTACATAACATGATGACTATCCGAATTCATTTTACCGAAGGTGGTCGAATCACCGAATTCGTTTTACCGAAGGTGGTAGAGTCACCGATTTCGTTTTACTGAAAGTGGTTCGGTCACCGATTGTGTTTTAACGAAAGTGGTTCGGTCACCGATTGTGTTTTAACGAAAGTGGTTCGGTCACCGATTGTGTTTTAACGAAAGTGGTTCAGTTACCGATTTCGCTTCGCCACATTTCGCCACATTCATTTTACCGAAAGTGGTAAACACATGTGCACATGCTACCACATGTGGTTCGTACGGTGTGAAAAACTTTTGACAGGGACTGTATGTCTTTGAAAATAAGTTTTTCAAAATTATTACCGAAAGTCTTTCTAAATAAATTTTCCGTATACACTTGTAAACAAACCACGATCGAGCGTGCATTGTACTCGCGTTTCGAAGTTTGGACTTGAAACTTTCTGTATTGTTTAACTTTGTGCGTGGCCTTGCAGTTGAGCCGCAAAAAGCGGATTATCCACTCTTTACTTCTTGCGCGTTCTTGCGGCTGAGCCACAAAAAGCGGGCTATCAACTTCTTTAACTTCTTGCGTGTTCTTGCGGGTGAGCCGCAAAAAGCGGGTTATAAACTTCTTGTGGGTTCTTGCGGCGCAAGAAGTTCTTGCGGGACTTCTTGCGGGTGCATTCTTTTTGAGCTGTACTGTACATGTACATGTATTCCAAACACAATCACTTTCAGAAATTTGCATAATGAGCCCACCAGCTCATCTAAAGAGATTATGACTGCTGACCATAACATTTTAATACCACCTGCACCATAATAATTATTGAAGGAATGTCTCTCCTGATCGTATTCTAAATTCTCCTTCAATTTCTTTGTTTTTAAGGAGAATTTAGAATGTGATCAAGAGTCACTTACACCGCTTTTGCACACAGTCTTATTGATGTTGAAGTTTTTTTCATTATTTGTACCTACATGTATTATTATTTCACTCACCTACACTAGCACTTTTCCAGCATTAGTTTATACTAGTTGCAAGTCCATATTCTAAGCCATTTCTAAGACATTCTCGCTCGCCTGAAACTGAAAGCATCTCATCTTTCACTCAGAGCTCCAATAAATCTGTGGGATTCAAACAGCAGGGGGTAAGGGGTGTTACTAAAATGAGTAATGCAGTAACAAGTAATGGAGTAATGAGATAAACATTCAAGTGGTTGACATTAAATGCACTAACACAAATCCTAACCAGAAGCAATAAAACTTACACTAACCATTACCAAAACATATAGGGTTCACAGGTAAATAAGAAATGAAAAAAATATGATATTGTAAGGCAAACATCATAACTGCTTTACAAAATTGGCACTGGGTCTAGTTTTGACATCATCAACAGAACACGCTCGATGCACCGAAATGTTTAGGGAGATATTAACATCTTTCTTGGTTATCTATTCAATTATTTTGCAAATAAGCCAACGCTTTTTACCGGTGAAGAGACGAGTTCCATTGATGATGTCACATTTTATCCTCATCCCAGTCCCCGAACGTACAAGGAAATTAATCTATATTTGGAAGTTCTCTCTAAAAAAAAGCACAACTGGCCAGGGCTTATATGCACTTTAACCTCGAAAATCCCTCATTAGGGATGTTTCTAATTTTCCCTCATGTTACTGTGCATGAGGGAAAATTAGAAACTAAATTTCCCTTATGTACATTGTATAATAGAGGTAATTGGCTAACTCTGTTGCCACCCAATTCAGATCATGTGATGTACATTTGTAAACAGATGCTACTCTGGGGAATTATTCCTTTTCATTCTAATCATAATGCAGTCATGCCTATCTGAATAAATTAAATTTTCAAAGAGTCAATTCTCCAGAGTAATGTGTGTTTACATCACATGATCTGACTTGGGTGGCAACAGCGTTAGCCGATTACCTCTATTACAGGAGAGAAATTTAGCAGTCTTTTTTTAAATTTTCCCTCATGTTACATTCATTTTTCCGAGGGAAGTTTAACCTCAAATTCCCTCATTAGGGATTAATGCTTCTAATGTTTCTATGCAAGTGCAGGCTGGACAGCAGTACTTTATTCCCCCTGCAGCCCTGGGTAGGTAGGAGTGCAATGACCCCCTGCACACTGGATATAATTACAGTTCAATCTCTTGAGTACTAGTCATAAACCCACGGTTTTATCCATGTGGGACTCTTTTGCAGTTTGTGCATGTGCAACCTGAAGTACATAAATTGCATCACAGTCTCCTTTCCGAGTTTGTTTTTGCCTGCGGCATTGGGACTTCCACAAATCCTCCCTGGGCTCGCGGGGAAATTTCTTCACTAATTTCCCTCGCTGCCATGGTATTACTTATAATTAATCCTGTGAACACATGTAGTTTTACAGATATATATGGGCCATTCCACATGAGAACTTGTATTTAGCCAAATTTTAAAATTGATAATCTCAAAAGAAAAGCCGTATCATTTAAGAGTAAGAACTCTGAACTATTGAAAATAAGTACATGTAAGTTGAGTGAGATATTGGCCACGCCCATTCTGTGGGGGGTCTAGCTTTGCGAGTACAACAAATTTGAGGAAAGAGTGGTAAAATGGATAAAAAAAAAATCATATGTGCCCCATGCCCCAATCTGGAGCATGAGGCCGCTGTTACATGATTCAACTCCCTTTTACATTTTTATGTTTCTGGCAGAACTATCACTTTCAGAAATTTCCACATTGAGCCCACCGGCTCATCTAAAGAGATTCTGACTGCTGACCGTAACATTTTAATATCACCTGCACCATAATTGAAGGTCTGTGTCTCCTGATGGTATTCTAAATTCTCCTTCAATTTCTTTGTTTTCTAAGGGAGAATTTAGAATGTGCCTTATTAATATTTAAGTTATTTTTCATTATTTGTACCTATTATTATTTCACTCACCTACACTACTGGTAGCACTCTGAAAGTTTCAAAGCATCTTTCACACAGAGCTCCAATAAATCTGTGGGATTCAAACAGCAGGGGGTAAGGGGTGTTACTAAAATGAGTAATGCAGTAACAAGTAATGGAGTAATGCATTAACACAAATCCTAACTCGAAGCAATAAAACTTACACTAACCATTACCAAAACAAGGTACATGAACATATAGGGTTCACAAGTAAATAAGAAATGAAACAATATGATATTGTAAGGCACACAGCATGACCACTATGCTAAGTGGCTATTCAATCTCAAAAAGTGACAAATGTTCATCTTTAGGCGAGTCCTAGGAGTGTAGGTGAGCAAGAACCAGTCTTTTACATGAGCATTTATTTGTAAAATGTTTAGGGTAAGTTTTATGGTTTGAGTAAGGGTTTGTGTTTATAGTGCATTTATTTTTAACTACTTGAATTCTTAACTTATTTATCCTTATTCAGTTAGGGATGGACCATTATATTTTTGAGGGGGGATGGGCATTAAAAGCTCTGTAAGAATCTTTATCAGATCGCTTGCTTGGAATAATGCTTTTTACATGCAAGTATACAATGCTCATTATCTCTGTGACATGGATATAAAATATCACTTCTGAACAGTGTACCGGTAATCTATGTTTCTCAAAATTTCATTAACAAGTATACATTTGTACTTTGGCAACAGACAAGTAAATATGAAATAACTGCCCATAAAATGTTTTGATTGAGTGTACTGGATAGCTACCACCAATGCTGAAGATATATACAGTATACAGTTAACAGTGTTGTATCCAGAGCACATAATTGCAGGATGAAACATTTTCCATTTTGGATACATAAAAATGATGCAAAGGGGTCTTTTTGGATGCAGCTCATTGGCTTCAAATTATGAAAATGCGACAGCATTTTGGAAAATTCTGAAGATAAATTCCCCAAAGTTAGGGATGCAGCTTATAGCCAAGTACTTTTCAAAACAACTGTTCAAACTTTGTTCAAACCCGCTTCTTCCATGTGAGATACTTAAAACCATATACGCATGACCTTTAAATATTTAGTCAAGCACATAATTACATTGTGTTTTACTGCTATTCTTCTCAAAAACAACACACTTGTGCCCAGGGGAAGTCAAGGTCATTCAATCGAGCATTAAAACATTTTCGAAAGCAACTCAACTGTGACATCTTTAGTTTAGGCAGAGAAAACTAAACTTCTCAGAGATTTGTTCCATTCCTCAGCGATCAGGGTATTACAAAGTTATACCATGACAATTCGGGAAATCAGTGATTAAATTTCCGAAGTGGCCTCAGGACTTCAACAAACTCTCCCTCGGCATGTGGGGAAATTTAATCACTAATTTCCCGCTTGTCATGGTATTACTTAGAAGCCAAAAAAACATGAATATCAACAGAGCTTTCAAACTACGCCAACAGCTGGCAGAGCTCTGGTGAGGTACATTGCCATTTATTTTCTTTATCAACATACAATGAAACTTTCACTTGATTTTTAGCCTTTTGTCACAGATGTCTACTTTACTACGTTGATCTCACATACTCAAACAAATTGTGACCTCTCACAGGAAAATGTACACTAACCGATATCCATTAAATGGGACAGACCATTCGTCATCTGTTAAGTACCGTAAAGATCCTTTTATAAGCTGCACCCATAGATAAGGTGCACCCAGACTATAGTGGCCTAAATCTCGAAAAAAGTTTTTTGAGAAAGCTGTTCGAACACAGTTGCTTTCTCAAGTGTTCACCTTATTCTTCAAGCATTGTGAGTGTCAAATCTTTGCTCATAAATTCAACTCAAAATACTTTAAACTAGTAGATTTGCAATAAACCTCTCTGTTATTTATTTATTTTTCAGGTATTTTTAAGTTGCTTATACCTGTCCAAATTGAGCTAAGCTGCTAATAATGCGACTTCGCCACAGGGTTAGAACGTTCAACAAGCTTGGTAACCAGGCCTACACGTAATTGGTTGACTTGCCGCATTGGACCCGAGGCTAGTAAAGTGAAATTATGGTTTATGCTTAGGTTGCGCACACAAGCAACAGGACATTTTGTCCATGCTGTTTGACTAATATATTCAGCCATTAGATAAAAAATTTCATCCTTTACATCCAAACCTTCATCCGTTACTGTAGATCAAACATTCATCTGTTACATCAAAACCATAGTGCATTTAATAGTTTACCAATCAACGTTGGTTTCAACGATCATCTGTTAGCTACAGTCCCTGTCAAAAGTTTTTCAACCGTATACGGTACCGTATGTGCTTCGGTAAAACGAAGATTCGGTAACCACATGTGGTAGATTTCGTTCGGTAAACTCCATTCGTTTTAAGACCGAATTCGTTTTACTGAAAGTGGTAGAGTCACCGATTTCGTTTTACTGAAAGTGGTTCGGTCACCGATTGTGTTTTAACGAAAGTGGTTCGGTCACCGATTGTGTTTTAACGAAGGTGGTTCGGTCACCGATTGTGTTTTAACGAAAGTGGTTCAGTCACAGATTTCGTTTACCGAAAGTGGTTCAGTCACCGATTTCGCTTCACCAAACATTGCAGGTCAAGACAGTCTACAAATTGTTACTTGTACATGTAGTTCACTGCTTGCGACTAAAGTGATTTTTACAACGTTAAAACTGAAAATGCTGAAGTTTAGATCTCATTTTGTCTTCTTTGAAACGATATATCAAATTGTCGGCGAAGCGTCAGGTCGGTGTCCTGGTGCGATCATCGAAAAACTTACAGTATTTGTTTTGATCGTGATTTGTACCGAGAAAGCCGCGAAGTGGCTAAGAGCATTTCTCTCCTTCCTATTTCTTCTTATAACCTCACTGATAAACTGTACTGTGTTTTAACGAAAGTGGTTCAGTTACCGATTTCGCTTCGCCACATTTCGCCACATTCATTTTACCGAAAGTGGTAAACACATGTGGCACATGTGGCACATGCTACCACATGTGGTTCGTACGGTGTGAAAAACTTTTGACAGGGACTGTACATAGAGCAACTGCAGAATACCACGCAAATGAAAAGACACCCTCAAGGCTCTATGGGTCATGCATCATGAAACTATGCCTTAATGATTTTTTTTATTGAACAAAGCTGTGCATGCTACGCATCGAATGGAACAGGTGGACCGAGGCTGAACATTGTACAGCGCCTCCAATCAGTCTTGCAGTCTTCACATATTTTTGTGGTTGCCCCTGGGACAACTAGACACAAACATTAATTTTGAACCCTGTTTTGAGCAATTTCAACATTTTAGAAAATGCATTTGCTTCATCTGTGTTTGCTATACTACTAGAAAGTACTAAGGAATCATACTGGAGATCTCTGCTGCTGTTATGACATAACTTTGATGTTTGAATATTGTCATTCCACATCAGGCAGTGGTAGCTACGGTATGTATGTATAAATAATATGTATTGTGTGGAAGGAACACTGATTTAGGTCATCCTGAATTTTGAGGCAAAAATTAAAGGAAAGAGAGAAGACTAGAGACTTTTTTAGAGTATGTGTCCCCCCCCCCCCCCCCCCCCACAATTGCATATTTTTTTCTCTTGACCCCCTCAAAAAATCACATTTCCTCATGGCTCCCCCACCTGATAAAAATGAATGGTCCATTGTCTATTTTTGTTGAGAAAACTTTCACATTAATATTGGCATTTGTAAATTATATTAACATTTGTTGGATATTCATCCAATAACAATATTCTTCCATAACTACTGAACTCTAAAAGGACTGGGACCTAGTGTGTAAATTTAACTGAATCTAGTAGAA